>KB663666.1:3638938-3753364 GCA_000349025.1 Anopheles minimus
ATGTCATAGCTGCTTGTTTATTAATAGTTTAATACTTCAGAAACTCCTAAACGTTACAAACGAACAAATATTCAATTGTTTACGAGATTTTTCCGAACAGCAGTGCCACTTGTTACGAGGTGCGGTATGGCATCCAATGCATAATGAGCCATCTGTAAAACATTACTCTCCTGCAAGGCATTTCCCAGTTTTTCATGAAAACAGGAGGAAAAAACATATTTCCCTATCGGTTCCCTGTTCATGGTGAAAACAAGCGTAACAAGTGTCGGAGCAGGCGCGCATCACCGCGTACATGACAAGCGAGTAGGGGGTAAATGCAATAAAACTTACCCAACCTTCCCATTACATGTCCATGTGTCTCAAATTAATGCCCAATTTCCTAGCGAGCACAAAACCGGGAAAACGTACCAGCTGTCAGGTCGTTGCTGACCCAACAAACGCGTTGTTCTAGGCGCACTGATTAAGTGCTCTTTTAGGTGACTTAAACCGCCGGCTAAGCGAGGAAAAAAATACCAACAAATCACGTCCCCGGGTCGGAGAGCATCGAATCAATTGGTTCTGTGAATGCCCTTTTCTTACAACCCACGGTTTTAAGTTCGTGTCAAGTGAAAAGCTAACACGGGCTGGTCCTTTTTACTGCTGGGGGTAGCAGAACAACACGTACCAACGCATGAAATTGTTTAAACAATTTCCCTGTCCCTTCCCTCTGCTTGACTGGTGGGAGAGAAACCGTTCAAAACTTCGATGCAATAAAAACAAGTTGACAATTGAATGTCTGTACGCACTATGCGTATGTCGGTGTTGGTGTTTGCCCTTGCCGGTGTTTGCTTGAGGATTCAAATTTGAAACAAACCAGACTACACGAAAAGGGCAGATCCTGATGAAGCGTCAAATACGAACCGTCGTCCGAAAAAGGGATGGCAACAGGAACTTGAGAGCCCTGTATGGTACTGGACCGCAACCGTAACCAGCAAATACGGTACAGTTGGAACCAAGGCTGAAAATCCCGGCGGGGTTTTTCCTGTCCCAATTTACACCCTCACTAATTCTATGGTTCGCCTCGGTCGCAAACGTTCCCAGGCTTCGAATGTGAACAAGTGTCCGCTTTTCGTTGCCTTATTATCCTAGTGCGGTCCTGGTCTTCCCTGCATGTGCTAGCCTACCCAAGCCCCTAGTCACGTCCCTTGGTGTGGGGTTGTGATCCTTGTTGATCGATGTTTGCCCAAGTCCCGTCCGACGGATCGACAATCCTTATCCTTCAACTCCATGTCGACCCTGGAGGTAATTCTATCCCTCACTGTCGGCGTTGAGCGTTGTTTTATGATGTTTGTGTCTAGCTTTGGTGTGTAGTCTACCTCATCTTCGTACTCTCCACCCCTCACGCATAGCCCGTACTGTTTTTATTTGTAGTTTTTGTGTTGGGTTCTGTTTGTGCTTTCGGTACTGGCGGTCCTCTCGGTTTTCCATAGCGTCTCCGTTTACAGTTTTACGTCCAAACCGTGTTGTCGGTCACTTTCGGTACTTGGCGGGGTGGGAGGAGATGGGACACGAAAAAGGATCGTGATGAAGATCGTTCACGGTCATGCTGGAATGGGCGAAGATCTAATAAGGAGTAATAAGGGATCGATGAGCAGTAGAATTATCCATTCGTGGAAGAGGGCGAAGCGTTGGCAGGAGAAAACGGAGACCTCAACGAAAAAAAGGAGCAAAAGCAGAACATAAGAAACTACTAATAAAACACTGCAAGCGGTCGGAACTGGAGGACGGATTTTTCGATATATTTTCCCACACTTTCATTGAACACGTGCACGCAGTTAAAAGGATGAAGCGGTACGAAGGACGGGACAGAGCGTACGGTACAAAAATATATATTGGTTATATGTATACGGTGACGCTGCAGCCGATCGCCAGGAGGCACAGGGTGTAGCCTTATTGCAGGTTTGTGGGATTTTTCAGAAATTTGTTTGGGATGGTGTCGTTGGTGATGAAACCTGACGCAGGAAGGTGGATTTTCCAAATGGATTCTCTTGGTACAGGTTAGGGTGCACGTGCATCCGAATTTCTCCACAAACAAGTGGTGGTAATAAGGAATTCTGTTAGGGTGAAACGTGTCTGAAGGAATTTTAGAGCATTAAAGATGATCTTCCAGTAATTTATTTTTACAAAAATGAAATTAAGGGACTATTTTAAGGTTTTGTCGAAATAATTAGCATATAAAGTTGTATGAAATTAATTAATGGTCGATCATACCAAAGATCAAGCGCAGTTTAAGCCAAAAAAGAATATCTGGCAAAAGTTTACGTTTTTGTCACTTTTTTCACTTGTTGCTGTCGTTAGAGTTATCGAAACGATCTCAAATCTGAGCTGTCAGATTGTCCACAAGTAAACCTTGATATGTAATAATCCTTGATTTTGTAAAATATTAAGAAATAAAATAAAAAATACCTGGACAGTTTAATTTTTTTAAAGCTGTGAAATGATTATTCAGCATGATCATTTAAAAAGAAGTTTTAAAAAGGAGGAATTAATCTAATGAAGCTATTAGACTATGCAAAAAAGTAACCCACTCACAACCGTTAACCTAAAAAAAAGAAAATGTCTCCCGAAGCTTAAGCATTAACAGTACCATATAGCATATTTAAAACCAAATAATCGAATTTCTTACGTTAAAAACAAACAAATAGAACAAACAAAACAGTGCTTAAAAATGAACTAAGTAAGTGCATAAAAATGGAGTAAGTAAGCAGTTGACATACGCAAATAAAATAAATATCAATATTACCCTGTTTTCGTTGTTCTCGCGTAAGTTTCACAAATGAAGCGTTATAAAACGTTACTATTAAACTGTCAAAAAATAGTATTTCGCTTTTTCGTCGCTGTGCTTTACTAGATATGACTGCTGGTAGCGATCGATCTACAACAGGTTGACAAAACCAAAATATCTATATTCAGGTTCTAATTCTCTTTTATTCTTATTTGTAAATACTCAGAAAAAACATGTAATTTAATTTCAGCATAATATTAAATCTTTATGGTCACCCTGTGTCCGTTTCAGATTCCTTTTTTTCCTTATATCGGTCTTGAAATTTGTATGCACTTTTTTATCCTTCTTCCCCGAGGGTCTCGACTTACTGAACATGAGCAAACTTGAAACCCGCACAGCCCACACATTCTCTCCCAACCGCACAACTCCTCGAAGGGTTTCCTTCCATCCCGATGAAATAAAAAAAAACCCTCCAAAATTAAGAAGATGGAACCCATTCTCACACGTTGCATGTTACAACACGCAGATCACGTCCTCCCATCCCATCCCCCTGATCCCCCGCCGATCGCGTACGATGCAACGATCGAGCAGCGATAGCATGGACAGCAACACAGTAAGACAAACCCAGAGTGGAAAAAAAATACGAAAAAACAAAAGGTTCTGCCTTTTTCCCCGTGTGCACGTGTTCAAGATCGAAAGCGAACCGGTCCTCTGGTGCCTTGCGGACCGATCTCGCCTTCGCCTCTTTCGGTTGTTTTGTGTTCTCCGCTTCTTGCTGCTGACCGGCTTGCAAGGCTTCCGTGGCACGTACTAAAAATGGGTAATCTACCATCCCGAGATCACCCGATTGTGATTCTCCGCTGTGTTGCTGCCGTGTTGCTGCTGCTGCTGCTGCTGCTACTCCGACATTCCTGCATCTCCCGGAGCCGGGGGCAATTGTTTCTTTCATTTATTTTCCTTTCGGGGCAGTGCTGTTTTTTTGTGTGTTCGCTTCGTTTCTCGCTTCAATTGGGATAATAGGGCTACGGGCACTTCCATATCCCTTTTCACGTTACGCTGAATTAGAAGTCAATAATGTTGCCCAGAAAGGACGAACCGTTGCAATAGCGCATAGAATAGAAGAGTAGAATGGGAAAGAACAAAAAAAAAACACATTCAAACACGTAGAATAGAGGAAGGTGGAGATAAAACCAAAGAATAGAATGACGACTTTCGAGCAGGAGAAAAAAAACGCACGAAAAAAGGAAACATTTTAAACAGTCTCAGGAAAATTATAACTCGACTTGTTCGATCCTGTCCAATTTGGGTTCCTTTTCATGAGCTTTTTTTCCATTTTGAATGTTTTCGGTGCTTTCCCAGTGTTTCCTTTCCATTTTGGTGGGTTTTTGGTGCCGTTTTGTGTGTTCATTATCGTAGTGCTTCTCCTTCAGCCCGAACCCGAAACCTACTTGAGGGTGTAATTTTTCAACCATTTTTTTGTTTTCCTGTGGGTTCTAACCGAAAACCCAAGTCCAGTCGAAAATTAGGCCGTCCCGAATGTCTGCACTGGACGTGTTGAATACCTCGGAACAAATGGGAATACGGTCCTAATCGATCAATTGCGCCGTAAAGGCAGGAAAGGCACTCACAGCCAGTTTCCTCACCGTCCGAATGTTTCCTTTGTAAACCATTATCACAATCTTTACCCAATCTTTTTTTTTTTGTTCCTCTCTCTCACCAGATTAGTTGGTTAGCAGTTCTGAATGTGTAAAAATGTTTTTAGCTGCTTTGTTTCCGTTTTGCTTTTGCCGGGGATGAAAGAATGGGACAAATGGACGGGATTCCTGTAGGAATTCCACCCGAAGAATTGTGAAACACAAAGACATTGGGGTTTTTCGCTTTCTTTATGGCATATTATTCAATTGTGCTGTTTTTTTTTTGGATCTTTTCTTCGATCGAACCGTGGTTGCAACCGAGGCACAAAAGCCTACTAAAGCCCTAATTTAAGCCCTATCGCAAACTATGAAATTTGTTTCCCAATAAATCGACATTGCGGCAACACAAGCAGAAGCAGCAGATTGTGTCGCCTGGGAGATGGCCCGGGAACGGGGAACGAATGAGTCATGTTTTCTGGCCAAACAACCCGAAGAAAGCGTATAATACGGGTCTTGAACGATCGTTTACGGTTCAAAGGATCGAAAGCCTTAGGAAAGGACCCAAGAAAACACCTCTCAAGTCAAAGTTTACCGAAACCCTCGAATCTAATCGATCGAATTGGCTGCTAAGAAATAATGTCCGATCCACAAAGAAAAAAAAGGGACATTGGTCAAATGGGATCCGTATTTCTTTTTTAATGCTGTTCATCTGGGCAAAAAAATGGTTTTACAAAATAAATCTTATCCCGAAAATTAACACGGCCAAAAAAAACCCTTCGATCACATTCCCACCGCAGGATGTGATCCGGATGACCTTTCGGATGGGAAAGTGGCAGGCGTTTTATTTCATTTTCATTTACAATTTACATCGTCCTGCCAACATTACGCCTGCGCCCTATTAGGCTACTTGCGTGAGTGCCTCGAGCGACTCTCCAGCGCTTTCTCGTGTCTTTCCGCTGGGCGGTGCAGGTGTTAATCCGGCGAATACGACGAACCGGCTCAAGGTGGAGAGCTCAAAGATTATTCGTGCAGTGGCAATGTAATTATAATTATTCAGTAAATCTGTGTGAACGAGTGAAAGTGGCAACTCGGCACAGGTGCCAATGGGAAAGGATAATTCGAAACAGGGTAAGCGTAAGGGCCGGAAGGAGATAAGGACCCGCGGGAGCAAATTATCATATTTATCTCTTTTGGATCCTAATGAGCAGCTCGAAAGGGAGCGAGAGAAAATAATTGGAGCGAAATAAAATATTTTTTTCATTGGAATTTAAAATCACAGTTGAAAGGATTATGAATTCAAGTCATTTAAATTTTTTTAATAAACTCTCATATTTTACTCCCTCATTTGGGATTTTTTGGTAATTGAGTAATTCATCTCATAGTACATAGAAAGATCGTGAATTGAAACTCTTCTGGACTGGAAAAAAACTTACTTTTGCTAATTCTAAAAATAAATAAGCGCAGATGGCTTCTGAAGGATTTTTATAGCAACTTTATAGCACTTTAATATAATTTGTTATCAGCAGCTGTAAGATCATAAAGAATTTTTCCCCTTAAACGAGAAAAATATCCGTATTATTGAAGTAAAAAAAAACATCTTATAATAAAGCTAACATTAACATATCAAACAAAACCGATTGAAATTTCGTTCTAAATTGATTCTTTGTGTGGAACGAACCCCAAAACACGTGCCACCCCGAAAAAAGGGCACCCGAACCTGGTTGTTTGTTTGTTTGCCCTTCCCGTTCCGACACGCTTTAACACGTTGCAACACGTTGAAACATCCACCGTTCTGATGATCGATTCAAATGCCGTTTGCCATTCGCTCCATCGAAGAGAAACCATCTTCCGCTTCCGACCGAATGACGTGATCATTCTCCCATCCACCCCTAACTACCCCTTTTCGGAAAGGAACCCCAAATAAACACAAATAGCACAAATGTACCAAATTTTCCGCACCGACGTCAGAGCATCCAGAGCATCGGCATCTTGGCTCCCCCACAATTCCCGAAAAGTGGGCTGGCGTCTGTTTTTGGATCGTCCAAATCCGCGTTGTCCTGCCATGATGAAGATGCCCGTTTCGCGCAAAAATGCCTCACCGCCACCACGTGCTCCTTCTTCGATCTCCACCATCATTTTTTTTGTTTTTCATTTTCCACCAACCCGTATCCACACGCGAGGCAGGTGTTTTCGGGCGTTCTTGACTTGTTCCAGCGCCTTGTTTTTATCACTGTTATTATTTATTTTGTGAGAACCGTGCGCTGGCGCAGTTTCCCACGCTCCGGAAAGATTTTTTGCTCCCCGCGTATCCCGTGTCCGCGGCTCCATCGCATCTTTTTTGTTTTGTTTTGGTTTTTTTTTTCTTCTCCAACATTTGCCATTACTTCTCGCCTTTCCTTTAAGCCCGTGGAAGATATGCAACAAAAGGAGGAGGGCAAAAATAGCAACTACTAAATAAAGCTGCCCACTCACCACGCACTTGCCCACTTGGACGCACCGACAGTCGCCTAGCGGCATAGCGAAAGCGAGTGGGAAAATGCAACACCGATGCACCTGGCGCTTTTGGGCCAATTTAGGTGCGGTGCGAGCTGGTACGCCTGTTTGGCGCGATGGATCCCTGCCCGGTGAGTGTGCTGCCGAATTCTACCGAGCGAAAGATGCTCATTAGCTAACCCTTCGGTGGGTGAGCTGATGACGGATGTGCAGCATCCAGGATGCCTTTTTCTGAGGTTAACAGACTTGCTTTGGCTGAAGGTAATTAACCTAAAGAAAGATTGATCGGATGTTGGAGTTGGGCCGAGAAGTTGGAATCAAATTAAAGCAAAAAATATTACATATTAAAATTTGTACTTTGTTAAAATAATGGATCATCAAATATTGGAAGTCTTTGCGGAGTGATTTACGAGGTGTTCCTCTACAGACTTGACCTTCTCACCAAAGTCTGCGAAGTGTAAATAGCTCATAGTGACATCTCCATTGGTTTTCCTCACAGAATTCTTCAAAGCATCTCCTCTCTTCAATAATTAAATATGCAATTAGTGAGCCTATGGGTGATCTCCTAGCCTAGTGAGTGAGTGATCTCCTTAGTTCTATTCTCTACTCTAGCTGCCTGTTCGAGTCCATTAAAAACTGAAGCATCTTCTTCAAATAAACTCAAAACCATCATTCTCATGTCCTTAACGCATATCAGCAGTCAGTTTGCTTTAAAAAGTGGTCCTCGAAGAACCAGGCTTCTGGAGTATCAGATAGTCAACAAAGATCCTCAGTGTGGGGTTCAAAGTAGTGTTGTGCGAAAAGAGTAAGAGTGAATAAGAGATTTAAATCTTTCCAAAGAATGAATTGAATCAACTCATCATGATGTGGCTAAACAACTCTTTTGGGATTTCAATCCCAAAGAGGTGAAACAACTCTGTAGCTAACAACTCTTTGGGATTTAAATCTCTGTGCCGACTTACAACTCTTTCAGCGTGGGATTAATTGAAACAACTCCCGAAAGAGTTAAATACCAATGAGGAAGGAGTAAGAATGAATAAGAGATTTAAATCTTTCCAAAGAATGAATTGAATAATCTCATCATGATGTGGCTAAACAACTCTTTTGGGATTTAAATCCCAAAGAGGTGAAACAACTCTGTAGCTAACAACTCTTTGGGATTTAAATCTCTGTGTCGACTTACAACTCTTTCAGGGTGGGTTTAGTTGAAACAACTCCCGAAAGAGTTAAATAACAATGAGGAACGAGTAAGAATGAATAAACTCTTTGAAAGTAGTTGTTATTCCCATCTCTAGTTCAAGGATTCATATTTTATAATTATTTCAAAAAGAGCAGTAAGCTCTTAATAACGCCTCATTGAACTCTGCGAGATAGTATCTAAGTATTTTCTTCAATATCTTCAATGGGATTAGTTGATCCTGATATATTAGAGGGAATATCTTCTAGTCGATATTTAACCAATCCTATAACATGTTTCGATTTCGTTAAGATTCCATTAAAAATGTAATGTTACTGAGGACTGTTTGATAAAGTCTGGTACTTTACATCTCGTGACAACTTGCCATTCTTGAATTGACGTTTAGCTCTTCCTGAGGTTTTTTTTTTGGTTAATATCATGAGACACTAACTGTCCCCTGAAGGGTTAGCACACAATATAAACGAAGTGCCTGATGAGATTCGGGCATGGGAAAAGCGATAGTGACGCATCGGCAAAAATGGATGCAAATGCTCCCGTTTGTTGATGTTGCTTGCTCTTTTTTTGGGTTTTTGTTTTTAGCATAACTTTTCTGTTTCTGTCCTTTCGAAACGCTATTATGATCGAACTGCGTACGACGATCGACGGCGATGGTTTTTTTTTCTTTTCATCACAACTGAGGAAAGAAAAGGCAAAAGGAAGATGAGAAGCGATAGCCAAATAACGCATAAAACGAAAGGAATACACCCAAGAACTCTGGTAGCTGACAGAGCGAGAATGAAGCGGTGGAGTGGACATTGGAAGTTGGACTCATATTTGGGTGCAAATTGTTATTCTAACTTTTAATGAGAGTCCTTCCGCGCCTGTCGTGGCTTTAAATGCATGCAAATTTGTTGCTCCACTTAAGGATCGCATTTTTGCCTTTCTTTAGCTGTTTTTTTTGTTGTTGCGACTTGACTCGCACACACCATTGATGGTGGCTTGATGTCGTGAGAAATATTTAAACATTAATTTTTAACTGCCACACTTTATTCATCGGCTTTTTTATTGGGCTTCTGGGGACACGTTTTTGGTGAAGCGACTATAAAGTGTCCTACCGTTGTATTCTGAGGTGAAAAAACTGCTCAAGATAGGTAAACTTATAATACATTAGTGACAGTTAAAACAAACGTTTACTTTTGAAGATACGGAAAACTGACCCGTCTGGGCAGAGATTACAACGTTACATCTCATCCATCCTTTTGGGAGGAACCCACCAAAAAACCAGTCGTATAATTAATACCTTTTTTCCTTAATTTCTAAACACACCAATAAACCTCCATCGTTGCCTGTTTGGAAAAGGACCAGGGACTACCTACGAAGCTAGACACGCAGCAAGTGGTAGAAGGTAAAAAATAAAACCCCCGAACCTGACACTTTTCGCCCTTATCGGAGTTCTGTCAGGTTACGTGGAAGCACGGAAACAGGGGAGTGGAAACCAATGGTAATTTATTTGTTGGAAAACAAGCCTCTGCAGGAGTGGAAAGCCAGCGGGAGGGAACTCGCATCGAGGCAGCCCATATAGCGGGTGTCAAGTGTATTGAAGGGTCTCGGGGTTTTCTTTTTCTGGTGAGTTTCTTATAAGAAAAGAACCATCGAAAAAGGATCGGCTCTAATAAGTTTGTCTGACGGAGGGTTAGGTTGCTTTTGTTTGCTTATAAGCGTGGTAATCTCCATTTCTTCACCAACGCTAGGGGTCCAGGGAGAATAGTTCTTGCTTTATGGAACCCATATCATTCTACATCTAAAGTCTCTAAGATCGTTCTCGATCTTTTCTTGTGTACGTAAAGGTTTATTGGAGGTTAATATGTCTAATGGAACCTTTATAATATTTATGTAATAATTCATTAAAGTTCTGGCACTTATACTCAACGTCCTTTTGATTTTTACTCCTCTCTACTTCTAGCATCTTAGTATTTGGAAACAAAATTATAACAGCAACGCACAGTATGGCAAGTTCTAATGTTTGAACTATCTTATCTTCATTTGTTGTCATATCGATCAAGATGTTTCGATCCTTCGGAAACATCATATAACATAAACTTCACCAAAAAAAAGACTGTACCGTACCAACAACCGCAACGTCTTCCGTGCTTATCTGTCAACTTGTTCGCCTCTGGTTCGTGTCTTATGTTTCACGCCAACAAGTGATCAAAGATCTGCAGCACTCCAGATAAGGGATCCCATCCCATCTTACCCCCGTATCACATTACGGCAACCTTCCCCGAACATTGGACCCTTTATCTTATCCTTTTACGACCGATTTTCGTCATCGTTCTCAAGTACTGTGGACACCGAGTACGGCCCCGTAACGATGCGTCACCGATCGTTGCGCATATTGCGCCAAACAATTACGCATCGTGCTGACGCATCTCGTTGATCTTAAAGTCCCTAGATGTGAAAGGGAATAAGTTGAATAACAACAGCACAGAAAACACCAAAGCGCAGAGGGAAAACCGGAATCGACCGAAAAGGATCCATTCCTAACCAGCGACACTAATTATGCGCATTTGCTCTTCTTTTCTCCTTTCGGTTTAACTTTTCCGTTTCCGTCTCCTTAGAAGGGTGTGTGTTTCTTTTTTTTTGTTGTTGTGAATGATTTTAATTCTTTTCTTACTTGCGCAACACATTGGCTACTTGTATGCGTAGTACTTTTTTTCTTCCTTCGTTACATATAGTTAATCTTCTTTTCTTTCGTTCGCACTTTTCTTTAAGTAAAGGCGAGTAGCTCCATTAGCTTAAAAACGATAGAGGAAGCAGTAGAAAGAAGGAACAACAACAACAAAAAACCATAGAAAGGATTGATGCGCGAGGAAGAAAGAGCAAGACAAAACAATATCCATTAAATCGCGCTACCGACACACATCGCCGGCGGAGAAGGCGACCGTTGTGCGTGCAGAAGGATGGGAAGAGTATGCGGTACCAAAACAACAAAACACGCCACAACCAGAACACGCAGAAGAAGAAGTAATAAAATCTCTCGCACATCACACACGCACACCATATCGTAGCAACCCGGGGCGAACGTGCGGCGAAAAGAGAGGGAAAATGCCATTTGACTAGAAGAGAAAAAAACTTGCGCTTGTGCCATGGAGTGTTTTTTTCTCTCCTTCTCTTTGTTTGGGTTGGGTTTTTGTTTCACTCGCACCCGTAGACTCGCTCGCTGGCCGGACAGCACATTATAGTTTTATTAAGCTAAATTGGCTCGAGCTCAACACGTGATACGTGATGCTGCAGGGCAACGCCGCACACGAGCGAGACGGGGCGTGAGAGCGAGAGCACCGTTTGGCAGCCATCTGTTTATACGCGCCGGCAAGCACGTTGCGCGCTGTTTCCCTTTTCAATCCGCTTTTATTCATCGCTCCCTCTCGGCCGCCCGTACTCCGCGCTCGCACTTCCTCACGAGCGACATGTTAAAAGCCTGTGCAGCACGGGCCCAACTGGCTGCTGCTTACCGCGCACGGTTTCAAGCTCATCGTGGGAAAATGTCTTCCGAGCGCAAAGTTTCCCACGAACGCGTTCGCCGTATATTGATGTGGTTTTTTTTTTCGTTCGTTCGTTCGTTCTTTCTTTCCTTCTCCCCGCTTAACACGTACGTGCAGCGTGTTGGCAGTGCGCGGAAGCGAGAGGGCGGGAAGAAACAACACGACGCGAAACACGAGACACAAGCTGCTGGTACCGGCGAAGAGTGAGAAGGAGCGAGCGGAATGATTTTATTATGAATAAGCGCTGCGCGTACCACTTTTGCGCCCTTTCTTCACCTTTCTTCCCTGCGCCAGCCCGTACCCGGCTTCCTCCCTGGCATACCTACACGACATCCAGCACAAACTCGTGCATGCTTGAACTTAATAATTATTTTATGTTTTGATATTTAAAACCAACTGACAATTCCAGCTCGCTTCTTCACGTGTGCGAGCGAGACGGTACCGGGCGCTCATGCTAAGAGTGAGAAAGAGTGCGATGCGTCGTATTCAAAGTTATGCTTACACGCGGTGGTTCGTCTGTTTCGCACGTTCCAAAGACTCGCGCGGACCCGGTTTTCTTTTCTCACCCATGCTTCCACCATGCTTACCGTGACCCCTTCCCCTTCCCGTACCGATCGAGGAGGTTCGTGAGGAACGTGGTTGGTGGCAGAGCAACATTAACGATACGAAAAGCGTGTTTGGCATGCTTCAATCGGTCACCGCCTCACCCCCCTTTTTATTGGTTCTTCTGTTGTGTCTGCGCGTGTGTGTGTGTGTGTGTTTACGGGGGGAGTTGGGAGCACACCGTTTTCGAATCCGGTCGCTGTTGGACCCCAACTTGGCCGCCTCCTCCCCTGGAACGGATGGCACGAGCTCCGAAGGCACGAGGCAATTGACTCCGCTTTATGCTGCCGATGCTCGTTGACCTATGTGTGTGGGGTGGACCGGGGGAAAACCGAGGGGATGAATAATGGGTGGAACTGGCAGGGATTGTGTTGTACGTTGAATGTAGGTGGGTGGATGAGATTGACCATCTCCCCCTCCCCCCACCCCTCCTCATTCTTGGACCTACCAAACCATCCGGAACGAGTTGCTTTCATTTTTTTTATTCGTATTTCTTTCCGAATTGGCCAGTGGCCTGTGGTGGTTGATTGTTTAGACGCTCCACTCATGTTGCTGACACAGAAGTTGCTGGGTAGCGGAATCGTTATCGGTAGAAATATCTCCACTGGGTGTTTAGTAGGCGTTGAAATACGATCAAATGCAATTGCACTTTTGCGTCATGGAAGGACTATAAGGTTTTATTCAACCGATTCAACACTTTTGGTGCGTTGGCACAAATCTGTAACGTGACATGGCCACTAGCTGGTTGCTTCAAAGGTTCAAGAGCAGACTAGTCTGTTCCAATTACTGTATATATCAAGTTAGTAATCACGAGCAATTCTGTGGTATAGGAAGGACGTATAGGTTTTAAATAAAAGTTACAGCTATTTCCGTAAAGGCACACTTACTCAGTTCAGGATTAACCTGTTGGCGGAATGGGCGATCGTCAGGAAGAGGATCTCCTTATTCTAAAAACACGCAGTTGAAGATCAAGCTTTTTGGTGCCCACAAACGGAAACGATTCTCCAGGGTCCAAGTTACAGAATATTTAGAGTTTTATAAAAGAGACCTTTAACATCTACGTCAGCCTCAGAAGACGGTCCCTTTTGGGGACTACTCCATTACGCACGGTGTAGAAAACCAAGGTGTGAACTTTCGGCACAACTTACAGAGGAGATATGGTTCCAGCACTAGCACCTGGAGTACGTTGCATCTCTACAACTGTTTTGGACTCGCTAGTTTATATACGAGCTTCCGGTAGGGTAAGTTCAATACAACACAAGGGTTGAAAGGATATGGCTTCATCCAGGGTCACTTCGCAGCGAGTGTGTCCGGACGTAACAGAGACAACGACGCACATCTATTTACAATGTCCATCCAAAGGAGAGTTTCATTATCTTGAAGGAAAACAAATTTAGAGGCCAAATGGGATGACACTTTCGCAGACTCGTCTCGTTCATATGTACTACTTAACAGTGGCGAATAATCGATAGAATAGTCAGCCCCCAGGAAATTTAAAACCTCACGAATCCCAATTCTACATATTCTTCAATACAGGCGTTCGAAATTCGTCAACGATGACCTCCAACCACGGCCTCCACCGTCGCCAGTAGGGGTCCCCAATATACATTCCGCTTGTATTGTAGTACCACGATCTAATTCTCGTTCCCTTTTCTCAATATTTTAATGCTTTTGATTAATTATTGCGCGATTACAAATAAATCCCATTATTCAAATGCTTTTTCCTTTCCCTTCCTTTAAAAAAGTTTCTTTATATTTTAACTTATTACATGTTTTAATTGTCCTTTCAAACTCCCTATACGTATGTATGCGCACAATTTCAAAAGATATCTTACAGTTTGTGGACCGCATCCGCTGACCGTACGACCATTTGCGGCAAAGCGGTTGAGAGATAATAATAAAAAAAGTTACTTCCGCTACTTGAAAAAAGAACAAAGCCGCAAAAAAACGAAATCGCAACGTTTGGGTACTTAATACGGAAATGGATTTTATCGAGATAAAGTGTGGTTAACGTTTTTTCCACACAGCGTGCCATTTGCTTATCAGGACCGCATTAAGCTTGTATACCAAGGATAGCTGGACAGCATGATTAATGGCGTAGCATTTTCTTTCAGCTTCGCTGTGGTGAGACAAAAACAGATTCAGTGAGTCGTTGTTGCTTCTGTGTATATGGTTAACTCTTTATTTCACATATTGTAAATTATTTTGGTATTCCAATGAAAAAATATTCCTTCCTCTATAGCGCAAACACGCATTCGTACGTAGCTTCGCTACTTGTATTTCAGACTCTTCTACTCTAACATGACGCGTTGTCTTCGTCTGTGGTTTAACAGTAAATCACATTACGCAATGGCATCGTTATCTCATCGCTTTCGGAAGCATTAGAATTATTTATCTTTCAATGCATGTAGTTCAAAAACGAATTTTCTTGTACTTCCGGGTAAAAGTATAGCGAAAACTGCGATAAAAAAGCTCAAACAAAAGTTTAATTGCAAACAAAAGTACGTCATTTTAAAATTATAAAAGGAAATGATATAGAATGTGTGAAAATGAAGCAATGAAGTTAATAGTATGTTTAAGCAAAATAGTAAAAAAAAACGACAAAAAAAATCCTTCTACGAAATTTTATATAGATACCGTTCTTGGATCAGTGCTTCGTACGCAAGGGTGCCCCGTTCATAGTTGCTGAAGAGTTCGACCTCCGGCGTTAACGTTTCACCCGGTACCGGCGGTTTCGTCGAATTGGCAATCCGTACGTAGAACGGTTGCGCCAACACCTCCATCATTCGGCGGCCAATATCGATATTACGTATGCGCGGATTCTGCCGGACACCCTTCAGCCGCACCTCAACATTGCGCAGTGGGATGGTGCACAACTCTTTCGGACATTTGCGCAAATCGGCAATCGGCACTGTGGCCCGGTTCAGATAGTCGACGTACAGGACAACAACCTCGGCCCGATCCTCAAACACCGTGTCGATGATCGCACGATAGTAGCGACCATCCTCTTGGTACTTTGCTAGACACGGTGCACCGACCTCGAGCAGACTCGCCTGCCACTGGAGCAGCTCAGTTTGCGCCGCGGCAATGCGCTGAATCTGCACCGTCATACGTTCGATCCGTAGCGAATGTCCTTCAATGTGGGGAAAGACGTGTAACGTCAGGTCGGAGCCGTAACTCGTAAAGTTGGCAAAGAACCCAACCGATTGTTTGCGATCGATCGGTGACACAAACGGAAAAGCGCTGCTTGCTGAAGAATCGGTCAGTATATCCGTGGTCACATTCGGCTGTTCGTACTGCTCTTCGGCCGACATCCGGGTGGACGAATCGAGATCGTTCGGGTTGAAGGATGCCGGAGATAACAGTGTAGCATGAGAACTGTCAACATCGCTTCCACTACTTTCGCTCGACGAATCGTTATGGTCGGCAACCTCTATGTTGAGTTCCTGGGCCCGGTTCATGCAGTCGCTATCGTCGTCTGGCTCTTCCGGCAGTTCGTTCGGATCTTCAAACTCTTTATGGAAGCTATCGTAATCGAAACTCGAGTCCATCTCCTCCACGAATTGCAACAGGTCACGTTGCTCCGGTGTGCAGGATGGTGACGAACGGCGGCACCGTTCCATTATGGCATCCGTCGTAGAATATTGGATCTTCCTGTACCGGTTCGGCTGTTCAATGGTACCGAACGCATCTACTGATTCTTCCTGCTTTTCGCCACAGGGCTTAAAATTACCTAGCGAAATCAGCGCAGCGCACACATCGACCGAATCGTTCAGCCGGTACAGCTTGCACGGAATGGGCCGATAAACTTTGCCCTGTTCCCGGAAGTTCGATGACAAGATGGATGTGTCGACGCGTACGGTGCATAGTTTTTGTACGATAACACCGTGACATGTAAGAATTGCGGCCTCGGGCCATTTTCCCGTGTTGGAAATTTCCGTCGGAACGATTCCACTCAACCGGAACCGATTCGCCTGCACCGGCACCCGTCCACACACGATGTCCTTGCGCAAATCTTCACCCTGGCAGATTTCCTCATTACCATAATCGACAAACCGCACGCGATACTTGTTGCGTTTAATGACCGTCTGGACGGTGGCTCGATAAAACATCCCGTCCAAGTGGTACTGAGCAAGACACGGATCACCCGGCTGGAAGACGTCCGTCACCGACGAAGATCGACGTCCGTCACTCTTTGCGATGTGCTCCTGGATCGTGTCGCGAATGCGATCCAACACCGGCTCTTGGCACATGTCGTACAGTAACACGGTTCCATCGTTGCCGATGTGCGTTGGCATACCGACAAACACAGTCTTCTCGATCGGATCGCCCATTGGCCAGTCGGTGATGGATTCAACCGCGTCGCTGACCAGCGTAAGCACCGAAGCGCACGCCCCGTCTACACCGACCTTGGCGTGCGATGATGCCGCACCGTTTAGCACAGTTTCCGCCGTTTCGTTGCCGTCCTCCGGTGCTCCGAATCCTTCCGCTTCGGCGGAGACGGCGGCGATTGCCCGAAAAAATTGTTGCAGCTTTTCGTACTCGCAGCGCGTCATCTTCTCGACGGCTTCCTCAACCGACTGGAGTTCTTCCAGCGCCCCGTTACCCTTCGTGGGAAACGTACGAAAGCGCCCGGACGAGTGAGCCAATCCGCGGATGACGAGAAGTTGGTTTATGTTTCTGTACTCGATTCGCTGCGGTGCAAGTGCCTGTTGCGCTAACGCCCGCACACCCCACAGCACTACGGACAACGATTGCTTTGTGTCCTCGGTGTTGAGACGTTTCGCATCCAAGGAGATGGCGAGCTTATCGTACGAATCGATTATGTTGTTTAATCCATCCATTGTCACCTTCTGCCAACCGTTGGTCCCTTTAAGCGGCTCAATGCAGGCCAACTGGCAGCGGATAGCACCGGGTTGGAGCCGTGCGATACGTGGCACCATACGGGCCACATTGGTACGATGAACCTGCACCGTTAATGCGCGATCGATAAGGAACGCTTCGTACAGCTCACCTTCTTCCTGTACGTCTGTAATCCGCGCTCGGTACCACTCGATTGGTTGCTCATCGGATGGTGTGGTAAACACGAGACAGATATCACCGGGAATCCAATCACGCTTGTCCGAACCTAGCCCCGCTGAGCTGTCGTTTAACCCACCACCGTCACCATCGAGCGTTTCGTCCATGTGCTTCTGTATCGTCTGGTGCAGTTCATCCAGATCGGCCTTACGCGTACTCAACCGCACGTAGATTTCGGCGGGCGAAATTACCCGCAGCAGATCGACCGGAACACGCGGATCGATCACCTTGTTGCTGGACACCGTATCTGCGGCTGCTGCTGTTGCTGCTGGCACTTCTTTATCACTGACTTTGCTGATGTCCGGCTTGTGCACGAGATCGTTAATCTGTGCCTCGCGTCCAGTGATACATTCGGCGTGACCCTGCGTCACGAGCATCTTGTTGACGCACGTGTCAACGTTCGGTTTGTTGTGCAGATACAGCAACACACTGTACACCTTCGGGTCTTTCCACAGCGGACCCATCGTCACTGCAAACTTCAGCGTTTTGCTTTTCATTAGCAAATTAAACTCCTCGATGACGTCCCCATCCCACGCGTTAACGGCACCCACACTCTTTGGGCGAATGTGCTCCAAACTGCAGCACACGGCAAGCGGATATACGGACAAAGGCGCACTTTGCGGTGGGAACAGATACAAATCGCTGCAGCTTACCTTCAGACTTTCGCCCGTATCGAGCGCAAACATCCAACAGCTCCCGGGGACTACCTTCTCGATGCGGCCCCGCAACCAAACCCGATCATTGTCCTGAGTGGTCAACGCGAACCCACAGACGAGCCCCTCATACGGACAGAATACTTTATGCTCATTCGCCTCCAGGCACATCACGTTCAGCTGTGCCTGCAGCTTGTCGAAGCTGTTCGTTTTCCACTCCATCGGCATGATGTAGAAACAGTCGGGTGACTTCGAATGTGTGATGTGAACGTCGAAAGAATCATACTCCGTCAACACCGGGGTTCGCGGAATGGTCCATCGCTTCTGCGACCGCTCAGCTGCCTGCCTCATCCAGTACTTGAGCAGTGTGCGACGCTCCGTAAAGTGTGTGTTTCGCGCGTTAGCTTCTACACCGACACACTGCTGCAGATTTATCAACATGGTTCGCAACGACATAGGATGATAGTAACCGTCCCAGGGCAACGCATTAATCGGCGTATCGCTTGTTTGAAGCGCTTCCGCACCATTTATCGGCGGAAGAAAAATGTCCACCAGATGACAGTCGGATGACGAATCCAGCGTGAACATAAGCATCTTCCGGTTGCCAATAAAGTCCATCATTAGCTGGTAGCATTCCGCCGGCCAGGACGTTTCGGAATGGCCCGGTGGAACGATGTTGTACAGCGAGCATCTTATCGCATGACACCCGATCAAACTCAGCTCTTCCGACATCGGACGTACCTGATCGTGCTCGACCGTATCGGTGCCACCGTAATCCACGTACAGCACATTGTACGGTCCGGACTGTTCGGGTGTTGGGCTCAGTACTTCCAACACCTTTGCTCTGTACCAAATGTCAGCCATTCCGGGCTGTACGAGATAGTACTCACCGACCTTCACGTTCAGCTCCTCACACCTGCCGGACAGCAGTTCCACTTCGTATGTTTTCGCCTCTTCCTCACACAGCTCCTTGATTGTGTCTAGTGCAGTATCGAACAGTTCGCCCCGTACGTATATTTCGTGCGGATTCACTACACAGGATACGTTGACCGTTGAGAAGCATTCTTTCAACAGTTTTTTATCAACTTCTCTTGCTGCGCGTGACTCGTGCGGTGTAAGGCTAGACTTCGACCATTTCTTTTCGCGTGCCCGTTGTTGGTGGTCAGTAGTGCTGCGGTGAGCACTTGCCCCGGAATGTTTATGCTCTCGTTTCGGTATAGTTAGTTTGTCGAGAAAGGTATTTTTCCCAGCGGCAGACTCATAATGCTTGCTACGATCTGACAGTTTTCTTTCCCGGTCGTAATGATTCGGTACAGGATGGAGTTGTTCTTGGACACTAACCGTTTTTCGAGCGACAGACTCATAATGCTTGCTACGGTCCGACAGTTTTCTCTCCCGTTCGGAATGATTCGGTACAGGATGGGATTGTTCTTGGACACTAACCGTTTTTCGAGCGACAGACTCATAATGCTTGCTACGGTCCGACAGTTTTCTCTCCCGTTCGGAATGATTCGGTACAGGATGGGATTGTTCTTGGACACTAACCGTTTTTCGAGCGACAGACTCATAATGCTTGCTACGGTCCGACAGTTTTCTCTCCCGTTCGGAATGATTCGGTACAGGATGGGATTGTTCTTGGACACTAACCGTTTTTCGCGCGACAGACTCATGATGCTTGCTACGATCCGACATTTTTTCTTTCTGCATCGGCACAGGTTCTTGGACACGAGCGGAAGACTCATGGTGCTTGCTACGATCCAATAATTTCCATTCCCCTGCATCACTTTCCCCTTTCTTGCTAGATTCAGCTACATCCGATGCCAATCTTCGGTGCTTCTTGCTGGCGGTGAATGGTACAAGCTGCGCCGACTTGCTCAGATCCGAAAACACCAAGCGGTAGCTGGAGCTGATGGATTTAACAAAATTGTCACTATCGCTATAACAGACCACCAACTTTGGGTCACAGCTTCCACTCGGTACGGACAGTTTCATTCGTACCCTTTCTAGGAAATGCTTTACCTCACCCCTAAACTGCAACCACGATTCATCATCCGAATGATTTGAGTTGTTGTAAAATTTACATAGCCGTTCGTGCATTTCCAGCAGACGTTTCTTGCAAGCTATTAAATGCTGTTGCTGGTTCTCGATATGCTGCAGTTGCTCGAGGTATGTTTTGCGTACCAGCAGCAAAGCACGATCCTGCTCGATCTGTAGCGCATTGTGAATGGCTAGGAAATGTCCATTGATTTTCTGTACCACCTGGTCAACGGTTTTAGGATACGATTCGGAGCGCCTGTCAAGTGCGTGTTTAGCTTTCTCGTACGAATCATATGCTCGTTCGAGCACGGCCTTCATCTTTCTCGTTGAGCTTATATCGCTTGACGACAGTGATTCGATCGGGAAATCTTCGGGCAATTCATTCGCCAAGGTTGGATTCTTTATCTTCTTCGCTTTCTTATGCTCGCTCTCGTAGTACTGCTCGACGTTCTTCAACTCCTGCTGCATTTGAGCCATCATGCCGAGCATGTAATAGCTTGGCTGGAATGCCTCCGTCACATTCTCATAGCTGCCTGGAAGCGGTACATGCTTTTTGCAGCGTTCACACTTAATGCTATCACTCAGCGAATGTTCACGCACGCACAGACCGCAAAGCAGGTGCTTGCAGGATAACAGTAATGGTAACCTATTGTACAGTTCATCCGCATGGTACGTGAAGGGAAGCGTGCACCCATCGCAGGTTGGCTCCGGAAGCCAAGTTAATGGGCGATCGGTGCGCTTCAGATTCCCAATGTGTATGAGCACCATTTTGCTAAAATCGATACAAATTCATATAAGCGTAGGTTGGCTACAACTGAAAACGAGCGGTCGATGCACTTTTATTCCTTTGAATTACCCACCTGTAACCTCACAGCGTCCACACACAATAGTCGAAAACCAATCAGAATGTATTGTTTGCAAAAGCTAACTTCTTTATATACTTCTCAGTGCTGAACCGTAGCTTTAGCGACAGTTCTTCATCCATGAACAAGCTATCTAAGGAAGATATTCAGCAGAAACAAGTTCGATTAATTCACGTTCAATCCGGTTCAATTCCGTTGCCAACCAACCTGTTCCGAGAACAATAGAACAATACCTGCGATGTCCCGGCTTTTATTTCTGCTTCGCTAAATATGAATTCCCGCAAATGTCAGATTGCTCACGTTTACAGCGCTCGGATTCAGTTCTCAAGCGTGTAATTTTGGCAACGAATAACAAACAATATTCATTTATAAATACTGCTAAAACTAATGTGATAAATATATAAATAAGTGTTTAATTTTCCAAACAACATTGAAGCAACATTTGTTCGGTCAAATGTCACCGGAACCATTCCAATGCCAACGGCTGTCAACGAAGCTGCGTGCGGTGCGTTTTGTTTTTCCTTTTGCTTTTGTGGTGTGGTTTTGCTTTCGCTGGGGGTAGTACGCTCGTGAGTTCGTTCTGGACGGAAAGAAATTAAACATGGAGATGAGTAAAACGATCGGAATTGCAGCCGGTGTCGCTGGGACGCTGTTTCTCGGCTATTGCATATACTTCGATCACAAGCGCAGGAAGGATCCGGATTTTAAGAAAAAATTGCGCGAAAGTAAGTACAACGAGGGATTATCATGATGTGGTGTAACCGCTCGGTCGCCATCACCGTCAATGTTTGCTCGATTTCTCTTTTCCCAATGTAATCGTTCCGTTCGGTAGAATGGTTCAATTGTGCGGTGAACATGTTTTCGTACTAAGCAACCAATCTTTCGCTAGTGGCCCAGAGTTGATTTTATGTTTTTCCTTCCGTAGGACGAAAGGCCAAAAAGGCAGCAGCATCGGCAGGGCCAAGGACAACAATCCCCAACCTGACAGACCACGAAGAAGTGCAGAGGTAGGTGAAAAGAGGCCGCACTCGTTGAAACATGCAAGAGAGCAAAGGATAGCAATGGAGTGTATTGATTTTCCGCAAGTTTTCCATCTCGTGCGCGTGTTGTCATTTGGATGCTTTTCTCCCTGCGTGCCCCCCCCCCCCCCTTCCGTTCTTGGAACGATTAGAACGGGCGACGTTTATGTAATCGGTACGTCGATCCAGGGGTCCCGCTAATGACAACACTGTAATGTGGAAGCACATGGAACGCGTATGCCGCATTTGATGGAAAAATGGCTTTGAAAACGTTTTACCTTTATCAAAGCTGGCAAATGCATATGTTATGTTTAATGGCAAATGTTTCCCCTGCCTTACAGATTCTTCCTGCAGGAGATTCAGACCGGCGAAGCGCTCATTGCAGCCGGTGATATCGAGAACGGTGTGGAACATTTGGCTAATGCAATTATCGTTTGCGGTCAGCCAACGCAACTGCTACAGGTCGGTGGAAACAATTCTCGATGAGGAACAGTAACGATCCAGCGGGAAATATCGTAATGCATTTTTGTTTGATACGTTTTTTAGGTCCTCCAGCAAACGCTGCCAGCCCAGGTGTTCGCACTGCTGATCACACGCATGCGACAGTACGGCAGCCAATCGAGCGAAAACGAGCGGACCAAGCTTCAGGACATGAACGATGATCTGGAGTAAGGAAAAAAGCCGCCCAGCACTACCAGCCGTCTCGTTGTGGGCAGAATTTGAAGTGTAGTTAAGATCGTCTAAAGGAAACCCCGGACGAAAAAAGCGAGAATGGGCACCGCCGCCGCCTTATGCGTGGCAACAGTCGTAGGAACACCAAGAGCCCCCATTTATCATCTACCCCCCCTTAAATATAAAACTGCCTAACCGGGATTAAAGCAGCAGCAATATCGTCGTAAAATAATCGAAACATTTGTTACGCATCGCTAATTGTCATCATCGTACCCCAAGGGGGGTTCATCAGCTACCTGAGAAAATTTCCTCGCTCGGAAACAAAACTACACGGACCACGGCAGTTGGATGTTCCGTGTTTGTAGCACGTGTGGGTGTGGGTTCTCGCTTCCGTCATACTTTTTTGTTTCTTCTTTCGCCTCCATGCTGTTAGATTCCTCTTGCGAGTGATGGCGTAAATTCGCAATCCTATTCGTAGTAGAACAAATTCAGTTTAGCTATAATGATAAAACAAACAAAGAACACATACACACATACTAAAAGCAAGAATATCCTTCGTCTTTCGTCGTTTTTGCGTAGGTACACGGAAGAAAGCACGTGTTTCTTGTTCCCGCTCGTAAACATCACATGTAATACCTTTACAACATTGGATAGCGCTATCCACAAGACACGAGATTCATTTCACGGTTTGTTTTTGTAATGCCTAAAACGTTCATGCATTAATTTCCAATTCAACGAATAACTATTCCCAGTTGGAAAAGCATTTGGAAAGCAGAGCTAGAGAAATGCATTATTTGTTAGCATTTTAAATGCGCAAAAACAGCATCAGCATTAAGTTGAGACCGTGTGCTTCCCCATTCCCAAAACGATCCTCAAGAAAGATCCTGTCCCAGGAACAACTAACGCACACGCTCATTTATGCCAAAACGAGAGATAACAGGCGTTGAAGAATGGAGCGGAAAGATTACATACCCTTATGTGCGCGTGTATGAGAACGGTCGTAAAAGCTAACCACTAAACACTCTAGTGCCGAGGGTGCAACTAACTTTTTGAAGCAGATAAATGAACTATATGAGCAACTGATAGCTTTTCGGAAGAATAAAGGATATTCAGTGTTATTTCATGAAACACGTTTAGCGTTGAAAGCGAAGGTGTGTGTTTGCTTCTGAAATTCGTTAATCGTTATTTAAAATTGTTCTTTCTTTCCCCGATGCTTCGTTTGAGGAATTAAAACCGCTTAATTTCGGAACGCCCATCACTATTTTGCACGCACGTTTGCCATTCCATGCCTGATAAGTAATAGGAACAGATGTGTGAGATTTGAATTAGAGCAAGCAAGCAACGGTGCCCTCGTCGGTAGTGGCGCACTATTTATAACATTTTCCATGCGTACAGTGACGACTGCATAAGCGCGAACGTGCCATTATTTATTCCAGACGAATCGCCCTGTCTTTAATATTACGGAACAGAAACGGGGTTCTTTTTAAATCGCTGTTCAAAGCAATAGAATTGTTGACCCTGACAAAGGAACAGGTGGAACGTTAACGGACGTTGTATACTGCTTTAGAATGTCTATATCAAATACACGCGGGGGTGTGTATTTGTATTTTTATCTGGATTTAAACTGTTCCATTCAGAAGCTATACATTCCGTACTGATAGCTATAGAGCCAATGCAGAGAGCAATAATAATGCCCACCAGAGCAACTTTATCTCTTCTGTTCTATTGTCGCTTGTTTGACTCCTTTTTTCTTCACTTAAACACATTGTTTTGAAAGGGCAGAACTTTATCGGGATTGAAACAGTATTAACCATCACGATTGAGCCGTATTGCGTGCGTTCCTTCCACCCCACCAGTGTGCATGCGGGCGTGATACGAGTGATACATGGTGTGGACATTCGCATCAGCATTGTCGCTGGTTAGTGTGTCGAACAACATCGTTGAATGCAGGCTGAAACGCATCGACCAATCTGTTCGGACGCCCCCGGAAGGGAACGCGACCAAAAATAGCAACGGTTGTAACGTAAACGATCGATTTTCGTCGCGATCACCTACACGATCGGAGGCCAAAATTCGCAAACATATTCGACCGAGTTTTCGCATCTACTCCTGTTGTATACTGCGAGTGTCTATCGGAACTACTACACGTCCGTCACACCGATCCTTAGTGCATTAGCTATAGTGCTGCAATGTCTGTTGCGTTATCGTGTCTCGTTGTTTGAATTAATTCTACTCGTGAATTGTTGTAGAGTAAAAAATTGCACAAATATGCCGCCGTATCTGAGGCTTTATTTGTTGGTGATCGTTTTCTCCGTTTGCTGGAACGTGCCGATCAGTCTGGCAGATACAATACCAATTTTCCCCTCGGAAAAACTATCCATCGCGGAAGGTGCCGGTTTTCTTGCCTTTTTAAACCCAAACGGTGGAGCTGAATTGCGTAAAGTGGTGGTAGCTGATGGACACTGGATTCATTGTTCCGTAGCAGTTAACAATGTACAGTACAGCTTGGACAGTGATCAGATACATCGGATCGGTGACAAAACAACCGTCGAGCGGTTTGATTCGGAGCGTTGCGGTGTACGGGTTAAGAACCTTCAGAAAGAGCTCGAAACCAAGTGGACTTTGTATGGCACTGATCAAAATGGTGGCGATAGGACAGGTGTCCTCGAGGTGACTGTTATGTGTGAGTAAAAGATTCTATTACACTCTGTGTGGGTGCGTGTTTTCAAACATTTGCATTCATAAACCACTTCCAGCAATAAAGTTTATCGACGAACTAAATGTTACCGTAAGTGGATCTTCTTCGACCGCGACTGTTAACTGCCCGGACAAGGACGGTTCCCGGTACTGTCGTATTATCGATGCCGAACAGGTCGTGTCCGAATCCTGCACGAAAACGATCGATCTTACGCAGCAGATCAGCCACTTCTGGTGTCATGTAATGTTCTGGGGAGCAATGACGGAAAGGATCACAAAGATTAATCTGGTCGTGGAGGGTAAGTCTCTCGGCCATTGGTGGTATCAGCCGTTGCTAATCGTTTTTTAATTGCAGAGAATGATCAAGACGTTAAGGCAACGGTGGAGGAAACGGAGGACCATATCGTGCTGTCTTGCCAGTACCGCTCAACGGTTTCACTGTGCCGCGCCTTATCGGAAACAGATAATCGCCAGTTCATGTTGCTTGATGGCCATCTCTCTGGGCGTTACTCGGCGTACAATACAAAGTATCTGCTCGTATCGTGTTTAAAGACCTTGCCGAAACAAACAAAGATCCTAACGAGTGTTGTAAATTCTCTTAACATTTTCGTAACTAAAAAAAGTTGTTAATTTATTCCAGAATTTCCAAAGGCATCTGTTCGCTGGAAATCAAAAAACCGCTTGCTCCAGCGGACGTTGGCGTGTGGCGCATCTTTCAGCAGCTGAATCCCACCGACTACACTGGCTGTGTGTTTGATGTTAAAAGTAAACGGTTCTCCAGAGGCCGTACCATCCGTACCCGTGGCTCCTCGGTGAAAAACAGTCGACTAGAGCTTACGGCAACCAACATCGAAATATTCCGTGATCCTCGCTCATCCAGTGCTACCACAACGGAACTCTCCTGTGAGGTACCGTACGCCATCGACTATTGCTACCTTTCCGGTCCGACCGGCAGTGATCATACACCGCAACGGTTCGATCGCTTCAAATCGCTCGGTATCTGTCGGTTTGAGGTTACCAACATTACGAGCGGCATGTGGGCTTGTGGCATTAACGATCTGGACGGTGCGGAAGATCATCTCACGTACTATAACGTGAGTGTGTTCCAGCAACCGGGACAAACGATCACGAAGCAGCTAACAGCCAGCACAGGCGATCGTGAACGGCGACTACTCTGCCGGACGATCCTCGACCTGCCGATCGATATCTGCCGTTTCGTCGATCCTTCCGGAGAGGTTCATGGTGTTTCGAACCAAATGAAACCATCAACGGAAGCACGGTATCGATACTATGGGAAGGGTTTGCGCGAAGGCGAATGTGGACTGGAAATAGTGGAACTGCGCGAAAAGGACATTGGCTGGTGGAAGTGTTTGTTTAAGGTGCGCGGACGAGAGTATGAAATTTCGATGGAGATTGTTGAAGAAGGTGAGGTAATGTGTGTGTTTTCATCCATTTCATTTCATCCAAGAATCGGAATTTAAATGTTACACGTAATGCCATTTATCCCAATGGATTCACCTCATCAAAAATGTAATCTTTCCTTTCAAATTTCTTTCTACGCAGCTATGAGTGTTGGTGTGATAATAGGAATCAGTATTGCGGCCACTGTAGTGCTCGGTATTATCGGAATCTTCGCGTATCGGAAGCTGAATCGACGATACCACGGACCTACCTATACTGTTTCGTCTAGCATGACGAACGTATCCAACGGTTCGCATCAATCTTGAGCAAAGGAGGGGAAACAAATCCCAGTGTTTTGTGTTTGTTTTCGTTTGTGTGTCCAAATTTCCGGTTTGAACCAAATAAATGCAAAGTGTTTAGGCCATTGTAGGTCTACCAGGACTTCAAGGAGGTTGTAGACGAGAATGCTACCGTACATCTCACTATAAATTCTTTCAAAACTGTCGTTCAAGTTCTGTAAAGTGAAGTTATTTATTTGGGGCAAATCTACCGGAAGCCCTGGTTATCAGTTTATTAGGAAATATTGCTATAATCGGTCGATCGTGCCGCTCCCAACATTAGCAGGGTACGTGCAAATTTCCCCTTATGCCGACAGCACAGCAACCGTGCACACACGAGAAACACTGCCCCACAAACCAGATAAACCGTGTTGCGGAACAGTGTCTTTCGCCACAGCCACGAACGATAATCGTCATAGCGTTGGAAACGGTTCCGATACGTACTCTCCAGCTCGAAGTTGCTGCGCGCCGGGAAGAGACTGAGATAGAAATCCTCCAGCAGTGCGGTGACGAGCTGGTTTTCTTCCGGCCGATCATTGCTCAGGTTATCGTTGATGCAGTTAAACTTTTTTGGTGTTTTGCGTAGTTCGTCGAGTGCGTCGACGACCTGTGTGATGTTGGAGGTCAGCATCTTGAAGTTGCTGTAGATACCGGTTTTGGCGCTTACGTGATACCGGTAGCGCGGTACCTTTCCGAAATTTGCTCTCATCATATCGGCCAGCTCGGTACAAGACACTACCATTGTTTTGGTTACCGTTGGCTATAGTGGAGGAACATGGATTCATGAAATGGAGGATGGATAAAACAATTCTAAAGTTACTCACAATTGTTGAATCCTCGTACCGCTCATACACCAGCGTGGGGTACGTCTGTCGCTGTTCTTGCTGGTGCTCCAGTGGTAGAAAATTGTTCTGCCGTAGGGAACAGTTGGTGACGACCTCTTCAAAGTACCGCACGGCTGACCAATCGAGCGGGAGATTGTACACCTTTGTCAGAAGTGTTCGAATTTCTCGATCCGACCAAGTACTACAATGAAACTTACGCAATTGAAATGGAGTATTTTAACAAAACGAAAACCAAACCTACCCGGATGCATCCGTATCAAAGTCGTCGAAGATCTCTCCAGCGGTTTTGTTGGTGTATTCGCTCATCAGGAAATGGTAGTAGCTGAACGCATACTGCATATCATCTTTCGCCCGAAATCGGTGCTGCTTGGTAACGAGAAACTCGGCCGGGAAGCGTTCCAACATGCTTTCTACAATTTGTACATCCAGCAGAAAGCCAACGTGGGCCAGCACCTTACGATTGTGGAAGCCATACGCCCGATTAAACACCCGGTTCGTGTGGATCAACGATTGTGCAAAGACGTCCTGTGAGTTTACGACCGAATTTTCACCGATCGAGGGTAATTGTCCTTCCTGCGCTTTAATGATGCTCGTTCGATTTTGGCCCTGTTGTTCGGCGGCTTTGCGATGATGGACGCGACCGCGATGTTTCGCATGCCGTTTCTTGAGTTTCATCTTTTCCTTATTGTATCGCTCCACAAGCAGCCGCGTTGAAGTACTCCCGTTGCCGGGTTTCATGCGAAACATTTCATAAATATCACGAATGTTTTCCGACGTTCGCACATTGCCGGGCGAAAGACGGGGGAACATTTTCGGAACATCGATAAACATTTGATCGCGCTCTTCCTCGATCGGTTCCATCGCATCTTCCGGTGCGGAAACATCGTCGTAGTCGTGCAGCTGAGGAACATGTTCGCGGTCCGTCTTGTAATCCGGATGGTCACAGTCACCTCCGTCGAACTGACAATCCTCAACGTAGCAATCGCGATCGCACGATCCATCCCCAACGAACATCCACGGGCAGTCGGGTGCACAGTCCGGAACGATCCAGGCCGTAAACACTTTCACACCTTCCGCAAGCGTTTGCAGATCGTCCGGCTCCAGTGGTGCTCCGAGAAAGATGTCATCGTTCAGGTAGAGGAACCGGCTCGATAATCCCGGTATGCGGTGTATGAACGTTTCAATACTGGCACTGGAAAACGTGGGCAGTGTCGTGTCCATATCCGCAATGTCAGCATGCGGTACGATCTGGACGCGCGGGTTTTCCAGATTCAACCAGCACGGTACCTGTCCGTTTGTCACTATGTACACGTTCCTTATCCATGGTGCAAATTTTTCCAGCGAACGAAGCGAATATCGCAGCTCATTTTTGTCATCGTATCGTGCATTATCTCGCGTGGAAGAATAACGAGCAAGCTCGTCTAGAAATTGAGGATCACTTCCATTCACCCAGGTATATACTACATCTATAACTTCATAGCTATTTTGGCAAGCCGTTTTGGACGTATGCTGTAGAAACCGAACACAGACCAGAAATACGAGGTTAGTTTTATCACCGATCGATCTTTGATCGCTTAATTACGTACCGTTACGAGTAGGTTAAGAATAAGATAGCATACTACCAACAGCGCTAGTGCGGTAACCACACAACAGCATCTGAACCGGAGTTTGCCGTTCTTGAGACCAGAAGCGCAGAACCACCGGGTGTATCGTTTCATTCCACGTGATACTCCTCCTCGGCACTCCATTCGGGGTGGATGTTACGAGCACGCTGTTCCACGGTACGATCACTGTGGCTCATGGTGTCGGAAAACCTGTATCCTTTGCTAATGGAGATCACCCGTTGTTTATTGTAGAAGCTGAAAAGTGAAACTTTTAAATGCATGTGCGGTAAACATTTGCTATGTTATGGAAGCACCGTATGCACCTGCACGATACATCCGCTGTAGGAACAATAACAAAACTAACCATCACAACAAACACGTTGTGTCACGCAAGTTCTGTACATTTTTCTGCTGGCTTCGTTTTGCACAATCGCTGTTCTGCTGGTATGTTTGAAATATGTTAATCACCAACTTTCAATTTTATGGCATAATGTAATGATTCTCATTTCGGAAAAAATACTACAAAGGATACCGCTTGTACGTTTTTTTTATTCAAGCAAAAAATGGTAAATGCCGGTTGAAAACGAGGTATTGAAATAAATTTTTCACCGGGTTGTGCTGGATGTGGTGATGGACTAGCTGTTTCGTTTTACTTTCGTTTAAAGCCCACTTTTAGAAAATACTTCCAAAATATCAATGCAAATAGAATGTGACCTGTTTATGGGCAGTAAAATTCGTCATATTTGCTGTATTCTTGCAATAATTTGTTCAAAAACAACCAACTATCACATCTCTTCGATAGTCGCCTTGAAATCATCTAGCACCGATTGTCAACACAGTTGCTGTCAAAACCATTCCGACCGCGCCAAACATAACCAATCCAAGCAGTTTTTGCCTCTCGTCTCGAATTATTGTGAATTTTCCCAAAAAACTTCGCAGAAAGCGCCTAAAACTTTTATCAACGCGCCCCGGTGAGCGAAAAGGCTCATCCATACGATACTGAAAATGGCCGACTTTCTTGAGTATTCGTCTATCAGTTCGGAAATTCGCGGCGCCATGGTAAGAAAGATGTGTGGTCCGGTTCTTCGCCTCTACCGGTAGCACCTGCTTGTGCATCATTTTAATAACCATCTGATAACACCCTTTCCAGTGCCCGGGAAAGCTGAAAATGACCGACACCGCCATGGTGTTCAAAAGCGATAAAACGGGCAAGGTGGAACAAATCAACTCGAACGATATCGAGCTGCTCAACTACCAGCGGTTCGTGGGAAGCTTCGGACTGCGCGTGTTCCTGAAGAATGGTTCGCTGCATCGTTTCCTTGGCTTTACCGGTGATGAGGCAAAAATTGCGGAGTTTGTGAAGAAAAACTACAAGCTCGATATGCTGGAGAAGGAACTGTCGATGCGTGGCTGGAACTGGGGATCGGTACAGTTTAAAGGTGCGGTGCTGAGCTTCGATGTGGAGAACAAGACCAGCTTCGAGATACCGCTCAACCACGTGTCGCAGTGCAACGTGGGCAAGAACGAGGTAACGGTCGAGTTCCACCGGAACGATGATGCGCCGGTCAGCTTGATGGAGATGCGGTTCCACATTCCAACGGCCGAGTCGGCCGACATCGATCCGGTTGAAGCGTTCCAGGAGAGCGTCATGAAGCAGGCGTCTGTCATATCGGTGTCCGGCGATGCGATTGCGATCTTCCGCGAAATTCACTGTCTTACACCGCGCGGTCGCTACGACATCAAGGTGTTCCAGTCGTTCTTCCAGCTGCACGGTAAAACGTACGATTTTAAAATACCCACCTCGTCCGTGTTGCGACTGTTTCTGCTGCCCCACAAGGATAACCGGCAGATGTTCTTCGTCATTTCGCTGGATCCCCCGATAAAGCAGGGCCAGACGCGGTACCACTTTCTGGTCACGCTGTTCCAAATGGACGAAGAGACGAACATTGAGCTACCGTTTACGGAGGAAGAGCTTAAGGAGAAGTACGAGGATAAGCTCACGAAGGAACTGTCCGGCCCGGTGTACGAGGTGTTGGGTAAAATCATGAAGGTGATCATAAATCGTAAACTTACCGGACCGGGCACATTCATCGGCCATTCGGGGACGCCAGCAATCGGGTGTTCGTTTAAAGCGGCCGCCGGTTATCTGTACCCGTTGGAGCGTGGATTTATATACGTCCATAAGCCACCCGTGCACATCCGGTTCGAGGAGATTGCGACGGTGAACTTTGCCCGAAGCGGTGGATCGACACGAAGCTTTGATTTTGAAATTGAACTTAAAACCGGCACGGTCCATACGTTCAGCAGCATCGAGAAAGAGGAATACTCGAAGCTGTTCGATTTTATCGTCTCGAAAAAACTGAACGTGAAGAACACGGGCGGAAAGGCGAGCTACAAGGACGACTTTGCCGATTCGGACAACGAAAACGAACCGGACGCTTATCTGGCGCGCGTCAAGGCGGAAGCAAAGGAACGCGACGAGGATGACGATGGAAGCGATTCGGAGGAATCGACCGATGAGGACTTCAACCCGAATCAGCAGGAATCGGACGTGGCCGAAGAGTTCGACAGCAACGTGGAATCATCGTCGGAGGATTCGGACGACGAGGATGGCAGCGGCGGGGACAGCGACGCCAGCGGATCAGACGGTGGACGGGAGAAGAAGCGCGACAAAAAGAAGGAAAAGAAAGAAAAGGTAAAAGAAAAAACGCCCAAAAAGAAGGAACGGAAGGAGAAAAAGGAAACCAGCGGGAAGAAATCGAAAACGAAAGATTCGGGCGCACCGAAGCGGCCAGCCACGGCGTTTATGCTCTGGATGAATGCTACCCGCGATCAGATCCGGAAGGACAATCCGGGTTTATCGATGGCCGACATCAGCCGAAAGGGTGGTGAGCTGTGGAAGGATCTGAAGGACAAGAAGGATTGGGAGGCAAAGGCAACGAAGGCGAAGGAGGATTACGCGGAAGCGATGGCCGCGTACAAGGCGGCAGGTGGCGGAAGTGGTGGTGGTGGTGCAGATGCGGATGATAAGGGCGAAAAGCGGAAGAAGAAACCGACACCGAAGAAGTCGGACACGTCGATGAAGGGCAGTGGCTTCAAGAGCAAGGAGTTCATCGATGGGGACGATTCATCCAGCGACGACGACGGGAAAAAGGACACCAAGAAGGCAAAGGCACCGGAACCGGCGGACAAGAAAGTAAGAGAATCGAAACGTCGGCAAAGTATTCTTTTTACTTACTAAAATGACTTTCTTTACATGTTCTCTTTTTTTAGAAATCTAAAAAATCTGACTCCGAATCTGAAATGTCCGAATCGGAGGAGGATGAGGATATGAGCGAGGGAAGTGATTAAATCCCCACCAAAAACTCTGTGAGTTTGTCATTTGGCAACAACATCGTTCATCTCTTCACCCATCTGTATCGATAACTCTCTACACGGTTTTTGCTTTCGTTTATCGAAAGATTACAATTCCAATCAAATTCCGAAGCCCGAAGCAAAGCTAAGTTCTATAACCGTTAGAATAGACTAATATTAAATAAACATTCTTTTATGTCGTACTTAAACAGTCCATTCCGTATCTAATGCCGTAACTGAATTTTGAGAAAATTGTATTTCTTTGAGTTGAACGTTTAAATTAATATATTTCTTCCTGAACTACATGCAGTGATTGTATATGCACCGTTTCTTCTAATGCAATACATGCAATGTCGTTTGAATGCATAACGGTTACTTTCTCTGACGTCATTGCATTGGCAGCGTTGCATTACCAACACATACTCACTGTACGGGGTCCATCAGAACGGTTAGCGAAACTTATTTGCCTGCGTTAAGGGACCTTCGGTGAAGCTTATGTTGCTAGGCCGTACACATAAGGTCCCCTAGAACATTATGCGTTCCCCTAGTGCAGGCAGCACCCGATGGGAAGCATAAAACTTATGCGCTTGGAAGGGGCACAAAAAGGAACACAGTGTAACAGCCGGCTTTTGGTTTCCGCTGTGTACCCTTGGCTTGTAGCTATAGGCAGCCTTCTACCGTTGCCTTCCCATGCAATACAAAGAGGAACTCTCAAAAAAGGATAAGCGTCGGTTCAGCGGTACAGGATTTGTAGCAGTGAAGTTAGGCGGGAAGAGAATTGCAACTGCCTGTCGAAGGGATGGCTTGGTACACGGGTTTTACGGGGTGTTCTTCATACCGGCCGACCTTTTCAAACAGATTTTTTGGCGCGTTGTCTTTATAAGAGCGTTACATTTCCATTACAAACATTCGTTTCTTTGTTGAATTAATAAGAATTGCAACTAAAAGTACTATAATCGAGGAATAGAACATGTTCTTGTTAGCTTTTTAAGCTATTTTCAGACAATTTACTCAATATTTGCGTAATTGTTTTCTACGGCAACAATATGAAAGTGAAGAGAAACAGTTTCGCGCCAAAAAGCAACCGAAAGAACTTTTTAACGCAAAGGAATTGTTAACAAAATGCTTTGATATTTCGTGATTTAATGAAAGGAAATACAGCCAAACGTTTTAAATATAAATTTTCGCTTATTTGCAATCGAAGCGCTTGTCGCATTCTATTTTTTGTTTTATTTTATTTATTATTCATGATACTAAACAGCCACCAACATGTCGTTTGATATAGAAAATTATGCTCATGTGATTTGCTGTATGAAATGTGGTGCATCGGCCTACAGAACACATACCGTACTTTTTGCCTAGAAGCGTCCACGCGATACAAAAGACGCTCCATACAATAAAAACGTAAACAAACCCTGTGCCGGAGCGTCGCGGTTGCGATTTGCTCGGACTTGTTGATGTTGGCATGTGGGCGCAGTACTGAGACGAGACAATTTTGCACACAAATTTATAACACCTTCATGGCGTTGGGCTACTTTTCATTTATAAAAATCATTCGCAGGGTAGAAAATGCATTTTAGCGTTTAAATGTATGCTCGAATTACGTTGCCAAAAGGCTATCGTAACGTTTTTTGCATCAGAAAATGTATCATTTTCATCGTATGGTAATTTGCGGATGATTTGCTAAATGTTTCTATACGATTAATTCATGCTCCTTGGGGCTAGACCACAAAACGGCATTCCGGTTGCATGCCTGGCATAGAAGCAGCATATTCCGTACCGTCGTAAATAACAATAACGCCGGCTCGCGGCTTGCTGGTACGTTTGAAAAAGTGACGTTTGCCTTTCATTTAGCGTGGTTGGCACGCACACAGCAGCAGTAGGCCCGCACTGCCGGTGCGCCTGTGTGCGTGCAGTCGCAGTTTCGCTGTTCGGTGTGTTCGCAGCACAGACAAAGCTTTCCCTTTTTGATTCTTCGAAGAGCTCTAGCGCCGTTCGCATTTCGTACGGTCTCGAAGTAAGTGTTCTGCCCTGTGTCTCTGTGCTCTGTGTGTCCATAGGAAAAAAGTGGTCATAAATTAGTGCATTTTGTGCGGCCGATTTCTCCAGGTTCTTACTCCGGTAAGTGAAAAATCCCCTTCTACGACTTATGGTGACAATATTCAAAGAGTATTTTTCGCACTGACCGCAAAAATCGGTGACGGTTTTCGGGTAAAAAATCGCCAATTTCCGAACCGCTTCGCTGGCGTGGGTTCGCTGAGCGAATCCACTATGGCGACATATTGGAATTGTATGGTGGCTGGTGACGACGGCACCCGAAACGATGGGCGATTCCGTTCGAACTATGCACCGTTTCGTGCGATGGCGTGTGAAATCGTGTGGTAAAAGTATTTTTCCACCCGTTGCGATACGTTTTAGTGCGATGTGCGCGATTTGGCTGAACAGAAAAAATCACCAAACGCCAAAATGGCTGAGGCGAGCCGCTATGGCTTCCAACACTTGGGGTGCATTAAATATGGGTGGGATTTTGAAAAATAAATTTCCACTACGGAACGCACCGGAGGGTCGAACTTTGTTCCATAATCGCCCTACTTTGGTGTGGCCGATCGATTGGCATCGGTACCCCGTGGGGTACGGTGGAAAATTCACGAAAATGGCTCGTTTCGCGCCAAAATATTTTTCCCATATATTGACTGCTTCCGTAGGCCAAATGCTCTACGTTCGTCCATCTTTCTATGGGCCCCAGAGCAAGTCGGAGTTTTTTCATTGAACGAATCCGGACACTCACCGTCGATACGATAAGAGGCGCTGCGTATGCGGTGCTGGGATAGAGACACTCATTCAACCACCAACAAGCCACGCACACAGCTAAAGCCGATGGCAGCAGGCGTGTATGTTGAGCGGACGGAATCGAGTGGGCAGTGTACGAACCGTCGCCAAGCGTTGGTACACTTTTGAATTTGGTTTCTTGAAATCGGTTATCAATGGCGGCGTGCTTTTTGCGTTTGTTGTTCAATATTTCCCCAGCACAGTGCGATCGGGGGGAATTCTGTTTTCGGGGGTTATTATCAGTTCAGCATTTTAATTTCCTCGATTTTAAGTCTATTAGCGTTCATAAGCACAAATCGATTGCAAATCAACTTGAAGTTTGGACATGCTTTCTCGGATTTTTAAAAAGAAGCACAATTTTATGTTGGTTTTTTTCTGCGAAATCTATCGCTTTAGGCTTGGGTAACTAAGATTTTATATGTTTTACAGCATAAGCATTGGATTTATTCTGGGTAAAGATGGTACTTCCAGGTAGATATGCTTATTTGATCGAAAAAAGTTCGCTTGTAAGCGGCCCCGCGCGCGTACATAACGACAAATTCCTGTCTGTTATTTTTCCCGCTCTTTAATGGTCCCGTTTGGCTCACACGGCGGGTACACGCGTATGTGTGCACAACGCTTTAGCTGGGCCTAGAGCAGCAACTCTCATTTGTGGACGAATCGCAAGTCAAAATGGCTACTGACGCCCCGATACGAGCAAGACACAGGCCAACATAACCGCACCGCTTAGCACGGGCAGCTTGAAGCGAACCTCTTGTGAGCAATGTGTGCGCGCGTGTGTGCGTGCGGCACTCATATTGAACTTCACACACGGTAACGGCCTTCTGGTAACGCGCAGTACCAAACGCTGCGTATGTGTGAGTGCGTTGGATTTTTTCTTCGAAAAGAGCACTCATGCTTCGTGAGTGACTTGGTTGAACTGTGAGGCCGCTGTGGCGTTGTTGGAACGCGTTCGTACCAGTCAGTTGCAGTTGGGAACGTAGTACGAATTGGTTGTGTTCGCTCGTCAGTGGCTTATTGTGACTATCTGGTGTTGAAGTGTTGGAAAAGTAAGTGCCTTGCTACCTAATAAGTACTAAACGGTGCTGTTAATTATCAATATTCCGTAAATACTCTGGAATATAATGTTGAAATTTGAACAGTGCGACCAACGACCGGCATCTTGTGCGTGTGTGCGTGCGTTTGCTGGGAATTACAGCTTTCAATGTTGTGTGTGTGTGTGTGCGTATGATCGCGCGTGCGTGTGTGTGTGTAGGCCAACGGTTTCTGGGATGTATGACGCGCACGCACGCTCCTCGTGTGTGGTGTTGGCTTGATATTGAGTGGCTTTTTAATATGCCGTGGAGGAATGCTTCTTGTCGGGGCCTGTTCGCAAGAAAATATGGCTAAAGTTGTGCAAACAGCAAAGAGCAAGAAGTTCTAATTCGTGCCACATCTTAAGCATCCATTCTTCTTGCCCGAAAAGTGTGACGCGTTGCCTGGGAGAGATTGGCTTGGGTTGCCTAAAATAGCGCGTATGTTCGAAATATGAGCGTCATCGCTGCGATTGCTTCGATGCCAGCAAATTTGAACCTTTACGAATGGCATAATATTTAACAAAACATGCAATTTAATTTTTTATTTTATTATTGCATGCGTTTTTTTCATGTACAAATATCCCCCGGAAGTCGATGTGCGCGTCGGTGTGTCTTCTACTTTGCAACACGCGGGTCCTCAGTTGAATTTTTGTAACGGTCAAATTCGGGGCAAAGAAAAAGTAGCGCATGTGAGACCTGTGGCGTTGAAATGCTGTTCTGCTCTTCTCCAATACAAGTGCGTTCGCGCCTTAATCTGCCGTGAGGCCAAGCCATGCCAAGCGCGCGCGACCCGAGTGCCGTGTAGAGGGCTTCATGCGAAACAGCATTGACAGGAACGTGAGGTAACGCTACGTAACGTACGTTATATGCGTTAAATTTCCGTTGAGATATGGAAAAGACCTTTTTCTTGTGTAATATTTATGCTTGGAAATTTTTTAAAACTTTTCCATTGCACCTAACTTCGCACAATGATTCCCCATCTCATTACCGTCTCTCAGTGTTGGTGAAAGACACGTTCGAAAATGAGCCGTATGAAAAGCAAATAAAGCAAGGAAGCCTGCGTGAAGATGTTGCGGATGATGTAAATAGCAGCTCTCATTTGCGTCCTCCATTTTGTGTGTGGCACATGAAAACGGATACTTGGGATTTGACAAACAAAAAACGCTCTTTTGATGTGCTGTGTGTGCTTGGGACGCCTTCTGATGGCGTCGAAAAAGTAGGAAAATGGCTGTTGTAAATGAAATTCGGTATTAAAACGATGGTTTATATAATAATTAATGTTCCTTTTCGATGCCGTAAAGAATTTTACTTCTGGACAAGAATAAGCATGTTCGCCGTTACCCTTAGCAGCGACTTGTTTCAGGTAAAAAGCGCGCGCATTTTTCCGAAGCGTTACAATTCGTACAAAGGAAATGTTAGTAGGCTTTGAAGAGCGTTTCTACGTGGTGAGATACGATTTGCACGGTCCAGTTTTGAAATTCAAGGGAACGTATTCTTAGGTTGACCGCATTATAGTTTATTACATCTTTAGGTGCATAATTTAAACAACTGTACACACAAAGGTTTGATTTCACAAACATAATCTTAAAAGGTGTAATTAAAAAAATATTGAACATTGTTCTATTTTAACGTTCGCTCAATATTCGTATTCAAACTGAAAGGCAAATAGTTTTCGATGCTCCGTCGTGTCGTTTCTTGCGAAACCGCACGTTTTTTTTTCGGTAACGGAAACCGGACCAGGCGGCGGCGCTCGCAACATACTCTCTACAAGAGATGACGACGACCGAGACTCTTCGCTCTTCCGTCGTTTTTCGTCATTCTCCAATTTCATCAGATTTCATAAGTGGTATGCTTTCTCAGCGAGCCCCGTCTTCGTCGTCGTACACACGCGCGCAACACAAACAGGGTCGTCCGTCTAGTTGAAGCCTGTGTCGCGTAGCTTAGTCGGGGCAGATTTTTGAGTTCTGGTTCCCTTGTTGAGGAAGAAGCGAGCTAATACCCACGTTTCCCTTCCGTAAGGGTAGGAACGTGCGCGCGGAGGGATGTCGTCGCGCTACACACAAGGGCAGCTGCGTGTGCGCGTCGAATCTTTTTTTGTTGAACGAGTGTTGCGTCCCATCCATTCTGCGTGGCGAGAGGCGACCATAACTCGAACATATACTGGGGGGAAGATCGAGCGCTCGCGTGAGAGTACGCATAAGCTTCATATTTATCAAAAGCCACACAACTAGCAGGAGCATATAACGTTGAAACATCGACGTATAACCCGCTGAAGGCAACCCAATTGATAGAGGTGTGTAAATCCAGGTCCGCCGATAACTAGGGAGAAGGAAGTGAGCGAACCATTTCTGAAGGGGAGGGTGAGATGGTTGGTCTTTTCCGTTTGTATTTTGTACACGTTATGGCTATGGGTTTCAGGAAGATGGAGGACACTCATCACCAATAAATGCCATCAACGTCATCATCTTATAATATTTTCTTCCGTAACTCACTCTTTCGGGTGAGAACGTAAGGGAGAATCTCGACGTGTATCGCGTATGCGTTTGGTTGTCGAGAGCATTACATGCACACTACCAACTACCTTTTTCTTGATGGAAAATCGAATCCAGATTTTGTCGGTTAGCGCGTGCTACTGCTTGGTCTGTCTTCCTTTTCCACCTGGGAGGGGAGGAAATAGCTTTTAAACGACACTCAAAACACGGAGCAAGGAATGTGTGTGTCGTCAAGTGTTTTGGAACAGAGCTAACGGAAACCGTTTTCCGGTCATAGCTCTTGGCCCTTTTTGGGAGAGAATCTAATGCGCAAAGATGATGGGGGGAGGCGTGCTGTTATACTACTATGTTGTCTTGTTTGTTTCAGTAATAAACCCCCGTGAGAGAGCGAGGAGGTGTGATATAGGGAACGGTGAAAGCGAAACGGAAAAATTCAAATTCTTTGGGATCCATTTTGTGTTTTGCAAATAATTTCCCCATGACGGCATCGCATTAATGAGAGTGTGTTTTCTTCATTCCAATTTGCAGGACATTTTAATTGTTTGTGGCATTTACTAATACTGACATCGCAAAAACGATATCATGGCTGAGAAACCAAAGCGTCCCCTATCGGCGTATATGCTGTGGCTGAATTCGGCCCGCGAACAGATCAAAAAGGAAAACCCTGGAATTAAAGTGACAGAAATCGCCAAGAAGGGTGGTGAGCTGTGGCGCGGAATGAAGGACAAGAGCGTAAGTATATTGAAAAACCATTTTATCCATTATATTACATCTAATAACAAGAGTATTACTTTTATTGAATTTAATCTAATTAATTCTCATACTAATATTTACTTGGTATTTTTTCTGTCCCTGATTGAAATGTTTCCACCAGGAATGGGAGTTCAAGGCAGCCAAGATGAAGGACGAGTACAACAAACAAATGCAAGACTTCGAGCGAAACGGTGGCAGCAAGGACGCCGGAACCAAGAAAAAGAAAGGTGCAAAGAAAGTTGCCAAAAAGAGCAAAAAGAAGGATTCGGAGGATGAAGATGACGAGTCTGGAGATGAGAGCGACTGAACTAATCACTAACCTTAAAATAATTACTTTTAATTTATTGTGTAAATGTTCGGGGCCTTACTTCAACTACAAATCACAGCATCTCTGTCTTTTACACACGAAACAAAACCAACAACACTTCTGGACACCGATCTTTCAACACCCGCCACCCCCTTCCCCCCTCTCCCTCCTGTGTCCGGGATGATGTGTTCCGGAACGAGAGTGAAACGATCCTCGCCCTCAACAACAGCTCACACCCACATCACCCTCGCTCTCCACTCTCCAACTCTATAGAAAAAAGAAAGGCTTTCCGACCGTTGATTAACCTTCAGATTCCTTCACCACCAACTACTACTACTTCTACAACTACAACTTAACTACTACTATTACTACTGCTAACGAAAATCTATCAACTTGCCAACGCGTCACACACAACTTTACACAAAATTGAAATGAAAAGAAAAGCGAAACTAAAAAACCGTAAAATGACAAGTGGAAAATAGAGTTTTACCTATCGTACAACCAACAAAAAAAACCAGGTCAAACGCATCTTTTATGGGAAAACCTCCTCTCTTTCTCCGCACCAACACACACTGCAACTTTCCGATGGGGATCGATTCCGTTCTGTTTGTGGTTCTTCTCTCACTCCTGTTTCTGTTTTGTGTGTGTGTGTGGATTGAATGCAAAAGCGATTTTGCTTGCGTTAGAAGAAATTTGCGCGGTGAAGATGACCAATAGAGAAGAGAACCGGCCACTCTATCTCTCTACCAGCGATGAAGAGGAAAAGCAGGAGGTATATTTGGATTAATTTTTTCCATTTCCATCCAGTGTGTATGTTGTTCTGTCCCTTTTTGGAAACTACTGCTACGTTACGGATGCATACATGATGGAGTTTAAGCGCCTCTCGACTTAACATCTGTCGAAACACAGGCCCAGCTACATTAATATATCCTGATGTGTTTGTGTGAGCGCGCGCGCAGGGTCTTACGCGCACGCATTAGCGTCTGTTTGTTCTAAATTCATAAGCCGTAAAAGTATGCGCGAGTGCGCACACAGTTCATAAGGATCTTTCCCGTAGCTGGTAGTCTCTTCGTAACTGTTTTTTGTTCTGTTCTGTTGCCTCTATCACCATTTATGCATCCATTTCGATACACATACATCATGGTGAAACAATCCGCAGGGACATCGCTCTCTTTTCCCCTTGCCGACTGTTTCACTCTTGATCGCTTCTCGATCTCCATCTTTGTTTTAGCTCATCCCCACATACTGCTTGTGTTTCTTTCAGGCACCAAATAATGTAACATTCCAATCAAATTCCCACCAAATGAGCGATTACAATTCAAAAGTGCAATCGTGTCACACACACAGAAAGGACGTGGGGGAGTGTCCAGCATCTGAATTCGCGTTGAAGATTCCCTTAAAAAAACCTCACTTTCATCCAACAAAAAATACATGTTGGCGTGTGAGCGTGTGTTTCCGTGTGCCGCCGCGTGCAAAGTTGCCATTTCCGTTTGCTTTCTGCTGTGGGGGTATCCTTATGCCCCCGGGAAAAAGGTATCGCAATGTGCGCGCGTTTCTCGTATTTTCTTGGGAAGCATTGCGAAACCGATCGGAAAACAAAGGTGTGTTTTTCTTTTGCAGAAACCAAGAGTGTAGAGAAAATGCAACCGAACTAAATTTTTTTTTTGCAAACTAGTAGAAAAAGCAGCACTAACCGACAAGTAATTTACCATTTTTTGTTTGTTTTACGAGCCTCTAGAACTAGCAAAAAAAAAACATGATTTTATCAAAATGAACAGCAAAAATGCAAAACGCCTCTCACCTACCAGTCCCAGGCATCTCTCCTAACGTTTTCCTCCTTTTGTTTTTTTTTCTTCACTTAGACCTCATTTTGTGGCAACAGTCTCACGGCTGTTGCTATACTTGTATTACTAAAAAAAATTACTATTTTGCCAACTGATCCTCCTTAATTTACGTGTTTTTTTGTTTCTTTTTCAAGGAAGGCCGTGATTAATTAATGACAATTGATAAAAAGAGAGAGGGAGAGATGATAAAAATGGAATCTAGAGGAAAGGCAAGAAAATGAGAAGGAGTGTTGAAAGGAAAGAGAAGAAGGAGAAATGCGGAAGGAGAGAAGAAGAAGGAGGAAGCTGAGTAGACGGAAGTGAAGGCAAAAGCAAAAAGGAGAAGCATTGGCGATGAGATGGATCTGATGGTTCAACACAACAAGTACATTTCTCCTCCCTTTTTATTTTTCCTCGATCCGTGTATTCGAGTATGTGGACAAAAGCGGCCTACACGCGCGAGTCGCTCAATCTTTTACTTTGTTTTTCAATCATTAATTGAGTGACATACAAATAATACAAAACACAACAAAAAAAAAAAACAAACTTTTACAAATGAGATAAAATTATTCTTAGCGATAGGGAAGCCAGGGAACAGTTTAGGGAAAAAGGGGGTAACTAATATGTAATTATACTAGATCAGTGAAGGGAAAGTGTACCCAAGTGCGGAAGCGGATACACTGTTTTTTTTTATAAACTCAAACGACACACCACAATCACACATGCACACACCATGCACATTTGAACACACATACACAAACATTCATACACATCGACACATTCTCCGTGCGTTTGGGTGTGTGTCGCTTCTCAAAATCCGCCTCAACACAAACTTCAATGTATCTCAACACTATCGAAACGCTTAGAAGACACGTGGTCGTCGATCCCCTTGTAACTTCAAGGAAGGGATATTGTGTCCAAGGATGGAAATAGCTGTGAAACGTGTGCCACCCGGAGTTTCGCTGTTGGCGGTGTTGCGTGTGTGTGCTCAACTTCACCAGAGCAAGGAAGACGGCGTCAAAAACAAGAATGCCACTCACCCTTTATAGACTCACCAAGAGGATCCAAAAACCACAACTACACACACACACACACACTCGCGCGCAATGTGCACGCCACTAAAGAGAAGGATCGATGAAGCAAATCCTCATTAAACCCACCTCAATGGAGAGATGTTATGATGGTAGCGGAAATGACAAAGATCGTCGATCATCATCGAGAGCAGCAAAAGGAGCATCGAGGAAAAGGTGTGACAGCGAGGGCAGGATTTATAGTAGTAGCACAGCACACAGTTTCAGTAGTCATGTTTGATTCAGTTCATTCGCGAACATCATCAATAACAAAACCCCCCTTAGAATGCCATTATAGAAGAGAGACAGTGCACGCGTCTTCGTACGCGTGTCTAGTGAACTATCGGTTTAGTTTTTTTTTTGATAAATCAGTGAAAAAAGGAAGAGCCTGAGAAGTAATAAACAATAAATTCTTTATTAGTAAGGAAATGTAAACAGAAAAAAATCAAGCGCATTTTTGCAGAGTTTTAATTTTCTTCGCCATTTTCACCGTCTAATGATTATTACGATTTTCGTCGTATTAATTTGATTATGGGTTGTTGGTGGAGATAGAGGTCTCTTGGGAATGCTTGATCTAATGGATCCACAAGAGCATCATGAGCGAAGAAGACGACGGGTTGTAGAGTTACAAAGTTAGGTTTACAAACACCTTTAGTTCAAGTGCAAGGGCGGGAGGGAAAAACAATGGGTCTTCGGGAATTAAGGAAGCAATGGCGAGTGATCCTTATTAGTAGGAATGTAGGCAACCAGTCCAAACCAGTGTTGTATGTACATAGACCACTGAGAGATTCATTTTCGAAAGCATAAAATCTTGCCTCAGAGCAGGAGAGAGAAATAGCGTACAAAGGATCAACCGGAGGACATCTGTAGAACAAAGCCGGCAGCCTTCGTCGGTACGCGGACACAGGACTAATAATTCGGCAAACACAGAAGGATGCGCTCCGGAAAAAGACACACACAGGAAGAGAACAAGTAACCCTTTTTCCTATAACAGTTTGATTTCCTAATGCGCGCACCCCACAGAAAAGCAAGAAAATCATCTAGAGTTCGGTTTTAATAAAACAAAAGGATTCGTGGATCATAATCTCTCTCCCTCGTCTCTCCAATTTTACAAGCTTAGCGATGGATGGATTTCTCCTCCGTAGGTTTTGGTAGTAGTGCAGAAGGATGTTTGGCTTCGAATTGCCTGTCTTTTCCTCCTTGTATCTCTGTCGATCTTACAATAGTTGATCTTGGTTTCAAGCAGAATGGCAAAAGCACGTGGCGGCAAAAACAGGTGGTTGGTTGGTGGAAAACAAAAGATGCTGGACGGGATACGGCGAAAGAAATCATCTCCATTGTGTGAATGTCTCTGATCCACTTTCATCCTTCGTTTGTTCATTGTGTTTTTTATTATTTTGTTTTCCTCATCTCTACTCTTATTCTTTGCAGCCTGTGTTCGTTTTTCGTGGTTTGAATTTCCAATAGGTAAAAGAACAATTTTGACGATAAATAGATGGTTTTAACAAAATCAGCTTGTTGATGGATGACGTTATGTAGTTCCAATTATACACGCATGTGTCCCAATCCTAGAAATGTTCCAGATATGTTGAAGTAAGGGTTCGGTAGATGTGAAACAAGTTTGGAGATGATATAATAAAAGAAATGTAATAGAAAATCGTCCCTTGGAAAGCTCCATTTCCGTTTCGGGATTCGTACACTGTACCATACATGGAATGGAGCAGCAAGTTCAATATGAGAACGGTTTCGGAGGTTTCGTTTGTTTCTTTTGGCACACGGATTTAGATTGCATCGATGTACAAAAGAACGGAAATTGAAAACAAATAAAGTAAAATGATGTATTAATCGAAACGATTTTGTGGTTTTAGAAATTGAATGAAAAATCTGTACAGGTAGCGAGCTTTAATTCCTCGGTTAAATTTAGTAACCGACAAAATCGCTGATTCAAATGCAAAAGCATTCCGGCTAGGGACACAAACGTCAAATCAGCGGGTTTGTTTTCAATTGTCATTCGCTGTCAAAATGTTGGCATGTGTGTAGCCTGCGCTTTAGTGCATGCAGAACGGGCACACACAAGGCTGGATTGGATATTTTCAACACCGTGCTTGCTGTATTTATCTGTAGAAAAGCGTATTCCGTGCGAGTGTTGCGAAAAGTTTGTCCCGTTTCTTGGTATTGGCAATTTCCTTAAAAAACCTGTATATTTGTGTTACCATTCTGTTTGTGTTGTGTGCAATATTTTGCAACATTTTCGGTTTTAAGGATGGACGCGTAAGTATCGATCGATGTGTGATTTCTTTACGGCCTAGCAAAGGCACCAAGGAACATTTCCCTTCGACGGGTTCGATGTCCTTCTAGTCGAATGTTATGAAATGATTTTGTTTGATAATTGTATCCCGTTTGGTTTTCACAGTCTGCTGGATGAAGTGGAATCCTTGGAAGCGATTCTGATGGACGACGTGCATATCACGAAGAATGCAAGGTAAGAAATGCAACTGGGAATTATGTCCTAGAACTATTGATTTGCAAACAGCGTCCTTAGGATGTGGAAGATTGCCCCGTGCGAGCGGGTGTATGTAGTTACCAAATATTACACAATACTACTGTGCTTATCGTTCTCATTGTTTTTGGTGTGTTTTCTTTTTTTTTTCGGTGCCGATTTGTCTATGTAGCGGATTTCCGGAGATGATTGAAACGACCGTATTCCCAACGGTGGGTGAAGAGCTAGAATCACAGTACGTTTGTATCACACTGCAAGTGTTACCGGCCGTCGGGTATCCGGATGTGCGACCGAACGTAAAGCTGCGAAATCCACGCGGTCTGGATGATAGCATTATCGGGCAGATCGAGCGGACCGTGCAGCAAAAGTTGACTGAATCGATCGGCCAACCGGTCGTGTTCGATCTCATAGACATAATACGGGAGCAGCTGACGGCAAGCAATCTACCGTCCGGCCAGTGCGTGATCTGTCTGTACGGGTTTCTCGAGGGCGACGAGTTCACCAAGACCGTATGTTATCACTATCTGCACAGCCACTGTTTGGCGTGCCACATCAATGCATCGAAGCGCAATTATGAGGAAGAGTTAGAGAAGCTTCCCATCTGGAAGCGCAAGGAGGCGAAACCGTTCCAGGCCCAGTGTCCGGTGTGCCGGGAATCGATCGATGACGTGGAGGTGGAACCGTTGATGCGCTGCCGTCCACCGGCGGAGCGAGAAAATGCACCCAAGTTTAAGGTGACCGACGAGCTGAAATCGCTCCAGGCCCAAATGAATCGGTTGTTCATGCATCAGAAACGACGGGGCGGCATTATCGATCTGGAAGCGGAAGAGGGCAATGTGATTGCGATCCGAACGGAATCTCCCAATGGCGAGGTGAGTGGGGCGTGCGAAGGAATTGAAGGGAAGGGCCATTCTACTTCTTGGCCCAATCCATGTTTGGATAGGATTTGATCCGACATTAGTTTAATATTATTGTTCTTTCAGATTCCCAAAGGCACAAATGAAACTTCTAACGGTCCCAGTGCTGTACTGCCGGAGGTGAAACCATCAGCAAACAAGAAACACGGTACGAACGCACAACAGCATGCCAAAGGATCTTCAAGCTCAAAAGCGGCAACTAATAATAATGCGGCACGGCAAAGCAAAAATGTGCAGGCCGCTACTGCTCTCGCAAACGGTGAAGCAAACGATGACCCGGACACATGTACTGAACCCTGCTGCTCCGGACAGAACGATCATCACCGGGGTCGTAATCGGCGCCACAATAATCACCATCACAACCGGCACCATCGTCATCACCATAATCACCACCACCATCATCATCACCATCAGCAGCATCAGGGACGCGGTGGTGGTGCGGGTGGCGCGGGCACATCCACAGCGGCCGGTGGAGCGGCCAAAAATTTAGGCACTCCCTGCGCATCCGACGCCAGGTGACAATTGTTGCCCCAGGAAAGTGCTACCCACGCGGCGCAGTGCAATTGGATCCAGCGGGATGTGCTGGATCAGCTGTACACCGGGCCAGCGGAGCCATGCTGGCCGTGGGCTCACCGTACCCAGCATAATCTGTCGAACGGCAAACATGGGCAGAATGATAGCCATGCCGCCATCAGGCCGATGATACTACTGATATAACATTTAATCCACTGGACACGTATGCAGATTCTCTTCAGCCTCGTATATACTCTTACTCGTACCAAAATAATCGACCGTATGCATAATCGTAATACCGTGCGCATAATTGCGGACGGCCGTAGAATTTTCGATCAATGTTGCCTCTCCGTAGTGATGGTCCACCGACTGGAACGAAGGCACCCTGAATGTTACCGAACGTTGCTGCCCACTACTTGTCCGCAGTGGCGACTGCAACATACCAACGCTACGTTAGGATGTAGCGAGATTGAAAAGACTTTCGTTCGGACGTCCGATCCGGTGCAATCCCTTCGCGGGCTAATAGGTGTGTACGGTAGGTGGATAAGTGGCGGTAAGTTCAGCTTTTACTACACAGTAGTTTGGATGTTTATATTACGAACTTACCTAGAGGTGGTCGATTCAACCGGACTGGTGGTACACACGTATGTACGAACGTGGTATTTAAGCGTGTTGTCCCTTTTGCGTGCTAAACGATACGAACCAACGAAAGTTCATTTTGTCGTCGTGTTATTAATTTCAATTCAGTTTATTCGTATTTTGCTTCAAACATTGGCTGTTTCTGGCGCCAAATGGTGTCAATTTAGTAGATTCGACTGTCCGAAGTTGACTGTTCAACGTTAGCGATAAGTTTTTTTTGTAAGAAGTGCGGTAGGGTGGAGAAGTGAGTGAGAGAGTGGGGAGAAATGTGTATACAGATCTATATTTTATTTAACACACCTGCACACCTTGCGCATGTAACGCCTGTGTTCTGATGGAAGCTTTTAATTGCAAAGATTGTTCGTACGGGGGGAACAGTTCTATTTTTACACCTAGTTAAGATACAATTAGTTCCGAACGTACAAATAGGCAGGGGAAATGGAGAAGTGTAATGCTTCTCTTCTCCACATTACCAAGGATCTTTTCCTGCACTCGGTAGCGTTAAAAATGATTTAACAATAGACACACAACTAATTTTTACATGTCTCCTCACAAAATGCACGGACATGGTCCGTGTTATGGGGCGAATCAATAGAATAATGGATATTATTTTTATTTATCATTTATTAAGAAAAAAAAGTTTAATGAATTAGCTTTTTGAGAGGTTTTGGTACTATTGGTTAAGTTAAAATATATTATGGATTATTTTCAAGTTGAACCTGGAATGCGTTGAAGTAAAATCTTTCGTTCGATTTGTTAAATGCAGTCCCAACTCATATTGGAAAACGCAGACGCAAGATGGACTAAATCCACTTCCACCTCTTCACATTCCAATTCAACTTGAAAGAAATTTGGGAATGATTTTAATTTTGTCACTTGAACTGGAAACACCCTCTATACCATAATACAGCTTTGGCTAGAGTGGAAAGTGATTAACTCTATACATTTTGCGCTGTACACTATTTATTGCTTACGAATTATGATAATTTCTTATGAAGAAACGAACGCGTATCATGCGTGCCAAACCAGATAGACAAACATTACATTCGCGACAGTGCAAGAGAGCGAGAGCTAGAGCGAAAGAGAACGAATGTCGCTTTTGCTGTGGCAAAGATGAAGAGTTCATGTCGATAAAAGTTCAGATAAAACCGAAAATCAAACCGCACACCCTTATAGCAAAGAAACAGGCTTAAACGGATTGCGCAGGGAAGCGAGTGAGTGACTCAAGATGTTAAAACAAGAAGCTCCTTTCGATAACCACAAGATAATACATAATAACAGACAAACCAAACACAAAAATACAATATGAAAGATAAAATTCGGCTACAATAGTTTATCATCTAGTGGAATGATAAAAAAAAACCTTACAGTTCTTAAAGCAAAACATAAAAGTAAACAACACAAGTTAGTGAATCACATAATCTTATCAGAAACCAGGAAAAGGGAAAATGTATGCAAAATCGAGGAAAATGGAGGTGTTGGACAAACTCTAAATTTTTCATTACCAGTACGTGATGTGAAGCGTGAATTTAAACATAACTCAGTAATAATCCACTGTCAAAGCACATAGAACAGGAGGGGGACACACAAGAAACGAGAACCCTCTTTAGAACTAAATCATGCCTGAAACGATTAAATTTAAACATGTGCACCCTTTTTAAAATGATGTCTCGCCACCCGGCAAAAGGTTCTCGATCTTCGAGCGGATCATGATCGTCTGACGTGTGAAAAAAGAAACAACCTATTCTAAGTCATTTGTAATTCCTGCACGTGAGGGAAGGGTGTGGGACACATCGGCCGGTAAGAAAGAATGCCAGTTGTCTCTGCCCCATTAAATGGTCAACCCAATATGATATGTATGTTATCTCAAATTACCACAAATCAGAAGGCAAAACCGTTTTGCCCCAGACTAATGGAACAGAAACAAACCGTTCGTTCGTGTTTCTTTTTAATTGTTTATTTTGTCATTGTTACATGAAAGAACGCATCAGTAAAAATCTTCGTCGAGCGCGGAATGGAAGGAATCGATGACTCATAGAAGAGCCGTGCGTAAGGCTTTTACTAATAAGTAGTAATAAGTATAAACTGTATTTAGTAAGTATAAACTGAACTTAATGAATATTTTGACAAGAGTAATTCAAATGAATCTTCTTTGAGGAGACATTCAAATCGTGAGTCGACTTCACAAGGATTCATGAGTCTTCAAAGATTCGTGAACCTATAGAATTGTATGTATTCCTCATGTATGAACCCTCATGAATTTGTGAATCCCCAAAGATTCATGAATTTCCGAAGATTCATCCTGAAAGATTTATGGTTCCTCAAATATTGATCAATGCAATTCAACGCATGATCTATTAATTAATTTTTTTTATTTATAAAAAACTATGAAGATTCCTGAATTTCGGTTGATTCATTAATCTCTCAGGATTTCTCAATCTGTAACGATTTATGAATCCTTCAGGATCCGCACAACTCTATCGATTCATGGACTATTGAGGATTCCTGGATTTCTGAAGATTCATTAAGATTCACCAAATACAAGGGAACTGTTCTGCAGGGTAAAATGCGCCGGATGCAACGTTCCGATTCAAAACTGAGCGACATCAGTTGCAACATCATTCATTTACCCACGTGCCGACCATTCCAACGTTGGGCAACCTGAAGCTGATATGGCAGGTAGGAAGGTGTCGAGTAGAGGAAATAACCTGTTTGTAATGGATTTTCTCTCATTTTCTTTCTCTACAAGGTGAAACGGCTTTACCGGCTTTATTCTGGCAGCGATGGTGGGTGGTAACGGCAGAGGAAGGAGGGAGTGTAGAGGAAACACCCTTTTAAGGGTCAAAATGTGGAAGCGCGACATCATTAAAGGTACGTGGTGGAATTATTTCCTTTTCACTTCTAGCGGCGCGGTATCGGACGTTATCTAAAAGCCCTAGAACGGGCGCATAGGGATTTTGAGTGTTGTGGCGAGCCAAGGATTACCCCCGGTTGCCGGTTGAGTTCGGCCGTATGACGCATCCATTCCAAACGTCCAGTGGAAGACGTACGAAGCGTACTCGGGTGATCGATCGTTGGCCGAACGGTGCCGCACCAAATAGACACTTGCCCGAACGAGATCGTGTGTTGAAGATCATGATTCATTCCTCTTAGCTGTGCGTTGTCCAGAGGCAGAGATGGAGTTGGAGTAGGAGAGGGGGGATCGTGTTTTGTTTCCGCGACATCGTCGACATCGGAAGAGAACGCACGCGACTTTCAGTTTGAATCTGAGCGCGGTTTTGAACGGTTCACAACGGAGATTGCCGGTTGTGCGAGCGAGTGAGTGTGTTCTCGAAGGTTTTTAGTCGGGTTTTTTTTCCCCGCTGCTCGCTGGGTGCATTTATTAATTGTGCTGAGCTGGTTGCTTACAGTGTGCGCGCGCGCTGAGTGTTACGAAAACCATTTATTGATGAGTTTTTGACGTGCATATAAAAACAAAACAAAAATGGGGTTAGAATTATGTGTCGCTTTGAGGTGATGGTTTGAGCAAAAGCTTAAAGAAGTACCGGCGGTGTAGTTTGATTCCAGTGACACAGATTGACGGAGTGGTGTTGTGACTTCCCTACATTTCTGCGTGTGCGGAAGACGGGTTTTATCTTATCAAGTAAGATGTGTGACACAGTGGGCGACACGACATCGTTTGGTTAGATTGGGGCCCTATCGAAAGCAGAGCTGTGGCCATCATTTGATTGTGAGCCAGTGCATCGACGAACCGACATCAAGACAGATAATCATTACGTGCTGATTCGAGAGTGTGTATTGCTATATGTTCGGGGCGGTCATGTACGTTTTGCCATTGCTTTATTTTTATCATCACCATTCGCAGTCATCGACATGATGAGTCAAACAGCAGGGGTGTTGGTTTGCAAAAGTTTCATAATTATTTAACTAATGGGTGCTATCCATAAAGGTGTTCGCCAACCCCCACACACAGTTGGACGCTTGCGGAATGCAAATTTCTTTGTGCGAATGCATTAAATTAAGATAAGACACGGTAGGTTGGAATTCTATCGGCGCTCTGCTCGTGTTATGCCATCGAGTCTCGGATCCGTCCAGAGCAGCTTATCAAACTTAATTCGAACGTTTGTGTTGTGATAGTTGTTTTAGTTGCCAGAAGTCTATCTTATCAAATAGGTGTTCATTCACCCACTCGAACTTGTTGGATTTACCGTTTAATACTTTTGTATTCTTTGTTTATAATTAATTTTAGATATTGAAAGCTGAGATCATGATATCTTTTGAAAAATTCTTTTCCATTGAAAACATCAACAAATTGATGGAACAGTAGTCACGCGTCAGTGCATCAATTGCGTTGTATTCTCTGCACTTGAAGGCCATCACGCAATGCACAAGGAATGACATTCCGGGAAATGTTTGCAATAGCTTCAGTATCAGTGATATGGCCGGTAGTTGGCAGACATTTATCTGTCTTTGCGGGCGAATGCAACGAGCGATAAGCGAACTACCCATTCCTTACCGTTCGGCCGAGGTTTCTCAGTCTCGCTTCCCAGACCGTCTGTCATCTTCGTCATCGCGGTGTGGTACATTCTTTCGCCCGAATGGCACCGGAAGGCCACACCACAGTTCATGGCTCGATCATCTCATCACGCATCTGGTCGCAAAAGGGCAATGAAACCGTGGACGGTTACTCAAGGATGAGGATTTTCATTTCGCACCTCGCGCCGCTGTAAAGCTTACTTGCTCCAACTACCGAACCACCGATCAATCGAATCGTAAACACAATTCCTGCAGCGAATTCGAATTCGTGCCAATGGAACCTTTGCATATTGCGTGCGCATGTTATTTGGCGCCTTGGTCAGCGTGGCACGGAGGCGGCATCGAGGCTGGTGGTGCGTGTCCTGTCTAGACATGCGGTACAATGTATTCCGCCAACCGAGCTGCATTTGTGGATGCACAAAAACGACAACAGCAGCGTAATGAAACTTAAAGCAAACATGATGGCAAAAAAAGGAGCGAACTACATGCAAGATTACTTCCTGAGGGTATTACAACTGCCGTAGAGCAGTGGACGATGACGGTTGGAATTTTTGCATTGACTTACATTCGACATCAATTTCCTTGCTAGAGGTTTTTACTTGAGATTGAGCAAGGTAAGAAGATGAAAGGATGATTTCGAGAGTCTTCTACTGACTCTTCAGCTTCAGATTGATCAGAATGGACACTTTAGTGTTCGCATCTCAAACGATTACCACCGGAGCACTGATTGCCACATTAAAGCCACTCAGTGAAACCGTTTATGCTACCTAACACTACCACTGCATGCATGATAGTGACAAGGCAAACCGGAAACACAGATCAGCCTGTGCTCCCAACTGCATCGACATTCGACCTGCAAATTGATTTATTGAACAGTGCCAGACGCGGACCCAACGGCTCGGGCTTACCAAGTGGAGTCGTTTTCGTGTTTGTTTATAGCCCGAATGTCACTCGTTCGTGTAATCGTTCGGACTTAAAATCTGTTCTGTCCGTGCCTGACAGACGCGATTTATCGTCAGGAATGTGTCGCCGTTAAAAGGCAGCTTGGCAAAGAGATGAAATTCCACTTCGGATGGAATTAATGACCCGTATCCTCCAGCGTGTTCTGGACCTTTGCGGTTGTTTTGGAACAAAGCCGATCACTTCTTACATGGGTCGGACGGGCCTAAATATCTTACAAGGATCCCCACATCCCAACCGTCCAGCGAGACGAATAGCCTTGGTGAGTGACCTTACCGATGTCAACAGAATGGTTGACACGAGCTTTAATCGTTACGAGCGAACAAGGAATGCTGTGTGTGGCGCAATTAGATCAGACTTTTTCCCCCCTCAATCGAATCCATTTCGATTTGTTTGTTTGTTTGGTTGTGCGTAAATTAAAAGATGCATTCCACGGTTCCCTCTTTTCTTCCATAGATGCAGCGATTGTCTGTGATTAAATGATTATAGTGAAGCATCCTTACGGTTGTCAATTAAGGCGTGCCTTTCGTGATCCCATATGCTGAACCTGGCTGGACCATTCACTTCGACGCACGTAGCGTCTTATTTTCACCTTGATCGGTTGCTTTGCTTCTGCAAACAGATCGTTAAATAGAACGGAGCCAAATGATAGTGATAAAGTGGGTACGCTGTTGGTAGAGGTGTTGATTAACTTTGCAGTCCTCAAGATCACTTGTTCCGTTAAAGCTCTAGAGATCGATAATGTAGATCAAGCAGTTGGAAAGCTTTCAGTGTTTTGCGATTAACCTCAAGAAAGATATCTTTTAATGCTACCTTGAAATTCCTATTCTAACCTTTACTCTAACGACACTAATGACAGAGTGGTGTTAGAAAATGCAGAAATTCCAAGACACCTTAAACTGCTGCTGCTGTGAGTCGTGCGGGTCAATCACATCCCATTTGGAAGAAAAGTATCGGTTTCTGGTTCAATGAGTTCATTCATCGACCAGAATGCCGACTCGTGACCGTCCGTGACACTCGCACGGCGCGAATGGCGTCACGGAAGGCAAACATGGCGGAGAGGAGGACGCTATCTTTGGGTCTCGAAATGGAATGATTGACCTCCAAACAGTGCGCTACCGCGACGCGTGTTTTGATCGTGTCGAGTATTATGGGTGATCGCGGGCGCCGGCGCCAGTCACAACTCGTAGCCGAATGTCACCGCGGTGTGTCACAACAAACCGCGGCAACTTTAAGGCTCTCCAAGCGTCTCCATTTTCGGGGATCCAATAGGTAGGGTATGATTCACGCATCGTCGATGCTTTGGTGGAAGGTCTTAGCTGGTGTATTCCATCCGAAACGGCATCATTTGTAGACTTCATACTGATCCGGGTTCTGGAACACAGGTTGTAAAGTGTGTGAGTGGTTTGATGCTTCCAGTTGGTTGATTACCCTGGAAGCACCGTTTTTTTTGACGGCACTGTTTACCAGGCTATCAGCGTTTGCTAGTTTTTACCGTTGCTGGAGGCTATCCCAAAAGCTAGGACGCTAAGCCTTTGTTTTGCTCGTTTCTTGTGGGAACCGGTCGACCGATAGGCAAACGATGACTAGACATTCGCCATTAACCCTCAACAACAACAACCTCACTGCAGGTAATAGGTAGAGATTACCTAATTTGGAACATGGTTTATGATCTGCGGAACTTCAAATTGTGGAGGTTAACGGCGGCCAAGATGTTTTGATCACTGGCCAGATATGAGGCTCACCCGGGGTGGCACCCTTCCGGCACAAACCATTTGATATGTGTTGACGCGTGTGCATGCGTGTCAGATAATTATTCAATTATTGGAGGTGTTTGGAACGGGTGATTGACGGTGAGGTGTCTCGCTAGATGGCGATAATGTACGGACGGTTGTCAACGTTTCCTGTGGCGATAAGAGAAGGAACTCCCCTCGAGAGCAATCAAACGATGATGGAGAACTAAATTGCCTTAATTGTTTTGATTTGCAGAATAACGACGCAACGAGCAGGAAGCTGTCCTGGGGCCAAACAGTATGATAAGGTGTGAAGTTGTCTAATCTCTTCTCGGGGGTCTCTTATTCTTTGGGGTATAAACGATTTTAGTTACCTCATAAATTGTACGCAACGGTACTGCATTTGGACCTTGTACTGCCGTCACCTTCCAATAAAACTTCATTCATATCTCAACACACGGTGCCTTGCACGCGTACAAGATGACGTTTATTTCTGCCTTTTTTCCTTTCCATGCGAAGAAGCGCACGATCTCGTGAGTGTCTCATCTCATCGCACGGTGGCTTCCCATAGAGCAGGAGACGGAATAGCGTTGTGCACTGGGACGGATCAACTGTCAGGCATTGCGTATCGTTTACGTCGGCACACTAAGATCAAGGCACACTTTACCTTACCGTCCGGCGGAACTCGCGCAGCGTGCCCTATTGTACTCTGCTGTCCCCGAACACCGAACGATCGGCATCGTAAAAGAAATCCCCCACGGTACGCCTGAGGGTGAGGGCGCCTTCCTGGCCATGTGCCTGGGGTCGTAAAATGGCGCCGAACCGTTGTCGCGTTTGGTTTATGTTGACCACGACACATCGTGATCGAGCAATTTATCTCACACACCACTTCACCAACCGGAGAGCTAGAGGCCCCGACAGAGTGGAGGAGCCCCATAAGGTTGTAACTTGACACGGGGCTGTCTTGATCCGGGTCCGGACTATTGGTGGCGGTGTATAGGGTCGCCCCGAGTACTGCTGGGAAGAGTTGGTGGAATTCATAATGATCCTATCGTACACCCGCGTAAAAAGGGAATGATGAAGAGCGGCGAGTGTGGTGGAAGGTGAACATATTTGGGCATAAAAACCCGTTTCCCAGCCCTGCTCACACACGCCAAGATGATGTGCTGTGTGGCGTTCCGGCGTCGTCGGTCAAGGTCAAGAAGCGCCAAGTGCTTGAACTCCAAGTTGGCTATATAAACCGCTTCGCACCGAAAGGAACGGAAGATCGTTTGTTTACATTGATCGTGTCGCGCATCGATCGCAGTGGCCTGGAAGCGTCGGCGTACTATACTCAGCGAGTACTCCCAACGCCGTCCTTGGCCGCAACGGTCGTGCCCTTTTCGGAGTGGAAGCCCTAGAATAAGGTGACCTTTTTTGGGCACTCTCTTCGTGCGGGAGTTGCCTACCGTACGGTCGCATCGCATCGGTCATTGCCATGGACGTCTCCAATGTTGGAAGCGAACGAGAACCGTCAGTCAGAACGAACGCCTACGACACACCTTTTGCTTTTGACGGTTGATGTATTAGAACCGGTCCGGTGTGTGCGCCCCGATCATATCGGGTGCAAGAAGGAGCGGTTCCTTAGCGGGGCTCACCGCATGTTTGGAGCACTATCGGAACATGGTACCGTGAACTTCGCTCCAATCTGGATCGCTTTATAATTGCGCACCGCAAATGTGTTCGTGGCGGCTTGTGTTTGTCCGGACCAGGAAGTTGTCCGACGCTCAGCCGGAGGACGGTGAAGGAGAACTCATTAGAATATGTGAAGTTGTGCTGCGGATGCCACGGTGCAGAAGGGGCGGAGGGTTCTATTAATCTCTACCGAACCCCCTTTTGTCGATCGGGGGAGGGATTAAGTTTATGATGCTGGCAGGCGCCTTGATTTGCTGCCGTGCGGGGGGACCACTTTTGCTGCTTGATTACTCGTCTTCTTACCGTTTGCTGTGGATGTATGGTGCCGCCATCGCACGAGGATCGTCGGAAGTGTCCGTGTTTGTCAAGAACGCCGCCGAGTGATGTTGTGTGATGTGTCGTTTGCAAAGACTGAGGTTTGAGGTTTTGATAAACAAATGTCCATAAATGGATCGAACGGGTCTTGGATCGGTCGGGTGTCTTACCACACTGGCGTCCATCGTCCGAGCGGTGTTTTATTAGTCACGAGTGACAAGTGCATTTTTATTATCCCAGGTTCTAGATTGTTTGTTATTTACTTTGCCATCGCCCAAGGTTCCAAGGATTGGTGGAGTGTTCCCAAAAACCTGCTAATGGCAATCATTTGCGTGAGAGCCTTTAAGTATGTCTTTTAAACATGGTAACTTCATCGGGATATCAGTCACAAAGCGTTTATCGTTGATTGGTACACGAAAAAAAAACCTAAGCTGGACGATATCTCGAGAAAATGGCGCATCAGGTATCAGTCACGTTAGTATGGTCGAGTCATTAAGATTAGACCATCAGAAATGGACATTCGCGTTCATTGCATCGCTTTGTTTGCATCCCGAAATGGTAGTGATCATTTGTTCTAATTGCCCAGCGATCAATTATTCCTTTATTCTTAACTTTTTCCTAATGATCCTCGCTTTGTAGTCGCTTTGCGAAGTTTAATCAGTAATTTCGCATGCAAATTATATGTTTCATCTATTTTTGGTAGTGGAAGAATAAATCCTTGATGCTAGGCCTAGAGTTCTGACGTATCTAGGTTCTGTGTTATGGCCACGAACCTCCATAACCACCTGGCCATCATCTTGTTTTGTCTGGACTGGTACAGTCAAGGTGTTTTGGCAGAGTAAAACAGCAAGAGACAACAAATTGGGGACAATTTCCTCATTTGGAAATGACCGGTTAAGCGATTGATTGCCGTTCGATCGATAGTTAATATTAAAAACTGTCCAACCCACACACTCAACAGACCCCGATCTCGTGTACTTTCTTCGGTGAGTTGCTTTTACATGGTCGCGCATCTCAAACGGCGATGCGAAACGATCTTTCATTGAATGGCGACAAAAAAGCACTCAAATAAATGAATCGTTATGTTCGTGGCGTTGTCGCCAGTCGTCCGCGTGCGGAACGATTAACCGATCAGCATTATTCTGGCGATCACTTCTTTGTGTCGTTTTGGTTGGGGTTTGCGGTGATCTTCGAATCTGGATCAGCTCGTCCCTGGGAACGGCGAAAAGCCGTTCTGTCCAAATCGTTCACAAGCAGCTTGACATCTCGCACTGTTCGAAACAGAATCACGTTTCTGTCGCGATACCAGTCGCAAGATTTGCGCAAGCCCGCCCAAACTCTGGTACGCACATCGGAGGTGCTGGAGGTGTGTTTTATAATCATTCGCGAAGCGAGTTTCGCGCGATTGCGATTGTCGTCGCCGTACGGTGTGAACGCGTGGGAGGAAATGTTGGGCCTACGGATCGGGAAAGCAAACACCGAACACAGTGCTCCGGAGACTGCCACCGGCGTGTGCGAAATGGTGTTTAGCAATTAAGAAGCGTTACGCTCGTACACGCATCCAAATCAAACCAGGGCGGTAGGAGTGTGTGTGTGTGACTGGTTGGCTGGCTGGACCATCCCTAATATGGGTTGCAGGGAACCTAATCAGCGAATAAAAATCAAACATCGAAATCGGACGATTTGAGCTCGATGCTGGAAAAGGAGAGAAAGGCGATCGATACTGTCCGAAGAACGCGTCCGTTTCCATCTTCGTAAGCAGTGCAAAACGTGATTCACCGTAATCTGGGAGACTTTGAAGATTAATGAAAATATCGGGCACAGTGTCCGAACCGTGTGGGAAACAGGTGATGTTGGGTTGGAAGATTAATTATACTGGACAGGTTGTCGTCTTAATAGCGTGCTACTATGGCTAGACTAGGTAGCTAGAATAATAGATTTTTTTATATAGTGCTTCTGGAGACCAAAAGAGATAGATAGTTTGGCATAATTCTTATGACAAAATCAAGCCGCTGGAGTTCTTATTATCCTCTTTCATCAGTTTTATTTATCTCGTTTTGAGTTTCAAAAGAGTTTCATAAACAATGGTTTGTTACTTCGGTATTCCTGCGTTGCCACGAATATATTAATTGGGCCAGTTATCAATCTTCAATTTCTCAGTTTCTTTATCTGTGATTGTAGGCTATGCTTAACAGGAGTCTATCTCTCATGGTGTAATCTACCGTACCGTAACCTCTAATGTGAAATATTATATAATCACCGAATGAGAGATACCATGGAATTCCTTTCCGCTTAATATATTGATAGTTTTGGACCAAAATTTATCTAGACCGGCCTCCAGTAGCAAGTACAGACATTAAAATGAATTGTTGTGAGTTATTATTTGGGAGGCATTGACGTAGTAGTGTCCAGAGTGAACTCAAGATGATAAATGATACAGTTCAGCGAAACAATCTCTTCAAAAAGAGCCTTTTACTAAAGAGTGTCATAAGAACCTCTAGTCTCATACAAGAGAGCCTCTTTCATAAGAAGCATTTTACGACTGTACTTCTTTCAAAAGAGGTTTTCCAACCAACAACTTCTTAGATATGAGATAGATCCTTTAAACATGAAGTAGATAGTTGACATACGGTTTCTGTCCAGCGAGGACTTGTACCAAATCTAATCAGAATTCTTGTTCTATTCCACCACGAATATTTAATCAAGGGAAAACAAAAGAAAAGACGGTCGAGAAAGCCCTCTGAGTAATTCAGTACATAGTAGTAAAATATGTTTTGGTTGATCTGATTGCTGATTACCCCTCCAAAGAATATATAAGCTATATCTGTTTGGTTGTTTAGAGTTCTTCCATAACACCCAAACGACCCCAAACGCCTTTTGTACAAACCCCATAGCGTGCATTTAATTTGGTTTGTGCATTCAGAATTGCTCATTGTGGTTATCACCTGTCAGACAACGTATCCGTCCCTTGTGCATAAATCTGAAACCCTATCATCGTTGCTATTCATGCAAAGGTGTACCACGTGCACGCGCTCACAACACACCATTGTGTTTTGGTGCGAGATGTCTCGTCCAATCGGTATGTGCGCCCTTGTCCACTTGTGACATCATTCTCATCGGCAATGGTAAAAATGCACCGCACTATGCTAGATGGGTGTTTTGTTTACATCTTGTGTGTGCATGTAGCAACGATTTGATGTGTTGGATGAATAGGCTGATGAAAACAGAAAACCCAGAAGCGCCAAGCGTAAATGTGCATCCATAAGATAATGGTGGGATAAAGAGGGTGAAGGGTTCGCCACCACGTGTATCGGTTCATTGTGGGAGATGCATTTTAGTTGGTTAATCATTGCAAATTTCTTCATTCTAGCCACAAGTGTTTTGAAGGGAACCTGTACACGCCATCAAACGAGCAGAAGTAAACAGCAAGAGCACTGTGACTGTGTTGTGACTGCCGATTTTCTGCCGACTCTTCCATCGTACGGATTGTGCAAACTTGTGTGCCCCACCGCAGAAAAAAAAGGGAACAGAACAGAAGCGCACCCATGCAGACTGTGCGAGGCAGCTCTGGGTAGTTGGTGGTTCCAAGCGGGTTCAGTTTTCGGGATGCGTTCGTCGGACAATGTGCTGGTGCGTACTGGACGAGTGCGAATAGCTGACAGTGTAACGTGCGCCTAGTTGTAACGTGTACGGTGGATCGAAGAGGAACGTTTTTTAACCCATCAGTGGCGCGGGTTTAATAGACGAAAGTTGGAAGAATTTTTAAATCGTGAATCGTGTACAAACTTAAGTGAACAAACAGTAAGTGCTTCAATCAAACCGACAGACTTAACGTGCTGCAAACAGGATCAATATGGCGACATTGCTGAAGAACGTTACCAACAGTATATGCCATGCGTTCAATGCTTTGCAGCAGAATCGAGATGGATTTGTGAGCAAGTCTAAGTTGAAGGTGAGTATCAGGATTACTGACGTACAGAACTATAGATGATGAACATAAGTGCAATCTCTTATCCCAACGTTGGTTCGATGAGGACATAATTAGTTTTGCGATATTTTAATCTTCAATTAATAGTTCTTAGCATTACATAAATCTCTTAATCTCAATACGGGTTCGTGTGCAGTATCTAAAATTCTCTAACACGTTTTTGGAATAGACAGTATCCCAAGTATTAATAATGAATACTAATTCAGTACTTCCCAAGGCGCCACTGCCCTTGAACTAGACAGATCCCTGGATTTCAATATCTAAAGTACTTCTAAAACGATCTAAAACAAGAGAAAATAATGTATCTATCAATAGCCACTTAAAATTATCAATAGACGAGGATCTTAGTGTCCTATCAGATAGTTCGAGCCGGATCCCCCAAGTACATCTCAATTAAGCTACTCAAATTAGCTTTTTAAACAGATTGATGATTGAAGAGCATTTTATAACTACATCAACTAGACCATCCCTTCACCAATTATTTTCGTGACTTCTAGGTGTAGCTTCTGTATAAAATAATATTTTTTTTTTTTGGCCAATAAGTGCTCATCGAACCGTCAAATGAAAAAAGCTTGTCCAAAAGAAGAGGATATAGACAAAAAATCCAACGTAAACGTTGTAAAAGGTGGCACTTTTAAGCGACCCACGAGGAAGCAATAAAAATCAAACCCCAACCAACAACAACGACATGTACGAAACGTTCGACAGAAGTGCTTTTTATTGTCGATTCCAGAACCGAACCGAACTGCTTCCTATTTTTCTCTACGGGTGCTATTTTATAAGCATCCATTTAACTACACTTTAAAGTATTTTTAGCACCATTAAACTGGTGTGACGATCGTCTCGGTTATAGCTCTATACTTCCTGGTTCTCCGTTTTTGCAGGTGCTAACGGCAAACATCGCAACGCTGCTGGATCTGTACGGTGTGGAGCGTGGACTGGATCACTTCCGTTCGACGGCAACACTGAACTTCGAGCACTACCGGTACTACCTGGCGCAGGAAGTGTTTGCCGGTGTGTCCAACGAGTTGCCCCTGGCGGCATTGCGCAATTATGAAACCAAAATCGATGAGGTAATGAAGATATTTGAGCTAGATGAATAGAGATCACCCCGAGCTATATGTTTTACTTTCTCCATTTTTTTTTAACAGGTGTGTTGGTTGGTTTGTCGGATGAATTTCCCGGCGAATGATCAGTACTACACGGAGGAGGCCGTTTATAAGCTGTTCCGCATATTCTGTCTCGTGGCCGACCTTTCGACGGATGCATCCGAACCGGACCGGTACACGGTAAAGATCCATCCGATGGAGGCGCTGATCATCATCAAACATCTGCTGAATGCGCTCGGGCTGAACTACGACGGTGATGGAAAGTACGACTACCTGCGCACGTCTGATCAGTCGCTCGAATTCGGTGAGCTGCTCGAGATGTCACGCTTCAAGAACTACGACAAGGTGAATGATTATCGCGAGTCGATCTGTGAAGCGATCGGTGACATGTACCAGACACTGATCGAGGACGTCATCAAGAAGGGTTACCTGTTCCGGCGCGGTTACGTGCTGCCCACTTTCCGCGAGTACTTCTTCGTGCTGCAACCTTGCGAGCTGTCGTACTATAAACATCCAGCAGATCGGGATGTTTGCGGCACGATCGTGCTTGACTCCCGGTTCATGGTAAAGCCGGCGGGCAATCCAAGCTCGGGCAAACAGGAGAAGGTGCAACGCTTCACACTCGTGTCAGGCGACCGGACGTACGAGTTGGGGACGCCCGATCACAAAACCCGCCTGCAGTGGATTGCAGCACTCCAGCTGGCGATAACCTACTCGACAGGGCGTGAGGGTTTCCAGCGTGACACGGTCAACAGAAGGAAGCAACAGCGGGAAGCGGAACAACGACGAAGGCGAGAGGAGGAACAGCTACGCAGTCAACACCTGCGCCGGTTAGAGGAAACCCACGTACAGCTGGAGCGGGAGAAACAGGCCCGGTTAGCGGCCGAATCACAGGCACGTCAGTATGAAGCGGTCGCGCGGGAAGATTCGCGACGCGTAGCCGAACTGGAAGACGTAAAGCTGTGTCTGGAGAAGATGCTGGAGGACGAGATACAGGCAAAACGGGATGAGGAAATTGTGCGTGCGCTACAGGCGCGTGTACTGGCAGAGGAGTGGGAAAAGCGCGAAGAGCTAGAACAGCTGCAGGCGGAACAGAAGAGTCTGCTGGAGCAGGAGCGCCAGAAACGGATGGAGTTCGAGCATCGGCAGCAGGAGAACGAACAGAAGCTGTCCGAGGCGGAAGGTATGCTGAGACAGCTGGAGGAGGAACGTAAACGGTTGGACCGCGAACTGAAGCTGGCTCGCCAGAAGATTCAACTGTCGGAGGATAACAAAGGCATTGTGGAGGCAAAACTACAGGTCGGTATTGGTGAACCTGGAGGAATTTCGAAGATTTAACTTACAGAGTTGCTCTTTTTTAGGCCATGTCTCCCACGTATCGGACTAGCGCCGGTGAGTTTATGATCCGCCGTACGCAATCTTTCGTGGCTGCTGACCGGCCCGTGCTCGTAGCCGGTACCAGATCGTCTCATCGGTTTAGCTAGAAACGACCAAGTCATCCGCTACGGACCCGGAACAAACAAATGACGGCTCGGTTGCGACATAACATAATCACACGCTTCATTATTGTATATGAGTATATTTTTTTCTGTTACGGCTCCCTACATTTGTTAGTAAGCACTAATCACCATTCCACACACACTATATTGTAAGGAATTTTATTTAATAAAACTTTAACTCATAAAACAGTTCATGGTGCAGTAGTACCTTTTTAGCTATGGGATAAATAGTTCTACGGGCGGAGCGAAGTTAATCCGATCTCAAACATGTTCAATCTTGGGAATTCTGAACTCTCGGTCAAATCCGAACTTCAGATCTACAAGGAATTCTGAATCAAATCCGAACTCAGCATCAGCTTCGACCTCTGGATCAATTCCGAACTCCGAATCAACTGCCAGACTTCGATTCAACTCCAAAGTAATTCCAAACTCTGGATCAATACCTAATTCTGAAACAATTTCGAATTAATCCAGAATTGCAGATAAACTTCCAAAATTGGATGAACTCAGGATGTCCGTCGCATTAACTCTAAACTCCAAGGAAAATGGATAGGTCTAAGGTAGAGTGGTTCTTTCTCCGAAGTTGATCTGCCTAGTTCGAGCGGACCAGTCTGTCCGGAATAGTTTGAAACCTTTCTGATCAAACCGCCAAGGATAGTAATCTTTGCGGCAGTTCCGCCATGTCCACGAAGTGGTTTTTCCGGATGTCGATTATGCCGTATTACGTACCATGGAGTAGATATCGGAAGATTTCGCCCGAACTCCCAGCAATCGCTCGTTCCGGATCGCATTACTGAGATTCCCTTCGATGCAAGTGACGGGTCGGCTTCCGGTCTGCTGTCCACCGGCTCGGAATCGTACCGTTTTCCGTGTTCCTTCCTGCACCAACACCTGCTCGTCGATTCGAACCAGCTTCTCGATCTTCATCGAAGTCGGCCGTTTGCTGAGTAGATCGACATGCGATTCTACCGGTCCACCACTGTTCATGTTTACCGTAATGAGGTAGTCCTTCAAATGTGATTTAAGTTGTTCATTCCGGTCGATGAGTTGTTGCTTCTCCTCGCGCAAACAGGCCACATCGATGCGTGCCTTGTTGAACCGCATCCAGAAACTTTCAAACAGTTCCGCCGTGTCAAACACTTCGCGCTTGAAAGAATCCATCGTCGTGTCGGTGGTCCCGGGTAAGGCAAGTGCCCGTTCCGCACCCGGAAGATCCGACAGTCCTCCCTGCGGCTCCTTGGGACGTTGAACGAATGGGAGCAGGTCTTCCGATTCGGTTTCGTACTTCTTGCAGAAACTCGCTATTTGGTAGATAGATTTCACCTTCTTCAGCATCCCTTGCAGATGTTTGATCGCATCGTTGCTGTAGACGGCGAGCGTTTTCAGCTGTTCCTGGTCGAGCCGTGTGCCCAGTTCCATCTCTTGCTTCAGATTCTGCACACGGTGTTGCAATTCTGCCTTGCTTTTCTGCATCTGTTTCATGTTGAACTCGTGCTCCTCCTTCAGGGTGGCTAACTTTAGTCGCAGATCGGCTATTTGATCGCTTAGCCGAGCGACTTCGGCATAGTGATCCTGGATGTTCTTCGTGTCGCTTGAGTCTTGATCCCGCAGTGTGTTGTACTCATTCCGGTACTCTTCCGTGTTGCGTAGGTAAAGATTCAGCACCCGTTGGAACTCCTTCCAGAGTCGTTCCATTTCACGCTCCCGTTCTTTGGTGATCATTTCCAGTTTCAGTATCATCTGTAATACAATGCAGAAGAGTAGAATCTGTAGAATCTGGTGCAGTGACAGGTAATGCCTGGGCAATTCAAGGCCGAAACCAATTACAATGTCCACGCCGTGGGTGTACCTTTGTCATCGTTCATTTTGACAGCATAATTGGATGATTTGTCAATCAAAAGTTATCTGCTTGGAAAAGTATAAAACCTCCCGCTGCGGATCGGACTATCAGAAGCGAGTAAGTTGTTGGTGAATTTAGTCACTAGGTGGGATCTCCGTAAAAACGACATGTTGGATTAACGCCACCAGTTAGATCTTCGATGGATCATCGTCGGGTGTGGTGTGTTGGTAGAGTGGCCACTTTTGGCGTTTGTGCTGCAGTTGTGCTTGTATTCTTGTTGGGCACGTCCCGGCCAGTTGAAGGCCTGCGATGCCGCACAAGCGAAGGTCCAAGTACGGAGGATGTAAAGCGAATCGTACGTACGTGCCTAAACAAGATTACGAATAATGGTTCGGATAATCGCACTAGTGACGAGTATCCCGACTACGACTCATCGGCATCGGACGAATCCGACGAGGAAAAAAACAAAGACGATGGCAGATCGGGCTCTAACAACAGACAGGGAACGAAACAGTCTTACTACGACCGTCGTTACGATGGAACTGATCGAGGAAATGGACGAATGAACCGGCCGGAAGAAGACGGCAGACGGCAACAGACGGAACGAAGAGATCAACGCAACGGAGATGATCGTAATGGACGGCCGAGAATGGCCGATCGGGAACGGGATCGGAATGACGAGGAGCAACAGATGATGCGCGATTACGGAAGAATCTATAATCGACGCAAACGGCAATACTACGGAGGCCAAGGTACATCTTCCGGTTCTGGTGGAGAGTATACGAGCTATGGACGACCTTCTTCACAGTACGGCGGGACGGTATCTGGTAATGCAACTCGCGGTGGGAACTCCTCATCCATCGAACGAGACCGGGCCTGTTTGATGCAGTGTTTTTTCGAAGAACTAAAAGCCACCAATGCGGAAGGGTTTCCCGAAAAGCACAAGGTACTGCACGTCATTACAAAGGACATCCGTGAGCACGAGTTGCGTGAGTTCTACGTCGACTCGATACAGGAGTGCTTCCACATGTTGGCGCTGGACAATCGGCTGAAAGATAAGTGTGATTACTCGATGCGCTTCGTGACGTGTCTGAGCGATCGGTTTGAATCCAACTGTGACGATTGGGATACTGTGACATCCGCCATGTTTTAATTTTAGTGAAGTGAGTTAGGAGCACCTTATGCACTTTGATGTAGAACCTCCGTTAGATGTGTAGTATACAGCTTGAAGCTTACCAAGAAATGGTTGAAACTTACCGAGTTCTTCAGTTCGTCCTTCTTGAGCATGTGTTCTTCCTCGTTACGGATCCGATCGGTGCGTGCCTTCTCAGCAAGACCATAAAAGACGCACTCCAGGTCCTTCTGCAGCTCGAACTTCTTCGATTTGTACAGATCCATCTCACGCCGGTAGTTTTCGATGATTTCCTTCTTATCCAACTCGTACAGCTCCATGAGAAAATTGACCCGGTCGTTATGAATACCTGTGCAGGGTAGGTATTAGGCATTAAGGAGATGTCCACTCTATCATCTACTTCACTTACGTATGATCTTCTCAACACGCTCCATATGCGCATGCAGCATGGTGGAGTAAAGGTCTTCCGACTCATCCAGATCACACAACAATCGTTTAATGACTGCATTCTTGTTCTCGATACATTCGGTGCATGTTTTCTCCACAGCTTCAACTTCCTCCTTCAACTCTTTGCACTTGATGTTACGCAAAATGGAGCGCCATTCTTGGTTGATTTTGGCCAGATTAAGCCTCGCGAAGGCATCTTCCCTTTTTAGCTTGTTCTGGAAGAAAGTATTTGAATTTAGAGAGCAATTTTTAAGCAAAAACCCCATCCATACCTTCATAAACGTTGCTATAAGCTGCTGTTTGCGGCGTCTGGCTTCTTCCTCCATATCAGCCCGATGCTGCAAATACCGGGCCCGCTCTTCGTCGGACATTTTGGCGAGCTTGTTCTTATTTCCACCTTTTTTCTTTCCCATTTTGTGGCCGTTTTAAACACTTGAGGACTTTAATAGAAAAGATATATTTGTGGTGTTTTTAAAGTATGAACAGTCCGAAGTGTCGGAGTGGTCTGTGTTCTGTGCAAAACGAAGTAGGCACACTGTTTATTTGATGACAACGAAGCACGATTACAGCACGTTCCCGTAGCAACCGTTTCAAGCACGCGTAGTACGGCTGAAGGAGCTGATGCTCTTGGTTGTCATTTGCTAATATGGCGAGTTTCGATTCTATCCTGAATCTATCGTCAAAATCGGCTCTACGGGAAGATGTAGACTTTACGCTACAGAAAGCACGTATCGAGGAAGCTTTCGAGGAACTTACGAGTGATTTAGAAGCGTTGGAGAGGGTCGAAATTTATCTTAAGAAGCAAGCTAAACCGGGGGAAGAATTATGGAAGGAGTTACAACAGATTGTGAATGACTCCAAAAATTATCCAAAATTCCAACAGTTGCTGAGAAAGCTAGACGTTAAGGCAAAAGAGATGGTCGAATTTTCGACGACTGATCCTGTAACTCAGCTTATTCGGGAGACCATAAAACATGTTCGAACCGTTTCCGAAAAATCTCTTCTACGCCCTCCGAGTCCTCCAATAGTAATAAAAAACCGTGCCGAGCATGAAACGTTAGGTTGGACCCGTGCAATTACACTCCAGGACAGTAAACTGGAGTCACTGAATCGAAAGATTGAAGAATACGAACAAAAGATTCTTGCGCAAGAAGCTCAATGGCGGAGACTTCACAAACGGAGCGAATCGGAAAAGGAAGCACAGTTGAATGCTTCGCAACACATTCTGGTGGAGATGAAGCTGGAAGGTGATGGAACGGTTCAGCGCCTGCAAGACCAGCTTGCCAGCCAGCCAAACTTTGAGACAACACCGGAGTATCTGTCCCAGCTCGATAAACACGAGCTCAAGCGGAAGCGTATCGCCAAAATGGAAGTCCAGCTGCAGCTATGGATAAAGAAGTACGACAAGTTCATTGGTGAACCGATGTCGTCTTTGATGGCGCTGGAAGATCGAATGGCCGGGCTTGAGGAGTGGAGGGATACCGTCTTCCGTCCGCAGGAAGACCGTTTACGCCTGCTGCAGGAACAGATCGGTGTATTCGAGGCTATCGCACTGGAAGAGAAGATTGAAGAAATGCGAAAACTGCACGCGATAAGAGTTCTTCAGCGTGCCTGGAAACAAACTCTGGAGATAAAACGTGCGAAGAAAAAGGGCAAAAAGGCGAAAAAAGGAAAGAAGTGAACGTGTAATTTTTGTTTATGACTAAATTCTTGTATTAAACGTTTTGATGTGCGCGGTTCCAACACGCATGCACCGTTGCTATGGGGCCGTTGATGGCTGCTATGGAATTTATTTATCAAGCTGCCGGAGTTTTTGCTTGTGTTCCTACCGTAGAGGATCTTACTTTTGGAATATCTTTAAAATATGGGCGATAGTTTTGAAGCGGTCTGTGCCGGTGATTCCGAAGAAGATGTGGCCGCCGTTAAAGCAATGGTGGAGAAGATAACGTCAGAAATAATGGCACACGGCGAAGAGGAGTACGATTCGTACGATCCGGAAAGCTTGCAGAAGGTGGAGTTCCACATTCAGATCAACCGGGTAGGAATGATACTGGGGGAAATGACCCAAACGCTGGAGGTATTGTTCTGTTTACCGATCATCTGCCAAAACGAACCTTTGCTGGACGCCTGCTTTGAGGAGGACGATAAGAATGTGATAAAGTTTCTCAGCCAGTACATCGCTTCCAATGCTTCGGGGACGATGTCCAAGGATGATATTGATGTGAGAATGAAATAAAAGATGAAGTAAGAGGTTAATTTGAAGTTGGAATTGGAACACGAATTGCAGGTTGAACAGATAACCGTTCCCGCTGGGCAACTGATTGAACTGGCGTCGCTTCTCGCGAAGAAGGAACTGCACGCAGCAACGGTTGGACATGTGAAACAGGTACGTTCTTCGAATGATGGACATCTTTTGATGATCTTATTTGTTACTTACTTCTTGTTTTCCAGTTGCCGGGTGTTTATAGACGCTTTCTTTCCAACATTCGTGAATTTCGCAAGTTTACGATCAACAAGATGAAACTGACGGCCCAGAAGGATCTTGCGAAGGAGAAGATTCTGCACCGTTTGTGGAACCGGAACGAGCGCAACAAGAAGGACATCCGGAAGATCGAGGACATACTGGTGATGAAGAAGGAAAAGCTGGAAGAATCCGTGCAGGAAAAGTACGCCGTAATCGAGCGTTACCGGAAGGAGTTGGAAGAACTGGGCGAGATTTCTCGTGACAATATTTTAAAGTTTATGTAAATTGTTTTGTTATGCAGAGTTGTGAGTTATTGCTAAGGCGTTGAGACTTTTGCTTTCCAGGGATGATTCCGATCGGCAGATGTTTCATTACTTCGAGCGGAGTGATCAGCGGTACGAGAATTTGCTCGAGGAGGCGGCAGATACGCAAAAGAGCTACCAGCAACAACTGCAGGAAGATCTAACGGTGGAGAAAACGAACCGGTTAAAGAAGCTGAAGCTCACCAATCAGCTGCAATCGTGGCTCCACAAGTACGACAAAGATGCGGGCGAGCGGACACACGAGCTGAAGGAGTTGGTGGCGAAGTTGAACACCCGCCTGCAGGAGTACAACCGCTGGAAGCGTAACATATTTGATCCGCAGGAGAAAAAGTAAGTTCTAGTGGGATATCCCGAGAACTCCGGGTGTGTCATCTCACTCTATCTCCGTCTTCCCGTAGGTACTTTGATGCGATGGAGGAAAAGCGTCAGATTGAGATTCGTGAGCAGGAGGAACGGATCGAAGCGTTCATGATGAACCGGGCGGCGAAGGTTTTACAGCGGGCCTGGCGTTCGGTTGCGGAGCGAAAGCGCAAGATGCGCGGCAAAGGCCGTGGACGTAAGGGGAAAGGAAAGCGAAAGTAATTCAAACAAATTCCAATTCAATATTCAAATACAATTCATTTGCCAATAGTAACTTTCTACATCTCCTTGAAGAAGAGCATTCTATCACATGACTCTTTCGTTAGTTTATCGTCGAAATATTTTCAAACTATCCTCACATTTAAATATGCAAAGGCGTAGAAATGTTAGACCGAGCAGGAGAGACTGTCCCAGGAATTCGCGTTCGGTACTATCGTTCTCTTCGTAGATGATTTTCAACCCGGATGGTATGATTAGACGGGATTGCGTCGATTCCAGTGCTTCCTCATTCGGAGCGAGCTGTCGTTCCATGAGCGAACGGATCACTTCCTCCGACGAAACTCGCTCATTGCCGACAAAGATACCAAACAGCCGTGCGGACAGGTATTGCTTGAGGAAGAACACGTTACTACCAATGGAACCATCCGTCGGTTGATTGGAACCACCTTCCGTGAACGGAGAAGCTCTATTGGCCAGCATCAACATCAGCATACCGATCAGTTGCGATCGCTGTACATTAATGTTGGTCTGCACGGCCGACCCCATTGCAGAAGCTTGCGCTACGGGAGGATTCTCCACGACGTACACATCCGCCGCCGGGATGAGACGATTCATTTGTGACACGTTCCGGATCAGCTCGTTGATGTGCAGCTTACGGTCACTGATGTTGTAACTGTTCCATCCGACCAGTGCAGTAGGTTGCTCTTTCGCGAGCTTAAAGTTCGCCCAGGTCACGTAATCCAACCCGACGTGCAACGATACACAGCTGGTGACTTTCGGTATCATCTGAGCGCTCAGCAACGGGGTTGTGAATTTAACGTCTCTTTTGATTGCTTTCGGTGCGACTGCGGCATCTTCCTTTGGGCCGTGTACGATCGAGTCGTAGAATTTGCGCAGCACCGTCACACCGAACCCGTCTAGCTCGAGCACCTGTTCCAGCGACAGAAAGGAACCAAACTTTTTACGCCATCCTTCAATTTTCTTCAGCCGGTACTTGGAGATGTTGTATCTACGTGGGAGAGAAAGAAACATCCACGTTACGATACGGGAAACGAGAGGGAAAAAGTGTCCATTCGAAACGCGACATTACTTGTACAGTTCCTCCACTTCCTGTTCGTTGATTGTGTTGAGAATTTTCCTCGTTTCCTCATCGTTGTATGCACAGGGGAATCCGAGCTTGGTCGAGCTGTCCACGTTGATGGTGCGTGATGGGACGGCGTACACACACCGACCGTATAACTGCCACCGAACCAGCTGCCCAAACATGGTTGGAGAAGTAGGAAAACTGCCGGCCGGATTAAAAAACCATTTTCTAACTTTTGAAACCACCACAAGAAAATCTGCTGTTTGTGTTTTGTTACGCAGTCCCGGGAAAGTGTCAAACTATGTAAACAATCGGGCAGGCAACTGTCAAACAGTCGAGGCCGTATCGGGGAAATTGAAAATTAATAATTTATACGTTTTGATATTTTGTGAGCATTTGCAGCAGTTTTTTTGCGATTTTTTTAAATTATGTTTTATTAAAGTGAGACAAGAATAACATTATTTTATAGTTTTCTTGTGTGATGGTAGTTGCTACGCGAATCCTATGGTAACGGTGTTACATTACGTTACAACATGTGTGTAACGCTTCCGTGGGTTTGAGTCATGGGAAAGCCGACAGATGGCGTTTTAACTATCACAATGATAGAATGTTGTTCAATCTACGTCAAAATAAAAGTGGATTAATTATTACTTAGTGTTTGAATTACTGACACTTTAATTAAATTGTTCTCAGTAAAGTACACCTATGGTGAGGTGCCTTATCACTGTTTGGAGTACAAGTGTCTCTTAACCGATGTGAAGAGGTAATAATTTAAATTAATTTCCTAGAATCCAACATCGCTTTTAGTGTACGGCATGAAAACTTTTGAAATAATTCTAAACTTGAAAAATAATGTGAATAAATGGAAAATACTGATTGGACAAAAAAAATCTTGAAAATGGTTGCATCACAACCTTTCCATCACATGCGTTAACTAGCTACAAAATGCTGAGTGGCATTCCATATATACATGACGTGTTTGGCACTGACCGTACGACCAACAGTTACTTCCACCGAACGTTTGTTGTTTTGCGTCATCAAACCCAAAGTCCAAGTGGGATTTTCGGAAGGAATGATTTTCCCTCGTCCAGTTTGGTTATTCGGCGACACAGCGTAACGATACGATGTGTAGGCGATAAGTATATTCGGAAGCTTCGTTCTGTGCGTGGATTGGCGCTTTTGCAAAGGATTCCCGTAAGTTCCGAGTTTTAGGATTCCACCCAAGGACAGAAGGGACTAAGTGAACCCCTTTTGTGTTAGGTGACTCACTGTAGCTTTGACACTTTTGAGATTCATGGGGTTTTTTTTACGGTTGGAAAAAAGGATATAAATAGTTTGGGTTGACTTTTGGCCACAGAATTCAGCGTAGGAAGTAGGCTGCTTGTTTTTGTGTTTCGTATTTCTATTTTAGGAGATCAAAGATGATAGGAATGAGCTGAAGTAGCTCAAAAACCCTAAAATTTGCATTGGATTCTGGGTGGTTTGGAGTTTGTTCCTAGTGGCACGATGAGAAGCAAACATTTTTTTTTGTCGAACATTCTACACATACTAAAGTAGTGTTGGTTAGTAGTAATGGTAACAAAGCTTTCAATGAAAATAGGAGCGGAAAGATACCGACACAGAAGTCACATCGTCTTTTGTGACCAAATTGTTGGCATTCCAGGAGGGAGAGCAAATGTGTGCAAGAAATTATCTGCGGTGGTCAACCTTCGAACCGAGAATAGGTCAGGATGTTGGTATAGTTATTCTCATGTGATGTTCTGTTTAATAAAAATAGGAAGAAAGAAGGAAATAGAATGCTATAAACTTTAGGAAAAAGAATTTTTGTACCGCCTAAAACTTATGCAATGCGCATCCCACTGCAACTGAAATAAAACGATACGATTGCTGCAACTGTTGGGTGAAAACATTTTTCTTTCGCATGTGTTAATATTCGGGAACGTTGTATAAGACTGATTGCAACGCTCGATACTCATTATCGCCGATGCGTATGATTACACCGAGCTGCGATTGTAACAAACACGAGATCATAACACGTGGCGGAAGCCACGGGACGGTTTCTGGTCGCACACAGTACGTGTCGTATCTTAATCCTCCGGAAGCACACAGTGGGAAAAGAAAACAGAGTGTGACATAATATTAAGCAAAGATGATAAAACATATAAATTAATTTAAAAAAAGGTAGGAAATTTAATTATTTTGAAGTATATTATTATAAATAATTTAATATTTTTTGTAAATGTAAAGAAGAAGGTGCAACCCTTGGTGACAATTCTAAGGACGACTGTACGGCACCAGCAATCCACTATCACACTGGTTGTTACAAATTTCGTTCGGGAAAAGCCTGTTCAATACAATGGCGGGTGTTACAGCCCAGGCACAGTAGCGTGATTTATCTGCACCGACACGTCACGTGCCTGGTGTAGCTTTGTTGGGTTGCATCGATGCAGCGAGTGACGATCACGAATCGTACCGGCCTGAAGCCAACCAATTTAATTCCGTCCGGAAGCGTACGTAAAGCTTCAACAGGAGCGTTCAAAATTACGCGACTACGGGACGGATTAATGCTGGTGACGGATGAGCAACGTTGTCGTGCAATCGGTACGCCTTTTTGTGTGTTTGATTGCACAGATGGAATAACGTTCGATAATGCTTATGCGTTACGGAAAACGTGGCTTCACATTTTTGCAACGTGATTGCGTTGTATTGGGGTGAGAATGATAAAGTCTCGCCCTAAATGCTGAGAGTTCTAAGACACTTGACGATACTTTAACATTATTTTCTGTTCCTCAGTACATTAAACAGGAAGACATAATCGTTCCTTTTTATCGTCTTAACATCATAATTGAATAATGCCTTAAACGGTCGACTCATCTAAGAAGAGCTTTGTATAATCAAATCTCATCCAGACGAGATTTAATATCGATTATGGTGAGATTTAAAGACAAGAGGAAAAACGACAAAAACTGATAAAAAAACACTTAAGAAGAATTCTCCCTGTAAGATGGCAATGGAATTCAATCTCCCTTTTCTCACGTCCATTCCGTTTTGGGTGTCTTTAGCGCCCACCATTATTTACGATTGTGATTGTGTAATTACATATAATTTCGAAATGACCATTTCGAATTTATGTTGTACGAAAAGCAAATGAAACGAAAATCACAAATGATCACACCAAACAGTCAACATTTAGGAATGCTGTGGTCTTTATTAAATGAGTGTAGACGAATTTGATTTCATTTTCATCTCGATCGTATTAATATTTCAGGTTTTGTTGTTATGAGGAATAGCTGATGCAAAAGGAAGGAACGATGGAAGATTATCATTTTGCTTGCTTCCAGACTTCTAGAAAGGTAGAAAAAAGAGAAACATGCAAACGAAAGGAAACAATTTTCGGCACGTAACCAATAAACACCGTACGATTGGTTCCGATTCGGTGGAGGAATTTTGCTATCCATCTATATAGGACTACCTTTGCTACTTCACAAAACCACATGCTAATGATCTTTGTCTCAAGGGCACTTTTTCTATAACGGCTCTCTTTTGGATGGTTTTATGCAAAAAGGGTTGGTTTTTCTTGAGATACTTCTAAATACCACATCCGTTCCGTTACGAAAATGATACATTAAGACGGTAGTTATTCGTCGTTTTCCGTCTAGACAGATTAAAAACCTATTTCCAACGAAAAGCTGTTGTTTTAAGGCTTTTTTAGAAAGAAAAAACATGTGTTTTCTATCAACATTTTGTCTCTCTACGAGAGGCGCCTAAAAGTAGTCAACCAGCATCACTAAAAACCTTTATTTAAAATTATATTAAGGCTTGCAGGGTTCCAGTAATTTCCTTTCAAATAGAGTCCTGACTCATTGTTATGGATTTTCCTAGATTTGTTAACGTTTTTACTTTTTTCCAATTTCCATACAAAAACGTAATTAAAAAAATGGAAAAAAACTCGTGATATGTTATCTCCACTATTTTCTGCGTTCATGTAACTTTGGGCGAATTTTCGATTGAAGTGATGGAGTGTAGATCATGATGGAGGTCTTATTGTCGTTATTTGCTCTCAATTTTTTTATTAAAAACCAATAAAGGAAATTTGCCAGAGAAAATTGTGGGAAAATTCTGAAGGATTTACTAGAAATCCCGCCTTGTCGAACGATAAATACAGAAAAAAAATTACATGACCCGTTTCCATAGGAGAACAGAGATAAAACTGCTGGAAGGCATATTGTTTTTAAAACATTTGTTTTTCTGTGCTACTCATATTTTATGATTAATTACTTTGCAACAATTCCTACAGTTACGGATGCGAGAGTGCAAACTCAAATTGTTTACGGTTTGCATACATTCAGGCGTTTATCACACAGTACTGCACTAATTTCTTTGGGAGGCGACCTTCTCGAACCTTTTATCGGGAAAAGAATACATGTAAATGAATTAAACAAGTTTCTATAACAGGAAAATGTAAAAGTTTTCAGAAAATGCAATTATAGTTATAATTGCAAAATGTAATAAACGAATCGGTTAGAAGGTAACATAACAAAACTATATTGCTAATGAATTTGCATGATTTCAATTTCCCAATGCTGCCACGCATAATAAATTTCTCTTCTTGTTGGCAGTTATGTAGCCTGCACCGCGTAGAACTTTGTGAAGTGGTGTATCATTAGGTCTTTATTAAGGAGAGTGCAGGTATTTAATAAAATTGCATCAAGGCCTGCATACACCCAGAAGTTTTGTTATGCCAATGTAGTTAGTAAAAATAAAAAATGCTCCAATTTCTTGAAAACAAAAAAAATCCATCTCAAAAAGGTAATAACTTCCACATCCGAAAACTAAATCTTATCTTGTTAACGTTCTCTTGCCGTCAATAATAATACGGAACGCGATAGCTTTTTGAGCTTGCTGTAGAGTTAATTGCTTCTGTGCGTTCCTTCCATCATGGTCACTGAATTCCCTATGCCATCTTGAGCAACGAGCTTGTCGACAGAACGAAACACTGACATTAAAATCGTTTATTAGCGAATCTACACAGCGAGACACCGCTTCTGGTGGAAAAATCATCATAAAACATGGCTGGCAGCATCATGGGACGGCTCATGATTAACTTAATACAAATAAACGGATTATGATTTTATGCTCGTGTCGTGTCGACGAAAACGGACACTGGGCCCGCTTTCGTTGCTGGTTGATGATAATTGCAAAACCTTTTCCTCCTGCACACGCTGCCTGCTGATGGTGACCGATCGAAGATTCGGCCACGCGAAGCTGACGACGCTGACACGCCGTACACTATAAGTATGTTTTCTCGCGCGAAATGACACCATCGTAAAAGCCATCGTCATGTAGCGGCAGCGTGTAGCAAATAAAATAACATGCCGGTTATGAATGGTGGGCCCATTAGCTGTTATTATTATTATCGTTATGCCAGCAGTCATCATCCCGGTCGTTTCGATTCGCGTAACGGTCGCGAATGTCGAAGTGTTCGGTGCCCATAAAAACCGGTGTCCTCTTGCGAAGATCAAGACACTGGAACTGTGCCAGCTCCTGCGTCCTTGCTGGGGCGCTGCTCCATGGAAACCCTTTTTTTTTCGGTGGTTGGAATTTGACTGGTGGACATCATAAAAATTTTAGCTGATTTTTGCTGCTTTGTAGCAAATAGCAAGTAGCATCAGCTACTAACACGACAGGCGCTTGTTACGACCCAGCGCCGTAATGGCTTTCCTCGAGCAGAAGCTAACGAGTTGTTTGCCACATGGCTCTCTTTCTCTGTCTGGCTGTCCGTTTTCGGTGAATGGAGAAGGATCAATGGCATCTCTTCGGTTGCAAGCGGCTCTTGGCTACTGCTCGAAGGCAGATACGTTGATAAGAAACGGATTTTTGTGTTATCTTCAGTGGTCGAATCCGTGGTACAGTCCCCAGAGTGAAACACTTTAATGGTGGTAAGAAAACGAGGTTAATGGTTTATCGTTACGAGAATATGTCAACAAGAGCATATTTTGTCCAATTAATGACAAGATGTACGAAATTATGGCTCTCAAATAGCTTAAGGTTCGACAAAAATCTCAAAACGGCGCTTTTTCATATAATTATAAAATATAAACCACCCTGTACAAAAACGCCGTAAAGTATGCAATGTGCATTGAAGATTTGTTAAATAGTATTGCAAAATGATAGGAAAGCTATACTTGATCCTCGCTTAGGGGAAACATTAGTAAAAACTCGAAGTAGATATCAACATTTTTAAACTTGTAGATCTCATGCCATCGATATCATCCATAAATAGCTTCTTAAAGACGTCATAACTGACGGTTTAATTTTACAATTTGGTTTTATTATTAACTGCTGTAAGAAGTAAGCAGATATTAACAATACCTGATCGATTATTTGTATTGATTGTAAAAGTCATAGTATTTCACGACTTTGTAAAGCCATCATTTACTGCTTTTTAATGGTGGATCTAACTGTAGGAAGATAAGGCAGTGTCTGCTGTACTAACTCCTTAAAGTCATGGAAGTCCCAACGTTCTTCTCTACCGATTTAACAAATGAAGCCATCGTCGATGTTAAAATTCATTTACAAATTTCCAAATACTCTTCATTTGAGAAAATTGCCTGAGGACGCTGTAAAGGATCCTTCTTCGCATATGAGCATTACGTAATTAATTGATGTTCCCTTACTGCTTTCCAATTTTAATAAGCTACATTTTTCTTAAATATTTGGACAATTTAATGCTATCAGTAAGCAGTAAATAATTCAAAGCTTTTTGAAAATTCGTACGAAAGTTCTGTTTTATATTTCCAACGCATCAAGGAACAGGACACAAAAACACACCAAATGCTCTAAATTTGCTGGAAAACATTTTGCACTACAAATTCATGCAACTTCCATATCCCTAATGTTTGTTCGTAAACAAACAGAAATCCATCCCGATCGTTCATTTCCGTGGATTGCGCGGAATTCCCCGAAGGCGTTAAAAAATATTGCACATCATCTAGGGGAAAAGGCGTCGGCGTCGGTAGTTCATCATTTCCGGTGGGCTTTTCCGGGCGGCGAATTCATCTCGACGATGTAATGGTTTCCGGCGCAAGACCCGTTAAAACTTTTCCCATCAAATTACACAGATCAGTTGAGCAATGTAGTCTTTTTTGCGTGAGGTTACCGAGCTTTTATGACAAAGGCGAAAAATCTATACATTCTTTTCTAAATGTGGTTAACTATATTAAACTGTATCAGAAAGAAATTCTGCACAGCTACAGTTCGAAGGCTTCAGTCGATATAGTCGACATAGTCGAAACGCCCGAAAGTATACAATCCTTCAAACATAATTCATTTATTAATCGTGCTCATCGATAGAATGTGTTTCAAATATTCCAAGTACATCCACAAGAAAGATTTATGAAAGTTTGCATGCATTTGCAAACTACTCCCCATCGAAATTTCTGCTAAAGTACCATAAATTTCTCGCATCATTGCGCTACCTTAACCTACTGGTGCATCGATACGGTGGATGAAGAATTAGAATCCCGGATTTGGGACCAGTTACCACCACCACCACCAACTCAATCCTCCCGCAGCCGTACGTGCGAACTTGATTCAATTATGTTCAGCGAAGGATGATGCTCCAGTTTCTACGTGGCCAGTGTCGTGGTAAAGCGCCATTGGGTGCGCAGAATTTATGGTCCAATTCTTACGGGTCATAAACTCGGCAAAGAAATACATTCGACAAACGGAGGTGTCTTCTGCTCACCGAGAATTCCTGTTCCTCCCCAGCGATGGAGTACCTCGCAATGGGTTTTTTGTGCCTTGGAAAACTTTCGGCCAGGTGCGTGCGAAAAGATGCTTAAAACAGACACCATTCACGTGGTGGCATCGCGCTCGTGTTGCAAAGCTGGCGAAAATTTACGACCAACCGTCAGCTTGTGGATGACATCCACATCCCTTCGGTTCGATTCTGATACCGGTACTGTTCGATCCAACAATTTGTGCCGCAGGAATTATGGCTAGTTTGGTGCTAATGCTGGGGGAAAAAAACTTTATTTTGCCAACACCGCTCCAGATGGGTTTATTTCCCATTTTTCCCAACACCTCTCCAGGCAGTGGTTCACGTACTTTGATGGAGCTTTGTTTAGTTTCGGTGCCACTTTTCGTTGAACAGAGGGTTTTTGGAGTAGCCACCTTATTTCCATTGCAGTTTTGCAACGTTACTGTGGAGAAGTGTCGCGGTGCATCATAACCAGCTCCATTCGCTACGGTGGCTTCCGAAAATCCGCTTAGGGGAAGCAACATTTTTATTTCACCTAAAGTTCGGAAGCTATTTTTACTATGCTGTTTTTTTCTCGGCACCCTGAAACAACATGTTACTTAAATGTTTCGGAATATTACGGCACGAACACAGTGACAGGGAAGTTCGAAGACCGATGACAGGCTTTAGACTTTCGGGCTGTAAATTCATCCCGAAAGCTTGTAGCTTGTAGGAGGGCTGAGAAAAAAATAAACAAACTTTATAATAATACCTTCCGTTCGCCACGCTTCTGACGGCTTAATTAATAACGCCATCAACTACGAACCTGGGGTTGGACGGATGCTTAAAACGCTCTCGGTAACACCCCGTTTCGGTGCGGAACCCGAAGCAAGGCCGTGTCCGTGTAACATTTAGGGGCTTTATTTATTATAATCTTTGTAAAGTCTCGATTTGTGACGATGCTCGACGACTCTGTATTTAAGTCCCTTCCTTCTGCTGTCGTCAAATTCTCTGCTTTTTGTGGGGCACAAGACGAAGATGGCGATTTCAACATGTGCATCGTTGCACCGGCAAAATGGTGGTTCGCTTTTGAAGGATGGTGAAATATTTTTGACATGCAGCGCTGTGTCCATAAGCGTAAGCGGATTATTGGATCAAGCACCTAATAAGCATAACCTGATCGTGGTACATTTGCGCAAAGGTGAATCATGACCATCGTCATTTTGGGCGGATTGTGCCTCATCATGGGCATGAAGTATTCGATTGGTAATAAAACGGAAAAAATAAATACTTCTTGCTTGAGGTTGCCATTTTGGGGGTAAATCGGTGGTGCTTAGCGTGGCGTTTGCTTTTCAGTGTGATGGTGTCATTAAGGTAGATAAATGATGCATTTTTGCAAAACCATTTTAAGATACTTGGTGAAGGGGGCAAACTGGCTTGAAGGGGATATTAGCCAAATTACATGATTGAAATGTTATTCATTGAGGAGAGCAGCAGGGGTTCTTTCTATGGGATCTTCCCTCACATGACCAAATGAAGACCACCGATGTCTTGACATTTGACCCAACAGCTACAAACACATGCCTATATGTTGAAGGTGCGCAGTAGTTGGACTTAAGTTTGGACTTAAGCTACTGGGAGTCCAGGAACCAGGGATGTAGGGATATCTGTGAAGAATCAGGATAAAGCAATCTGCGAGTTCATCCTCATCCCACATGCTATACCATAGCTTGATCATGCATAGCTGTTGAGTTTACGAAGATATTCGTAACGGAGGATCATCCTTCATCTCTCATGACGGAGGATTAGGATCAGGACAGGAGATCGATCTCTCAAAAAATTGTTGTTTGATTGTGTTATAGAGACTCTACGCTCTATAGCCTCATTCGCCTCTTATCTCTCAGAAAAGCAGCCCTTCTGGGGCACCTCTGTATAGACCAAGAGCTCTGACTTTCCATTGCCGAAGATACCGCAATTAACAGGCAACCAAATAAGCGATATTTATGTATTATTATTAATTTTTACAAAGAGCTTAGGTCGTTCAAAATATCGCTGATGAAGTAAATAGAGCTCAACAGATTTCATTACTTCCACAACTGTAAATAAAAAAACTGTAAAAAATGGCCGACCGCTCAGATAATGACAATGAAGAACTGTTTACTATTGGGATGGCCAGACATCTTCACAAAAATACTGGGAACTGTCCAGATGATCATTTGGGATGTCCTTGGTTTCCTTCCTCAACGAAGTGTCGATTATCAAAATGGAATATGTAGCGCTGATGGAGAAGATTTGTCGCAGAAGGTTTAGTGGATGGGCGCCCTAACAATAGCTTGGGATTGTTCAGAGGAAGTTTGTTTTTTTTTCCATTAGAATTAGACACTTAATAACTGAAGAATTTTTCCATGTGAACCACCTACATACATAAATTTCCCCAATTTGTTGATATTTGGGAGTTATAAGTAGGTTAATGGCGCTGCTGAGAGGAACAAGAACAAAAACTAATAAATAACTCATTGATTAATTACAATAAACGTAGCTAATAACTTTACAAAGGCTTAAACTAGTGTTTTCTTTAAATCGGAGACTCCGTTGCCACTCAGTCCGATTATTGAAAATCTCTTCATTTGTAAAGTTGTTAGTTGAATGGTTAGATCAGAATTAGCAACCAGTGAGCTGCAGAAGGTAAAGCAGTCATTGATCATGTGAATCTGTATTTGCAACCCAAGGCTATTTGGCCAAATTCACATTATCACTTTACTCAGTAATTGGGGATTGTGGGAGATGTATGTCTGAAAGATCCCTTAATTTCTGGTGTAGCATTATTTTTCATCCAATTCTCCATAAATGACTAACATTCAAACTAAAAAATGTTCGTTATATAATCCTGAAAATAATTCATCAAAAAAGGGCTTTTTCGTAACTAAACATTTGCTAGTGCATTGCGGCTAGTGATCACTATCAGAAAATATCGCAATATGGATATCGCCGATTATAATATTATCAGATATTTTAAAGAAATCGTAAAACCCGAAAGTCCTGATAATTTTTATTGTACATAAATTTTCTAGCTAAGAAGCGAATGAATTATATATTACCCTAAAAAATATTTTAAAAATTAAGAAACCTCGGTTGCTGGACTGTACCAACAATTATGGGAAAAATTAATAACTCCATCGCTGTAGTTAAACGCTCAAAGTTTCTTTCATTGGTATTAAACAAATTCATTTTTCAAATTTCAACTTATCGCACGACACACAACCAATTTTCCAATTATCATTTCATTGTTGTTACCATAAAAAAAAAATCCCCATAAATAACGGCGCTGTTGACATCGCATTGATGTGCAAAATTATCACGCAGCATGCGCATATCTGCAGATCGCCAAACCATGCTTAAAAAAGGTGAACGGTGAGCATTAGCTGCGGCATAAATTACCGTCCGAGTTGTGCGTACCGTATTGGCACGGTATCGCGCACAATGCAGCAACGCGGATTAAATGCACGAGACCGACTGATGCAGTTGCGTAACGTGAGCGGCGATGCGTCTAGCGCGGCCGGAAAATCCGATGCAGGAGCGGCAGGTTGATGTAAAAATAGATCCACGCTCAATTCATTCGCACCTTTCCACTGCCCCGGTGGCTACCATAATCCATAATTTACGTGCTTAGAAGCGGACCATCCGGGACTCTACCGGAGACCACGCGTAATTCAATGCCGCGACATTAAGTAGCCCGGATTTATGATCGGCCATTTGTTAGCTTGGCCACACTTCAAACAATTTTCCACAATCGTGTTTGACCGAGATGTAAGGGGGGGGAGGGATGTGGAAGAGGGATCAAGTGTCGGATTATAAGGGACGGGCGTAAAATAAAAACAACATCCGTGCGAGTGGACGCATCGCTCGAGACCTGATGCCGATAGATGAATGAAAAATAGGCAATACGGAAGGCGGTTTGCAAATTGCAAGCCCATTGACGCCTGGCTGTTAAGTTGGGTACGCCAGAAGGTGCGGTTGGGAAGGATGGAGACGGTTCTTAGCTTCCGGATCGTGTTCGAGGTCTGATTTAGCAAGAGTCCGGTTCGACAGTGTGTCTGCAGTCCGGTGTACCACGGTCGACATTCGCTGCAAGTGATTTGTTTGCTCGTGGACTGGCGAGCTCGATGACGATAGTGCCATAATTTCTATCCGTAAACCATTTCTCTTCTGCATGGGCACTACTGAGGCAATTCCTTTCTCTGTACCATGCCGCCATCGGGTGCCAGTAGGCATAATTTTACAATCTGATAATTTTCCCCTTTCGGGCGGATTTAAGTTCATGAATAACTTAAAAACTGTTGACGCAAAATTTCGTTTTTTCCGTCGGCAAAAGTTGCTATAAAAACGCTCTTTTGAAAATGTTTGAACGGAGCACACAGGCGTGTCCAATTCGCGTGGAAATAGTTGGCCGTTATAGGCATTGACCTTGCAAAAAGCTGCCTATTGCTATCAGCTGATCACTTCATCGGTGCACAACTCGCAGCGGGCATTCGTCGGGCTATCGGACGTCTAAGATCAAGACCACGCGCGCTGACGGTCAGTAATTAATCCTTCCATCAGACCCACAATCGACCCGGTACATTGCGTGATTGCGTGACCCGCTTGCTACACGCTTTTTGGGTAGGAAATTGGGCCCAATAGGGGACGCTCTTGTGCGCCATTTGCAGACTCGGTGTGTTCCATGGTTGAATTCCTAGAGCCTTCAGAACCGCACCGCAAAGATGTAGGGTAATTTACATAAATTTAGGCGTTACATTCATCATGTCAACAGCAGCGGCAATCGTTAAAAACAGTGCGTCGTCTTGGCACTTGGTGGGCACTTCCAATTATTTCACTTTTATAATTGCCGAGCAAGTTTGGCAATGTTGAGCCACTTTATCCCCAAATGAGATCGTACGTCACGTTCGTGTAGTTCCTGTTCCTCGTATAGACGCTGCTTGTGAGTTCCGCTTATCGGCTGCAGCTAAAGCCGCAAGCATTATCTACGGCTAACGATTGTTGCGAAAGTGACAAACTCACACCGTATGCTGCTGGATTTCGACAGCGACAGATGATTCATGGAGATTTCCATTGCAAAGATGTTCGTTGTGGTGCACATCGATTTATTGAACGGGAAATTTTGGTGAACTCGTGCACCGGACGTTCAAACGGACACGATTACCGAAGAACTGTTGGTACCAAACTTAGCCTAATCACATATCACAGCGTTTACTTTCGGGGATGTGTGTCATGGCTGACATTTTAGACATTGTCTCAATACACCCAAGTGGACTCCTTTTCATCGTGGAAGGCTTCCGGCATAAGGGCTTTTAGTATGAGACTACTTGGCGTTGTTGTGGTGGTACCGGAGTTCGAATCCCGGTTGTGGAAGATGCCGAAATAGACGCCCAGCCCAATCGCCAGACAGATGATGACCACCACAAACACCATACAGCATAATGTCTGGAGGGCACAGGTACAACAACTGTAAGAAAAGGGAGAAAAAGGTGTTAGTAAGTTAGTAGTGTGAAAAGAGGCAGTAGACGAGGGCACTACCAGCAAGCTATCCGCTTGGTACAATCGCAACAACATCGAAGTATGCCACACATTGTAAAGCCCTGTCTTCTTCACCACTGGGCGCTATCGTAGATGAAGCGGTACTGAGCACTAAGCGTCAAGCTGTACACACAACCGAACGCTTGTGATAAAAAACACAATCACTTGTTATCGCTTCACCGAGATATTCAAAGTAAGCTCCAGCTGACACACACCTTCATCAGCATGTAGGAAGAAGTACCGCCGGGATTAGGGGTAGGGCAGTGGGATACCGGAACTTGATAATACATTCCAATCAATCGACATCGCGTTGTAAAAGACCCTTGGGAAAATGGGACGATACGGAAACAATCCCGAATGGGTTTTGCCCCACTTTGTTGTGATTGTGTTCCAGATAAGCTGATGACTAAACTCTGGTAGAATCTATCGTTTTTTTATCACCAAAACAATTGCAGACACTTTTGTGGACACTTACTAGCAAACTGTCTGGAGGATATTTTTTACGAAGAACCATATGGTTTTAATAAAACAACACATTTTCGAGAATTCGGCGTATAACCTTGAGCACTAAGAGAGGCGTTGGAAACGTTTGGGAAGCATTGCACTGTTTGCTATGGAGGATTTTTGTTTTGTTCTTCGGTTTCATTGCCCTTGTTACCATGTCAACTTACCAGCAAGCAATCGATGCAGCACAATCGCAACAACAACCGATCAAGGAGCACATGATGTTCCGTATACTCTTTGCTTTTTAGTAGACCGGTACGAACGTGGCAGGCCGCTTGTTAGCGCTCAAATGTTAACTGAACCTTCTTGGCGGATACTAGCAGAGGACTGATAATGGGACAATACACGCGTCCCGATGTGATCTAAGCGAATGAAGAGAGTTACAGCATATCTTCAACTGCAGTACGAAACCTGACAGGTTAGATGTTCCTATCTGAAGTGGTTCACACTTCAGGTGCTGTTTAATTACTGGGGCTCGGTTGGTCTATATCTCCCAAGGCAAATAAGGCTGTTTTACTATTTTGCAAATGATAAGGTTTGTTTTTTCTCGCCTGGAAGGGGAATGTACCATAGTTTAGCTCTCCCGCAGCTCGTATAGCGCGATGTGTAGCCAATTGTCTACAATACAAACATTGGAAGATTGACGTGCGTAAGGCTGTGGTGATTACTTTGCTTTCTCGATAACGATAACGGATTGGCTCGAGGCTAGTAGCTGTACAAGACTTCCCTAAGCATCAATCAATGCTGGTGACTCAGTCGTGGTATGGTTTACTGCCATATGATATCATCTAATTATACGTTTAAAAAAGAAACAAAAAACAGCATTCAATGGGTCTTTAACAACAGCAAGGTTATGCAAATGGGTCTCTCCCAAAGTGCCTGTAAAGGGCATCTTGGGGGCCATCCTTCCGCCTTACGTTTGTACCAAATATGGAGGTCCACGGCGAGGTTAAGCAATAAATAAAAGCCCATCGCGCCTCGTGGGCATCGGTAACCCGGCCTCGCTCGCTGCTTCTACCGGCTACCCCTAATTGACACGCGGCCATGACCATGGTCATGGTTCGGAAAAATGGACCATAAATTATTGGAACCGGGGGGATACTGGTAAGCACACCTAGTGCCGATCAATAGCGTAGCGGAAGCAGAAGAGAAAGCGAGGGAAGACAGGAATGATGCGGTGGATCGGGATATAAATTACACCAATTTTCATTTGCCATTTGTTCGCGCATTAAAAATCGGTTCATACGCCGGCACTCAAACGGCTTTTGGCTGCGGATGCTGCGCTTTACGTTTTTGTGCAATTGAAACCGCTGCTTTACTTAGGGTGAATGGGTGCGAAAGATTTGGTCTGGTTTTTTTTTGGTATGCAAAATGTAAGAGAAACAAAATGTTGTGGTGCCCAGGTTAACCGTTAACTGTCACACGATTAACGCCGGGGTTTTTTGTTGTTGTTGCGTTCGTTATTGCAGTACCACAAAAACCGCGGCTGAAGCGTCCGGGTCGAGCAGGGGGGAAAAGATGCTACTACCGGCGCACAGTGGGACAGGGCACTACTAGTAGGAGGACAGAAGTATATATGATATTTGTTACACTATTTAATTCCAACTCTATGTGTTGCATTCGACTAAGGACGATATGTGTGGAGTGTCGTAAATATTAAAATTGAAAATTCTACACCCAAACTTTACATGGCCGGGAACGTCCAGATGACTTTTTACCCTACGTATGATGTAATGAAATGTAACTAACTTTTACATCATAATAATTGAAATTTAGCATTGATTATTAAGAAATAATTAAAATTTATACATTAGCAATTTTCAAATAGGTCATTTAGTTAAAATGAATGAATGCCCTAAAAATTATCAAACATACTGGATTTCTTTCTAGGAGCCGCTCGGTGGCTAAGGATGTAGCGGCGCCTGTCTTAATTCGATAGGACCGGGGACCTAACGATTTAACTTCAACCAACCTAACGATCAACAATCTTTAATTTCATAAATGCAATAGTATTTATAATTTCTATAATTTCTCAAAGTTCTATTAGTTCTATAATTTCCTTAAAACGTATTCGGTCAATAACATAACTGTTAGGCCACTTGTTTGTTTAAAAATCACTGGAAAAATAGTCTTAAAAATGTATTTCTTTCAATAAAAACAAAGAAAAATGCTGAATATAGGGTAATACCGCTTACGATAATCAGATGTTTTTTGATGCAAACGATGGTTTAAAAACACACTAACCACATGCAGTTTAAAAGGTTCTCGAATAATCTTAATGTTATTTTCAAACATTTGCAATCATAATTGTAACTGGCAATTATTGCAATGTAAATATTGGGGTCTCAGCGCAAAAAAAAAATCGTACGTTTGACACATTTGAGATTCACTTTATTTTCAACAATTGGTCTTATTGGTTTGTTATGCACTGTTCGTAGAGCCAATAACTTGGCTAAAAAATGTATAACTTATATCTGGTTCCAGAACAAAAATTCGTGCCAAACGGGGTATCAGATAATTTCATTCAAAAAGAAAAAAGGATAAATTTTTACTCTTATAAGCTAAAACTGACAAGGTCTCAGTTGTTGTCAGTTTTCAGGTCTCAATGCATTCACTTCTTGAAAAATCAATTGTTTGTTCACATATGATTTTGCAATCTACAATAACCATTGCATATTTACATAATTTTTTTCAGGTTTGTTAAAATCTTATCCATTTCTAGTATATTAAATTTTACTTTATCATACTTTTCTGTTCTAAACATCATGTAGCTCATTCATTGTTTAAGTAATGTAGTTTTAATTGAGCATTAATTTTGTAAAATTGTTCAATTTTCGTCATGTGTCACTAACCGATAACATAAAAAAACGATTTCACAAATGTCCATTCTTTTTCCTATTGTGCACTAAACGTACGTCGTACTTGATCGTAACGAGAGGTTCGTTTCTGGGATCGCCAGGTGAAATAGGGAGAGCGATCCCTGAAGGGAACATCCATTCAATGCACCGATTGTTTCAATGCGCTCTACTACCAACCAACCACCCAACACCTTGGTTTTTGGTACCGCGCATCGTTTCATTTGTGGCGTTAAATTATATTGATTAACGTCGAATTGATTTGGGTTGATTTATTGGCGCAAATTACCGGGCGGCCGGTTTTGCACACACACACACACACACGCTCGCACGCTGTTGCCCATTTATGGGAAGGATGTAGGAAAGGAACCAAACCGAAGGGAAATAAAAATAAACGCCCCAAGTGAGGGGATCCTTCTTGCAGTGGTTATGTGTGGTATGTTAATGTCTTCTACCCTGACCTTCTGGTGCCCCGGGTTTCGGGAGGAAAAGGGCACGTTAGCGTGAAAATGATATCCCGATTTCGACACTTCCTCAAGTGGAGCCGGGGATGGAAACCTTCGATAAAGATAATACGCCAGTGCTATCGATCAGGCACGATTAAGAGTTGGCACATCACATTTAAACAATTTATCTTTGTTCCTGTTTTTTGTAGTGGTATCGAGGAATAAAAAAAAAAACGTGGAGAACTGTATTTAAATTCCAAACCAACCATTTATTTTGCCAAAACTATTTACGTCAAGCAAGAACCTCTTCGACGTTAGTACTTCATTTTAAAAAAAAAACGAATTTCGGCAAACATCAGGGCAAAGATAATGAAGGGATTTGTTACCAGTCAAATAGAGTTGTTCCAATTTTCCGCTTAACCCTGGAACTCTGTATCCCTTACGTTTTGGTTTCTTTTCAATCGTTCCCTAGAAAAAAAATCCTTCTACATCGCTAAAGAAAATAAAGTTTCCAACCATAATAATGCTTCACTGGTAGGTGTGAGTCGATTTCGGGACAGATAAGCTGAAGGAAGTCCTCGTAATTTTTTTTCTTCGCCTACTAACCGCTCTCTAAATTCTGCCCACATTTTTCCACTCATCAATATTCGAACGGGGCAGGTTCTTCGCTCGGGAACGTCCGTACACGATGGCAGTAGCGCACAAACGGGCAGATCCAATAAATATTCATTATTTATACTTTGCAGCTTTGCAACAGCTTGTACAATCACATTTTACAACTCTTTCGGATGTTCGGAGTTTGGTTCCGCCTCCGTAACTCCACACTGGAAGGAAAAACGGTGGGTGGGAGAACGATTTTTCACCAGCATCAAGTCCGTCAAATGGGTTCGTCGGTGTTTTCGGGTGTGTGAGAAATGGAAGATGGAGTGAAGTTCAACCCTCTTGCAGGCGGAACGTTAAAGGGTTGTCCAAACATGACCACCAGTAGGTATCGCACCGGGAGGGCCTTCCGGGTCTTGATTTAAAATTCCAATTGCTTCTGCTCCACAACGATTCGTTCCCATTCGTCGCCTGCAAACCCTTTGGTACGATGCAGCTAAGTGAGGAGGATGAGATCCGTGGGGATGTTTTCTTCTACTTGGAGGATGTGTGGTAAAACAAGCTGCTGGTACAGGCGAAATGGTAGTAATCTTACGCTAGATCCGTTTGGTTGTAGCCCCCATTTTTTTCTCTCTCTCTCCGTCCTAGCGTGAAAAGGACTCGAAGGACATCGTACACATCGTATCGTGTAGTACGGTGCATAAAGACAAGGATCGATGGGGAAACTGTCTGGTTTTGCGCAAAAACAAAAAATGCGAGTGGACAGTAAGAGATGGTGTAAATTGTTGTCTTCTCAAATAGTCACCAGCGATGGTTAGCAGGAATCTGGGCAGCTGCCGGACACCATCCGAGAGGAAAATGACCGTCGGACGGTGTCGGTTACAGTGTATAAATTATTTATAAGATTAGTTCTAAAACTTTGCCAGAGCGGAATGTGTTTATTTATACACTGTCTCCATCTCTTCGGTTTTGTCCACTTTCCTTGGTGTTCTTTTTCTGCTTCGTCTGTCGTCCAAGGACGAAAGGACCAAAGAAGCTGTCAGTAGTGGTAGTGCACATCACACACAGTACCACACTATCTCCAATGAAAAAAGAAAAACATGCAAAAGGATTGATTTTTGCATTTAATTAATTATTTAATTGCCAACTGAAACGTACGACCAGGGAAGGACACCAACCAGGTTGTGGTTTTTTTCCCCGTTACGTTCTCACACACCACCAGCGAGGCGATGCATTAATTTGTATTTTTATCTGCCCGGGTTGAAACATAATGAGGCAAATGTGCGAGCGTAAAAAGTCAACCGTAGCTTAACGGTAGTGGAATTTAATTGACCAAAGTGAACGGCAAGAAGTAACCGTTTTGTATGCTTTTCTAATAACGCTAAGTACAGGGAAAATGGTGCATTGGTTTTAATTAAATGTTTGGAAGGAGTGAGCAGGAGAAGTAATAAAACGGTCACCAAATGGATTAGTTCTATCCATTAGTTAGTTTGTAGGAAGACAAATGAAGGTATGAACGCGGCTCTGGAATATTTGTTGCACTCAGTTCTTATCAAAAACCTTTTGTTTGTATTGTTTTTGCCTTATTTAGAAAATCACCATCGCACTAACAAATTAACTGGGAAAAATTGACTGAAAATTACGTTGATTATTTTTGGTATGTGCCGTATACAGATGGCTTTCACCGCTTGCGCTTTTCGGTAGCAGTTGCACACTGAGCAACGTTACTCGTACTGTTTGGTCATAATGATTTTCTAAATGCTATACTAGTTTGTAAACGGAAATTATTTTCCCACCCTCTCTGTCCCTTTTCTCTACAACACTCGGATGAGTCACAACTTCCACAATGAACGCCCGAACATAAGTTGCATGAGTTATACAGTTGGAAGAAAATCTTGGCAGGCCTATCTGGACATTCTGGTATTTGTTTAGGTTAACAGACTTAAGAAGCCCTCCTTGAGGAGATTTGTGCAGCTCTGTGAGCTTCCAATTTTATTTGATCGAACTTTGGACGAAACTAGCTACCAAATTTTACTTTCTCCCCTATCACCAACTCTGATAATCGGATTTTTTTATAGCATTGCTTTGGTACTCCATCATGGTTTTCTCGTGACTTTGACATGATCATGCATGGGTTTTGAGAGGCTCCTTCATATCAGTATACCATATTTCGCTGGACTACGAAGAATATGATCCGAAAGATGGTGGAATATACTTGATCATTCGATCATCGAATTTGAAGGAAACTCTGATTTAGTACCAAAGCCATTCTCACGTGCATTCGATTATCAGAGTTAGTCCTAGGGAAGAGAGAGAGAGAGAGAGAGAGAGACTTTATTTTAGAGTCTTCTACTATTTTAGCTGCCTAAATATGAGCATAATTATTTTGTACCATAAGATTTAATCAGTATTGTGACGATTATAAAATATGACCATATACAATCATTATCAGTTTTCAATGTGCGCGACTTATGTACCAATGCGTGTATAGATACATGGAAGATGAGCGCGGGAGAGGAAACTAAGGCAAAATGGAATCTTTTTTCTTACTCCAGAATAAGTCATTACCTGCTTTATAATGCTTCAGTTCATTGTGTTTAAGATAAAAAACTTTTGCTATGGTTTTTCCCTATGGAAGTCCAGAGCTGAGATTAGAACTCTCACCTTTCGTGTTGTAAACGTTGTGTATTATCAACTTACCGATGGATTCCACTAACCGAGCTACTGCATAATTGTTTTATAGCGTATCAAATTGTGATGTTCTTTCGATAAACAATTGGGCAGTAGCTCAAAGGTGGGAAACAGCTTTCCATAACACTTCATAAATTTCGCGTTGACAATCGGCAAAAACATACCGCACATATCTAGTTCAATAGAGTGGGGTTTGAAATTTAGTTTACACTACCCACTCCATACTTCTTATGGGTTGAGTTCGCAACTGAATAAATAAATCAGCAATGAAATGAGGGTACGATAATGTAATATTAATAGAGTCCAGTCGTCCCGCTTTTCAGCTACACATTCCAACACCTAGACGCGCTTTCTGACTGCCGCAAAAAACACCAACGAGTTGAAATACGAACCCCCAAAATTGAGTGTCCCTGTCCCGTTCCCATATCGTACTGGTTTTGTGGGATGTGCAAGTGTGAGTGGTGCGAAAACGAAACATTATATTGAAAAGAAGCGCCGCAAAAATAGGGATATATACCCCGCAGGATGTGCGCTCTATTAAACTGTGCGTTTGCATCTAAAAACGATCTTTGCATGGTGAGGTCACGTGGCAGTGAACCGTGCTGCAGCAGTGTACGTGCCACCCGTAACAGACAGACGGTGTCGTGTGTTTTTTTGTTATAGCAAGCGGCGCGATGAAGCACACAGTGTAATTAAAATTATTAGATTTTGCATAATGATAGTTAATTAGTGATTATAATTATTTTGCATAAATTTCATAAAAGGGAAAACAGTGCAGTAGAGACACGACCGTGTTGGAAGTGAATGAAATGCGTTTTGCAATTTTTGTCACTGCATTTCCCAGACGTCGGGAATGAGGTTACGTTCGCTGCGTTTAGTGGATGTGCCTACTAAGCGCGACTGCACCGCGGTTTATGGTGGTGTGTTGGAGTGTTGGCAGAAGTCATCATCAGGGCACGTTAGCTTTGCGCGTGTGAATTTTACCAGGACGTGTCAATTATTGGAAATAAAATGGAGCATCATGGGCGCTCTAAAGGATGCGCTCGTGAGAGAACTCGTGATCTGCAGAGATGTAATGAGGGTGGTAAAAATGAAAAAAAAAAAAATGCATCAGCTTAGCCGTCTACCACCTGAATCTACCACCGGGTAAGTCTTTACCGTATCGTTTGCTGTGGTGTGAATGTTCGCACGTGATGAAATTGATAGCGGAGTTATAATTACTTCGATAATTACAGCTGGCTGGACCATCCTGCGGCGGCCCATTCCTTCAAAACGGCGACTCCCCCAACTTGTGTTTCCGCGAAGGCTTGCCCGGGAATATTTCGATTAAATGCAGTTTAATTATTCATTCGCAGCCGCGTTTGCCGCACTATGTGTCTGGTGCGGGAAAGGGTTCGGAGGAATTTTCGTCATTTTCCGATGCATTGCGTAGGGCAGCTGGGCGTGGGCGCTCTGTTATCAATATTTTAGTCGATGCAAATGCAAACGCCAGATATTGCCGGCAACGATGAATATGCTGCCGCTCTCATAAAGAAGCTATTAACGCTAACTGGCATTGCATTGATTGGCGTGCTTTAGCATTAGCTTTTCATGGCGTAAGTGTGTGCGCACACGCTCACTAGCTGCATGGCAATGAGTAAGGTGCGTTCGTTGTTGGATTTCATATTAATTGCTTCTGTCGAATCGTACGCTTTTAAACGTTTATGAACAATAACGGATGTTTTATTCGTTGTCTAAATGGTTGAAATATTTGATATTGCTCGATTGCTACTTGTGGTAGGGTTTTAAAAAGTGTGTTAAAGTTCTTTTATTGAAAGATATTTGAAGAAAAATTAACCTTCGAGAACTCATGAATTTAGGTAGTTAGACATCTCAGAGTAAATTCATGATTTACAGAACTTTTTGCAGAAGTTTTACAATAATTTTTCATTAACCACAATGATATTTCTTTCATTGTGAACTATACATTTTTTTAAATAAAATTATTTGTTTCCTTCAATAAATAAACTAAATATGTTTTCGCCAGATGTGGTTTGATAGCTGATTTATAGCGTTTTACGGAAAATTCGAAAATGGTGCTTGCTTTTCACAATTTAGTTAAAATCATGAACATACTTTCTTGAAGAAATGATCGAAATAATAACTGGAAATAATTGAACGGAATGTATCAAAACCCTTGGCACACCGAAAGGTCGGCAGCGTTTTCCTTTGACCCTTAGTAATTTGTTTTCCTTGCAACCTTTTCCTAATTTTATAATTTCCATTTCGTTTTTATCCGTAGCACGGAGTTGAAGGCTGATGCAGTATTAATATCAGTTAATAAATAAGCTAAAACATTGAAAGGAAATGTTGTTTTAATGTTAAGTAGTCTTCAAATGGATTAAATTGCATACATTTAGGCGTTGTAACGTTCAAAGTGAATTCTAACGATTTCAATTGATTTTTTTTGCAGAAAAGGTTTTCAAATTATATTGTTTTAATAAATTCCTGATTTAAATTTATTATTAATACAACCACATAATAAATTCTCGAACTGGCATTGAACGATACAACGGAGAAAGCTTCAAGGTGGTTCGTTTATTCTCAAGAACATTGAGCGGTCAGCAAGTGTTCGCTTTAGGATTGTTCGCTACCATACAGCCAGTGATTGGATCTTTTCGGATTACTCTCGCTACTTGAAGCCGGCATGTATGGGTAACGAGCATTACTCCTAGCACGAAACGTACCGGCTTCCGGAAGTCCTTGGGGCGATTCGAATAAAAAAATATATGATGTACGATATGGGGATGCATGGTATCACCGTCGCTGTATGGAATGGCCACTAAAAGGAAAGCATGTTGGATCGTTATCATATTTTCGTTTTGTGTATGAATTTTCTCAACGTCTGGGTAAGCAGCGAGGGTGGGATGCATCTTCACATACACACGTCCCGAGTGGTAATTCGAGGTAACCCTGTGGGCTAGCTTTTGACATTCATAAAGTGAGTGACTCCTTTGTTGACTGCTCCAGATTTGTTCGTGTGTGCGCTGTGAGGTGTAGTCTATTTTCCTTTCCTTGAATGTTTGGGAGTGTTTTATGTATCGCCCCGGTGGCTCGTGCCGTTCCGAAAGCGATGAAAATAATGGTCCATTTCAGTGATCCTCCGGCCAGTAGAGCGCCCAAGATATCTCGCCCTTTCACTGGCTGTAATGGGTAATATTTTTTTCCCTTTGATCCCATTTTGCTTTGGGTTCTCGTATTTCCCGTATATTGTCGCCAGTTTGTGCGCCCGTTGTACCCATGGTAGCAAATTCGCGACAGGAGAAAGTGTGCGGCCCAAGAGCGACGTATCATTGTTAGTTCATGCTCCAGTTTTCCGGACACGGAAGCTCCATCGGGCTGGCTGGTCCTGGCTGTAAGCCATCTCTACTAGCAGCGGCTTTGTGTGGCTAAAGAAAAATAAAAATTTGATCCAAACATGTTATTCTATCGATAAAGCGCTGGTTGCTCCGCGAAGAGTTCCATCCGCATATTCACATAGGACAAAGGAAAACAACTAACTCCCCGCCCGGTTTACGAGCTGCGAATGGTGCTTAAATGGCTGTGAAAATTATGCCTAGAATGAAATACGAACCATATCGCGTTCGGGGTAACGTTTGCCCGCGAACAGGCTACCATATTGGTCATAAATTTCGTTCCCGTCTTTTTGCGTCTTTTGATTATGACTGGAAAGTGTTGTTTATGGGTCTGTTTATGAGCGGAGTTGATTAATCAGTGTTGGGTTTTATTTTTTTCACTTGCACAGCTGTTGTTTTTTTTCTTTTTGGGAGCGAAACCCAAGATTTTGAGTTACGTCTGGGATGTAATTAAGACGACCCAAGCCAAGACGAATCCTCGCGAGATCTAACGATCTAAGCGCTTCGGAGCGAAAGTTTTTGCAGAGGACAATTTTTACCATAGAAATAAATTCTTCGCTTTCCATCAAGATAAGCCAGCAGCGGGTTGTAGTTCATATTTAATTGCTTCCAGCGCTGCAGAGGTCCTGTTGCATTGTAGGAAGTGTGTGTGTTATTCTCTTAATGAGATTAGTGCTTTTAGAAAAATATGCCTTGCGTAATTTCCAACAAAGAATCAAGCTCTCTTTGTGCTTTATTCAAATATCCTTCCGTCATGTTGCAAGGCAATGCTTTGATTCAGATAGCAGCTGACTTTGTGGCTGTGATGCAAGAGATAAGTTGATTATGTAAGAAGTAATTGCAACATTGTCAAGTAACGCCAAAGCCCTTGTCAAACTGACGTCCTTTTGCGCAAACATTGCCACCCAGAAGAAGGAAACCGAGATTCGGCGACCGAGCGACATAATAACCCACTGTGTGTCTACCGGAACGCATGCAAGTGGAATCGCAAACAAACTATAGCACCGAAGTCGTACACGGTCTCGCGAATGCGTGTCAAAAAGTTGGTACAAAATATACATTTCGCCCGGCGCGGTGCGGGCACGTACGCGAGAAGCCACGGGTATTTCGCAACGACTTGACTGGCAACTGCATCGTCGTTTGCCTCGTAAGATACTTTTCCATTTTCCCAGCGCCACCGTACGAATGGGATAACTCCATTAAAGTATTATTTTTCATATTGCACCGTGTAGTTGGCCGGCGTGTAGCTGGGGTGTGGAGACACATGAGTGGAAACACAAAAAAAGGGCCATATGACACCTCTTTTAGTCCACCGTCTTCATTGTCACGGAAAAGATAACGAGCTTCGGGCGGTGGGTGAGTCGGGGTTTCGAATTCTAGCACATGGAGACACACGTACCTTTGCCGTACATTTCCCATCTTACTGCCTAACTACGGTAAGTGAGTGGTGAGGAGCAGGATTTTTCCCTACTCCGATTACGAGAACCCGACGAAAGCATTTCGCAATCGTACAGTGTGGAGCTAAAAATTGGACGAAATATTGGGGAGATAAGATGCTTCAGAAAGCTTGTAGTGGAATCCGGATGTTCATTTTTCCGTGCTACAGGGAAATGATGGCTTCAAAAGAAATATCCAGAAATTAGAAGTTAAGTAATTACTTAGGCGTAGGAAAAGCCAAAATGTATGCAATTTAATGGCACAAAAAGGTTTTGTTGTTCACTTATCCGACCATGATCAAGACTCGATTAACTCGGATGAAGTTACTATAAAAGCTTACCTACTTAGATGATAAAGAGCCTAAACGTATGCAATTCGAAAGATAAATTAGTTTTTATTGTTCATTTATCCAACCACGATCATGATAAACCCGGATAAACAGAACAATGTATTTAAGTGTTACATTTCAGGTGTAACAAATGCCAAAATGTATGCAATCAATGTGTTGACATACTTTTTGTTCTTCAATTATACGGCTACGATGAAAACTCGATTATTGATAGATAGTATTGAAGATGAGTAATTACTAACGCATAAAAAGCGCCGAAATGTATGCAAATCGTTTGCAAATTAGCTTTTTAACACTTTTGTAAGGAGCCATATTTTAGAATGCTAGAAAGTGTAATCATTCAAAATATTTCCAAATAAACCTATCAAAACTCTTTAAATAATTTTTACCAAAATCAAAGAGCATTCCAATCGTTTCTCAGCAAACACTGTAAGCCATCGGTGGTTGCTTTCGTCGGACGAGCTTTCCAAACGGACTCACCCTTGTAGCCACGGGCGATATCATTCCGCCACGCCGAGAACGGTTTTGTGTAAAACGATAATTTTTGCTCAAAACGACAAAACGACGGGTCGACGATCGGGCGTGAAGCTTGCCGGAACTCGGTAGTGCACGGTTCCAGCCGGAAGTGGTGCCTTCCGTCCGTGCTGTGTACGAATCGTGGACACACACACACGTACAATGGCTGACGGTGGTGGTGTTTCGTACAGGACCTCATCATTTGCCAACCGACAGGAGCTGGGTCGAAGGGAAAAGCAAATGTGATACGATTACTCACATTAGGGCAGACAAGAGTCATATCCTTTACCAAACACTTCCTGCAGCACATCCTGGATATCTGGAAACTCCGTTACTGTTTCGGATCGCTCTTTTCGCACTCCCTCGGATTCTCGTTTTTTAAAAGGTAGCGTTTGTGTCCTTAGATTGCAAGTGCGGTGGTGGGAGTTTTAGTTGGTAGTGCAACCTCGAATCTCCCTCCCCCAGGCGAGGTGGGCAATGTTTGGGAAATCTTCGGCTATCCATTTCCGGATATGCACCCGGCGCTGGTTCCATTACAGACACTGCTGCGGTGCTGTTGCGGTTGATTTATCTGTTTTATTTAAACTTAAAACTTGTGTAACGGATTCGTTTCTCGCGCTGCACTCCGGGCCAGGGATGGAATTGATTGGAGTTGAAACTGGAGGTACTGCTGCTATATTTGCACGGATGCAAAACCGAGCGTCGAGATTAGGAAGCGTCGGTTGATTACTGCAGGCAAATTAGCGGTTGCGAAAGCTGTTTGTTACGAGTTTCTGGTGGAATAGTTTTCTTGATGAGATTCTTGAAAACGTTGGAACGGGTGTGTGTGTGTGTGCTGGTGTTGCTGGGAAAAGACACAACAAGAAACGAGGGTTGCCTCGAGCGAATTGCGCGCAGCTTTGCGACGTGAAATATATCTCCAGTGAGATGGGATTAGATTTTGGTGGTGGTGAGAATTAAAATTTATTGGTATAAAACTCTGATAAGTTGTGCGAATGTATCACTAGGAATAATTACACACTCGGCATTTTGTTTTTAAAATTAACCTTTTCCAAAAAAAGAAGATATGCTCACCAGCATGGGTTGCCATGTCTAATACAACCCATGTCAAATCGTACGAAGAAACGCTAAGCAATGTTTATCAAACCTGTCTTAAAATAAAAATCCCACCAGGGGACTCACAAGCTCCCCAAGCAACAACTTTCATCACAAACTTGCTGTTAAAAAGGCGCCGAAAGAGTGGGCGAAATAACCCTTTACGAGTCTTTTATTTTCTGTTGCTTTAATTGTCTCGCTGTCTCTGTGAGTGGGTTCTAATGACGCAGATGCTGTAAGGAAAGAGAGACAGAGAGAGAGCCGTTTGTGGAGATGGGTAGGTCAACCGCTTTCACATCATATTAACAATCCCTGGCGGATAAAACACAACCAGCAAAGCAGCAATCGGATGGAAAAGCTCAAGCACTCACGGTTGATAAGTGTACGCGGAAAATAAACAAAAAAGAAAATAGAACAAGAGTTTTCCTTTCCCCATTTCTAGATGGATGAAATTTTTCTCGGTCCAGTTTGTGAGTGTTAATCCTTTCCAGGGTTTTTTTTTTTGAAGCGTGGATGGTTCAGTGAAGTAGAAATTAAAGCGGGAGGAGAGTGGACGAGTGGCGACATTTTATTACTTTTCCTTAAACATACCACACACGTATGTGAGTTTGGAGGAGTACCAGAGGACTGCATGGTAATCCTTTTTGGAATCCTTTACAATGTGCATCGAATGGCGGTGGGAGATGAAGCGTAAAAGAGGAAACAGGATTTTAAATCCTTCACCCTCCGGTTCTCTCGTTTGTTGGTTCAATTTGCAGGACATTCTATGTTGCTTTTTACGGTGTGTGTTATCTCAAATCCTCCTATTCCGTCCAAATGGTGAGTGACTTTTCGCGCTTCAATCCATCTGTTAGCAATGTGGTAATGTTGCGAGGTTTTGTACTAATCCGGCGTTTTACGCTTGAAGGAAATGTATTATTGTAAAAAAAAAGTATCAATGAAAGCGATGTAAAGGTGTTTCTCTTCCACGCTGTTTATTTTATAGCGAAAAAAAAACCAGAAGCTTCATGAAAGCTTTTTACCTAAGCAATGCAGAGAGAAGTGGTCATAAAACTGGGCAAGTATAGAAAATGGAATTGGGTTTCCTGTCTGTTTAGGAAAATGTTACGTGCTTTGTTTCACTTGGAGTGATTTTATTGATAGTAAGCGTCCATTTTACGATCAATCGTATATAAACTACCACGGTATTAGATTTAGTAAAGAAAAGAACAGGCTATTAGTGATATGAAATGTGTAGATAGCATCGATTTAGGCGCTTGTGTTTTATGAAAAGCATAAAACAGCCTGAAAGTATGCAATGTATATTTCACCATAATTTCCTATAACCATGCTTGTTTGCCTTTATGTTGCTGGCCCGCTAATTCGCTATGTTATTTAATTCATTTAATCCAAAATGGCAAGGGTCTGATTAAAATTATGATGTTCAACCTAGACGATTAAAATTGAGTCGCTAGAGACGAAAGAAATAAGCTATGAAGAAGCGCTTCAGTAACGATGGGAACATTGCATGATCGGGCGAATGCCCCAAAGGGGAAGCAAAAAACAAAACGCATACCCACAACGGTTAGGCCCGGTAACAGGTTTCCATTCTGACATTCCAATGATTTGCGCCGTGTTTCGTTACGTCTAATGCTTTTAAAATAACACACATTCCGTTGCACGCCCGGTCGGCAAATCATGCAATTATCTGTCATTTCTTCTGTCGGAACGGTCGAACGCGGCCTGGCTGTGTATGTACGATCATCCAGACAGGCACTCAGTCAGTGGTCAATGAATTATTTTTATTACTGTAATATATATTTCCTTCCACCTCCCGGTTCTCTGTTGTTCCGGGTAGTGCAGTATTTTTAAAATATATTTTTTTCTTTGCTGTATAAAATAAAAAAGGATTCTACACACGGTACAGTCGGTGGCACGATTTAGTAGTTAAAATGTAGGCATGCAACAATCGGCCGTGCATGGTGAGCGTGCGCATGCATATGCATTCGTGTGAATCTTTCCCCTGTTGGTGGAGCCTGTTTCCTTCTGCTTTTTTTGTTGTTAGCGAACCAAAAGGTAGAATAGAAGCGGAAGGGTCTCGAAATTGTGCTAAATTATAACCGTCCGCTATGCATATTAAATGGTCGTTTTGTGGAATGATACGGTTGGGTAGTGCCGAACTCAAGGTCCTTGGAGCAATATTTTATTCCGGGCTTCGTGTGCTGCGCTGCAGCAAAGGAAGTGTGGAATCATACGGCAGGATGTGTCTGTTAAGGTGGCTGCTTTAATGCGAACCAGAAACTTTCCCAGAGCGCCAAATGATGCGTTGAATTTGACTAAGAATTTAAGCCGCTTGCAAAATTGTTCTTTGTTCTTGTTTGTTTTAAATTTTCATTAACTAGCCGTGTCCTGGTATTTCCATCAGCACCGGAGGACGCTCCTCTCATCTATACGGCTAGAGTTTGGAAGAAACATTGTTTGGCTCCTCCCAATAATCGGCCTTTGTCTCGTTAGCAACTGTGTAACAAAAGCAAAAAAGCACAATTGTACCTTTGCTTGTACCGAACAAAATAAATGCAGGACTTGCTCCTCAATCGACAGTAGTTTGTTCGAAAATGTCGATGTCACAAGCGTTCGGCCATTTTGCTCAGTTAATTCGCATGTTCTTCTACTGTCGTTCAGTCGGTACTTTGCCAATTAACATAAAATTGCTCTCCAAAAACCTCCGCCAAAGCGGATCCAAAATGCCGGAAATCTTTACAGGAGAAGAAAGCGAAAAGAAAACAGGATACGAAAGTAGGTCAGCTGCGGGTGAAGATGTGGACGAAGTTTGTCGTAAGTCGATTCATTAATAGGGGATGAATATAGCTTTCATCTCCTGCCCTGGGTGGAATAGATATTTCCCCGGCCGATGGACACCGGCGGAAAGTCCTCCGGTTTATGTTCCGAAACGCTTGAAGATGAGTTGGTTCGGCCATGGGATGATGGAGTGGGCGAGTCCTTCTTCGATTCATACCAGTAGCCGGAGATTGTTGTTGTTCCGCTTTTACGACCCGTTCGCGGACATTTTCGTCGCATAATCTACCGGGCAGCGGAAGCCTGCAACAAGATGGCCACTTTGTTGGTTCGGTTGCTTTACCGGCTCCAAAGAAACGTGCAAACGTTTAGAAAAAGAAAACTGTACAAACACAGGCACACACAACGCAGGGAGCTAAAACAGTTTATGGCTAATTTATGGATCATCTCCCCTGATAAGAGGATTTATGGATGATGGCGATAGGTGACTAGGGCTGGGTGATGGCGGGCGTACATTCTCCTCCGTCTGCTTCCTTACGGTGGATCACCGCAGACACAGTGAATCCCGGTGTTTTTTTTTACGACTGTGGATGGACGGAAGCCACCGCACTGACAAAACATACGCCCGAGATGGATTTTCGTTTCGGGTACTTAACGGTGCGTAATAAGAGATGGCCAAGGCGTCGAAAAGTCTTCAACAGATTGCCCTGGGACGTGTCCGGTTTGGGCGACGGTATAAAAGCATGAGCTGGACATTCGTTTCGGAGTGCAGATCCTTAGGCTGATTATTCTCAGCAAAAGAGTAGAAGCGAAAACGGATGCTTTTTGTAAGCCACATAAGGACCTTATAGCCACTGTCGTAGAGCTGTAATTTTACACCATTTTGACAGTTATTTAAAGACGTTATTGTCTTGCTGGGGAGTTGGGGAATAATAGTGACGTGAAATATATTTTTTACTATTATGAAATAAATACTAAACCATCTTGTTCTGCGGATTGCATACCTTGAGGCAAATCAACACAGAATGTGATTTAATCAAAACAGAGCTTAGGCTGATTATTTTGTGAAAAAGACAAAGCGGAGCAATAAGCAAAATATGCTTTGGAACAAATTATTATTTATTTATAAATGCGGTATTGGAGTAGAAGAAACAAATAATTAGGCAGGAGAAACACATTTTGATTTAATAAATAATAAACTTTGATGTGTTGCAGGTTGCATACTTTGAGGAAAAAAAGCAAGAGTGAGCATTAAACTTTGAAGTATAGGAACTTAGACGAATTATACATAAAAAAACTGGTAACCCTTTTTGTGATGCGTGTTGCATATTTTAGGCAATTTTTGGTGGATCTCCCTAAGGGAATTCGTTATGATAATTATGATATTAATTGCCATATGTTCTTTTGGCAATTAGAGACGATTGAAAATATTATAAAAAAAATCCAAGCAACCTAATGTACTTTGGAACTATTTAAAAAATTTAAAATGTTTTGTTGGAGATGGCGGTACGATAGAAACACAAAAAAAAACTAAATAATACTTCACAGTAAAGTCACTTTTTCTGCTTATTCTTTGCTGGAACAGTATTTTTTTTCTGAGCCACATAAAAACAAATTGTCAAAACTGTACTTTGGAACAAGCAACGTATGGAGTCTCCTGATTGGAATTGATCTATAAATAAAAATATTGTTTTGTTCTATGTGAGAAACAAAATATAAGTTAGAATGAATGAATTCTGATTATAATGTAATAAACCCTTTTGTGATGCGTATTGCATATTTTTAGGCAACTTTTTGGTGGATCTCCTTAAGGGAATTCGTTTTGATAAGAAGCTGGTCAGTCCTAAGTAAATGGTTCCAATAACAATCATATTTCTCAACAAATCAAAATGCCTTGTCCGATTGTATTGTATTTTCTGGATCACCGATCTCTCCATCTCATACGCAATTGTGTGTAAATTTATCTACACTCCCTTAAACAACGGTATTTCCCAAGAAAATCCTCTTCATAATCATGTCCATCCGTACAGAATCTATGGAAGTATATCTGGGATATCCTTAAGGAAATGCTTCATTTTCATTTTGTCCTGCTAAAAGAAGCAAAGTTTGGTCGTAACGGTCGGTGTCACATTACTCCAATAGGTACTGTTGGAGTGTGAGTTATTCCGCTACCACGGTCACTTTCCCGAGCCTGCCTGTCCCACGGGATTTGGGGTAAAAATATTCAGAAAAATAGCTGTCACGTTATTCATCCACGCCACGATGTAACTGGAACCGTCACTGGAAGTGCGAAGTTCGTTGTCTGATTTCACGTCATCGGTACCCAGACAGGCTCGGGAGAAAATGTGATATTTATCTCGCCCACCAGGTTCATTCTACACATAGGGGGAGGATGTGGTCTGTTCGGGTGGAGAAATTCGATTTCGAGTGTCACACAAACATAATCAAATCGGAATATGACGATTATTAGATGTCAATCTGTGGCTTTCTGTGGAGCCGCGTTCTTTGGACATTTCCTACCGATGGGTAGGGGTGAATATTGATGTTCTACGGAAGGAAAGAATCCTCCCATCCGGTTGAATGTGGCGAGCGATACTGCGAACAAGTACCGCTTGATGAAGCGAGCCCCTAGAAATGGAATTCCGCATCGAACTGTGGAACCTTACTGTGTGTGTGTGATGCGGAATAAAATGAATTCAATAGGAAAATTTATGTTCAATTCTTCTTTCGCTCGCAAAAACCGTCATAAATAAATATATTCGATACGTTTCCGTACGGTTCGGGCTTTTCGCTAGGCAAAGCGATGCTAGCGTGCGGTGACGTTAAGATTCGTATCGATGAAAGTGAGGAAATCATTTCCCTCGTTCACCATCACCTGAAGGTAGGCATGAATGGGGTGCTTGATTTGGCGTCGAAGAATGGTTTCGCTTCGTTTAAGAAAATGCAGAACGAGAGCTCAGGCTCAAGTGTCTGTTTATTATTCTCGCCCATCAAACCCACCTCCTCTTCCGGGGTTCTAAGCCAAAATGGGAGGGGTTGGAAAAAAGGGGAATGATCTTAATTTCCAACGGTGGTTCTTTGTACTTTCCCCGAAGTCGCCTTACTTCCTCCCCGAGTGTCCGGGACCGAAGGTTGGGAAATTTGATTATAAGTGTATGAGTCATTGTCACGGGCGGCAGAAAAATGCGCGCTCCATTTCCAGCGCAGAATATCATTATTGTTATCGTCATTCGGTGGTTTTTGGTTGATAAATATTTATGGCCTAATAATGCAGTGATTTTCACTGGCTGGGATGTCCTTTTCTGCCGGTGCGTACCACCATTTCTGTACACGGGGGTTGCTTCATCGACCTGCCAAATGAGGGTATATTGTTACGCTAAGGGGTGGATGGAGAATTTTTCCCGCTGGCTGTGACTTTACGCTTGCCTACCGGGAAAGCTCCACCGAACACACACACACAGGCGCGCATGCTAGCATGTATGCTCGGTATGGTTCTTCAATTAGAATTTATTTTTCCACCGGTGACCGTAAAAAATCCGAAACGCCATTGTGGAAAAATCGAAACACACACACCACGGAACGAGTGGTGCGTAACGAGCAACAGATCGCAACAGACATTCCTTCGCACTGGGAAAAATTGTCGTGTCGGAAAAATAAAATAAACCAGTAACTGGCTAGCGAGAAAGCGAGCGACCGTTTTTTTTTTGGCTCAAAATTTATGATAGGTCGGAATAAATTATCATTAAGCGCGAAAAAAAAGCTGGTTAGTGTCACTGTCACCGTGTCTGCGGGTGAGTGTGCGTGTCTGTGTTGAAAACATTTTTTGTTGTAGCGATGGACAACGGTACCGGCTTTCTGGTCAGATTTTATTGGTCACCGGTGGTTTATGGTTTATCGTTTCTGGGTAGAATTTATCAGTTTTCAGTCGAAGTCTGTCCGTAGAACATTAACATTCATGCCTACCCATTGGTAGCAAATGTTCAAAGAATGCGGCTCCACAGAAAGCCACAGATTGATATCTAATAATCGGTCTTCACCCGAGTTACGCGGTCGTCGAAATTAGCGGTTCTATAATTATACGGAATCCGAGATACACACATTTAAAAATTTGAAAAAATAGTTGCACTAAATATTACATTAAATTGTTTAAAAAAATGGTAAAATAATTATTATAATTAACTGTTCATCGAGTATGGCGTACTGCGGGGATTTGCTGTACAGTCAGTACCTGAGTTACGCGATTCTCGCCATACACGGATTCGGAGATACGCGGATTGGAATATTTGGCAGTTTTTGATTTTTTGCATGGACTTCATTTTTAAATTTGTCAGTTTCCAAATAATTCCATAAAGACATTGATTTTTTTTAAATTAAAAACTACTTTTCGCAAAATTTTGTTAAGTTATTGCATTTCATAACTTCACTTTAATATGAATATTGATACTTTATAGTAGAATTGTCGAAATAAACGTAAAATATTCATAGCTGACCCTTTAATGCGCGGCATAAATAACGTGTCAAATGATATTCTACTTACGCGGATTCCTCCGGTCCCCATTAACGGCATATTTCGGAAACCGACTGTAGTTTCATCTAAAATACATAGAAGTCTTAACTGTGCGTTATAAACAGAACCATTTTATCTTGCTGTGTGTGTTATCTGTTCCTGTTAGATATTCTGTTTCAGTTCCCGTGCGACTCCATTACAACCAGACGTGTTCGGCCTGACGCCTTCAGCTTAAGCAACAAAGGTGCTGTAGAAGAACATCTTACTGTGCAGCAAAACGATTATCGAACGATTACGAAGAGACTTACAAACCTACCCAAAGTCTCAAAGTGTCGTGTAAAACAAGTTGGTGCGAAATATTTGAAGTTATCTAAGGTGACATCATCAACTTCATTGACGACGTGTAACATCGAAATACCGGCAAATTGAAACAGATAGGCAAAACCGTTATGACCGAGATGTAAGTTAAGTGGAATGCTAAAAGAAATTCATATGTTAAATACCCCGGTGTCATATGCGTCAATTATCGCGTGAAAATCAAGTCGAGATTCATATGTTGGAAGCTCGTTACATTATGAACATGATATGTATTATGTACCTAATGATCATGAAATGTGACATAGTTGACCAATGAATTGCCGGTAAAAAGGAGAGAATGTATTTCTTATTTTCTAGCAGACCGATAGAGAAATCATTGAGATTTCAATATTTTTCTCAGTTCACAAACGATCTTCTTGAGCTATAATTCTTATTCCATGCGCTTAGACACATGAGTCTGCATGATGAACGTGTGTCACATTTTTATGGTTGTATCGTTCACATCCGGCAGATGCTGAGGCGATGGTGATTTCGGATGTTGTAATTTCTTTCAATTCGTGCTGTTTTCGTGTTTTCGAAAGTCGTGAGGTGGTAGAGGTGACCACATTTTATAACATATAGTTCTTATCAGTCCAACAACCAAAAGTGGCAGAGAATGATATCGATGTCTGTTCAGAAGGGTGAGTAAATTGCATTCGAACAGTATTACTCTGGGAGAATGGCTTCGATTGGTCCCGAATTCTCACGACTGCGGGCAAAAACCTTAACCGTTATCAAAGATGGAATAGAACAGATAGCTTTACTGGAAACGGTTCTTGGATTACGAACTCTACGCACACAGCGATGAAAGACTGCTTGATACAGGTTGGCTTATCTTTTTGCATTTACCGGTAGCGATAAATTTCGTACGAATTATTCCAATACATCGAATTGCCTTTTCCTATGTACAAGGGTTTTTCGAGTCAGCTTAACAAATTAACGTGTTCAACTTCAAAAGTTCAAAATCATTAGCCATTTGCAGAGATAAAATGGTTTTTTCACATCAGAACTTAGCATGGTATTCAGAACTAAGCATTACTTGAAAGCCGAGAGTCGGTAGAACCCTTTCAAACAACCCGCCACAAACTAGGAGTATGAGGTTATCTGTTAAATTACACGACTTTCTCAATTCCAAGGCTCCAGATCGCCATATTGGGTTGCTAGAATTCCACCTAAATCCCAAATGAACGGGTAGATTTCAAGATTTAAGAATTCTAAAATTGATTATGTAGAATAATATTAAATAAAAAATAGAAGAGCGCAAATAGATAGTGAACCGTGACCCAGGATTCTTTCATCAGATTCAAGCAGATTAAGCCCGAGTACTGGTGTTAGGCCCTAACTTGCATTCCACTAAGGACCTCCACAGAGCTGCATACGCCACTGTTTCCACTGGCCATCACAAATACAGAAAATACGGAAGTTCGCGGCGTTTACTTATGGGAAATTGAAGTTTTCGGGAATTTGCTTATTTCATTCCGTGCAATCATACCGATTCGCTGAAATGTGTTCATAGATACACTTTCCTCTTCCGCATGTCGCTGGGAACGAAGTCATCCGAAAAGATGGGCGAAATTGGTCTAGCCGTTCTCGAGTTTTAGGCCAGACAAACAAACAAATGTTCATTTAATATATATACAGATATCAATAATGTCTTGATATTTTTTGTGGACATTCAACGTATTCAGTTGTTCCCGAAGTACATTCCCATAGTTTAGTATTTTTTGTTGTTGTTTTTCTGTTGCCTGCCATGTTTTTTTTAAACTAATGTTTGTATTAATCTATGTATGATTTTCAGTAGCGACATGAGTACTGCAGTCGAACCCAAAGATGACTACAATGTCCCAACAACGTCTACAACCATTGCACGGAACCCGAAGAAAATCGCATACGAGCAGGTTCTATCCATTTTGCAAAAAGCAGGTAAAAGGCGAAACGCTATTGAAGGCAACATATATCACGAATTTCTGACCATTGTGATTATGCTTCGGGCATACAACATGCGCCAACTGGATAACGAATTCGACTTTTTGGTCGCGATGGAAGTGTCAGCAGCTGGAAAGTTTGATGACATACTGTACCATTACTCATCGCCACAACTAGGCACCGGAATTTTGTTCCTGCAAGCGAAACGTAAAGAAAACATGGGATCTAAGATAGATCGAGATTCTCTATTCCCTCGTCAAGAGAACTCCAGAGCCAACTACTCGATCCCCATGTACTTTATGTCATTTCTCGAGATCGATCAGAACCTTCCAAAGGATGCACGTTATGTTCTGTGTACTACCGCTTCTCTTCACAAAAGCATCGGCAGCTATTTCAATATAATCAGCCCTCATCAGGATAACTCATTGAAATTCTGCGAAGATATAGAAGCAACATGTTATCAATTCGCTCGCGATACATTGCTCGATTGTGAGACGTCAACAGCTTCCAAGGATATATTGAAGAACGCGTGTCTCGCTAAACTGGGAAAGGAATTAGCTAAGTATGTCTTTGAAGAGAAAGTGATTACATTCAACGACACACTTTTTAACACGTTTGTCACCTTGGTAAGCCAATGTATCGAGCCGTTCGAACAAGAAACAAGCGATCTGTCAGTGAGTACTCACAAGTTAACCGAAGGTTTTACCAAGGAAGTCAACACTACATCAACAGCCACTCCAATAGAAAATATTCAAAAAGCTTTTAGAGAAGAACATGAGAAATTTCTGGCCAGGCAAAAGAAAGGACTTAAAAACAAAACGACGAATGAACTGAAAATCAAGATTGACAGGGATTCGTTCATTGCTGCTAGAAATACTGCAAAAACAGAGGATTACGCAAAGTTTGATAAAAAAGTACGCGAGTTCTGCGGTAAATTTCTGCTTGTATGTAATTCCTGTAATGAAGAAGATTTAAAAACACAGATGAAGACTTTGTTGCCGCGGTGGTGTGCTAATGACACAGTCATTGACAAGATGAAGGGAAAGGTGTTGGATGCAATGCATAGTTCTGAACCTGTTCAGTTAAACCTTGAATATGTGGAAAATTTCTTCTTGAACATAGAACCCCAACCAAACATTAGCGAATTGAGGCATTCATCAAAAGAGTACCTTGAGCTTCTACACCGGAAACAATCGCATGTCAAAATGAGCCTGGAATACTTAATGGGTTCTATGTTATACGCATTTCTAGAGAACAAGTTTGGGTTTGGAGTGTACGTGCTGAACAGTGCGCTTGAATTGACTGTAAGCTCTTTTATTTTAGTTCAAACTTTATCAATGTTACAGTATGAAACATTATTCGTTGATAGTAGAAAATACGCAAAACAGCAAATGAATATGAGTGATATCCTCGATGACTTGCTGTCGTACCTTAGAGATGTGAATCATCCTTCTATCAAAGTGATAACAATATTAGGGAACCTTGACAATGAATCTATTGATAAGATAGAGGAATTATCGAAGCAATTTTCCAGAAAGATCGTTGTTGTAAGGAAAATTACAGATAGCTCAGAAACAGATGCGACTATTGAGAGGATATTAGTGAAGGATCTCTCGGTGAAAGCTTTGAGTCACTTCTACAACCAACCCGATCGAATGATGTTTGGAACTAATACACCACCGAGTAGCATTGTGGAAGAATCCGATGATTTGAACTTTTTATTAGAAGTTTCGGAGGTTTCTGATGAATCGAATTTAAATGAGATCAATTATGAAAACATTAAACATTGGTACGTGCATCGCCGCTTTGTACCATATGAACAGACAGAAAAGAAGACAACTGCCATTTTATTTTTGTATGATTCGGATATACAACGTGTCCTAGCCTCAAACAATGTAGAACCCGATCCACCTGGTTTTCAAGATGGTAACGGTGGGAAGGTTTGTATCTTCCTCAACGATGCTGGATATGGTAAAACATCCTTCTTTACCTGGTTAGCATGGCGCCTGTCAACTTCCGATCCATCCCTGTATGTTATCAGGTTGAATGCAGTGGAATTTTCGACCGACTTTAAGCGGTTGAAAGGTAGCGATGTACAAAGATTAAACGATACAGAAGTTTTGAGATTGTTATTTCGGTACATTCATCTGGCGCTGTTCGTACCAACTATCAACAAACGCACGATCGAAGAAACTGATGTAGATAGACGTAAGGCTGATCGTTGTGCAAATTTACTGACACTTTCGAATGGCAAAATAGAATTGGATAAGAATGAGAAAATAAAACTCTCTACAAAAGAGCTTGTCGAGTTGCGCATATTCCAGGATAAAATAAACCAGACCAAACTCGTACTACTCTTGGATGGTTTCGATGAAATAGCGCCATATTACAAAGATGTGGTCTTGAAATGTTTCGCACGATTTGCTCGACTTGATGGAGTACAATCACTATACCTGTCTAGTCGTCCGTATGGGTTTGAAGAAGATTTAAAGAATACCTTTAACCCTTGTAAAATGTATTGCTTAAAACCATTTTCACAGGACGAAATCATACTTTCAAATCACAAATTTCTTTTGAGTAATTTAGAAGGTTACAAACCATATGTTGAGAAATATCTCCGCGATGTGTTGAATACACTATGTATTAACTTTTTCAATCCTTTGGACGAAATAATGACTATTCCCCTCATGCTTCATATGGTACAGGTAATTGTACTACCTGAAATTCAGAAACATGTAAATGGAAAGTTCCATACAACATCCAGAAAAACAAACAAAGATTCAAATCTTGACTTACTCCACTTGGTCGAACACTTCATTCACAGAAAGAAAAATATATTAGACATCGACAAAACAGGCAAGATCAATACATCTGTTATGACAGCTGCGGCGAAAACATTCGAAGATGTATTGAAAAAAGAAATGAAGAATCGGCACATGCTTTTGGCCATGTACGTTATATTCAATAGCAAAGACAGAGAAAAATTGTTGTCCCCGAAGGAACGGGAACGTGCTGACGAGATAATTAAAGAAGTGAACAAAGGCGATGAAAAAACTGGAATCGTCCTTGGAGTACAAAATGGAGTTCCTCAATTTGTGCATAGAATTTTTGCAGAATATTTCACTGCTTGTTGGTTGTTCGAAAATTTAGAGCGGTTTAAGACTGAGAGTATCTTTCACTCGCAAACGATTTGGTCGGCATCTATGAAGAATACTATAAATTTCTTAAATCGACTTATACTTAGGGAAAGCGAAGGATGTGATTTACATTTGGCTCTGGTAAACAGATCCTTTGAACAGGTTGCTGCAACACTGCTGAATAATCCGTCTGCTGTTGAAGTCAAAGATAAGGTTGGCCGTTTGCCATTGCATTTTGACATATACAATTTTGATTTTGTAGATGCAATAATAAACAAAATGTCTCCAGATTTTATGGGTGAAAATGATCAACTTTGTAGATGGAATACTTTAGATTATGCCTTTCTTTTCGGCGATTGGTATGTAATACGCGTTCTGTCCAGACGTGGTATCAAGCCCAATTTGAACAATTTGTTTCAGCAACTGTGTTCCAATAATATTGATATATTATTAATACAGGAGAATAAGTATGCGGACTATTTCTTTAGATATATGAAACAAAAAGACTTAGCAGAGGAACTGAGCAAACGTGTGGCAAAATATTTAATCGAAGACCAAAAAATAAATATTTATACTCCCCTTGAGGAATTAAATGGTAAGTCTGTGTTGGAAAAACTTATCACTAATAAAAGTGTTTCCTTGTTTAGTCATTTAATTAGAAAATCAGGTGCAAAGGCTTTCGATTCGAACGTTGATTTCAATCAACTATTAAAGCTATCATTGAATCACCAAACTTACGAAATTACAATTTATCTTTTAACGCAGCATCCCTCTTTATTGTCCATGATAAATGACAACCTAAGCATATTCTTATGTGCCGAATGTGCAATTGTAAAAAATCATTTTAGCCTGTTTACAACGGTTTTTGAACAGTTCTGTTTCGGACAATGGATTACACCTTATCAAAAAATCATTAGTTTTTTCCAACGGTTGACCAATATATTTATGAATGAATTTGGTGACCAATCCAAACAAACGATTGGAATAAAAATTCCGTTTGAAGATGATTGTTGTTTTGAAATCTCAAACGAAGATCTGCAACCCAGAATAGAAGGATTACTATCTGTAGCTTTAAATCACGGTAACATACAAATTGCTTATTACATACTTCAGAAGTCTAAAATGAACGTTACAGTCCAGCTAATAAAGCATATATTGGAACATTCAAAAACAGGAGTTAACAACTGTAATTCTCATAAAAAATGTATACCTTTATTCAAATATCTATTCAAAACGATCCTCGATCGGTACGGTGTTGAAGAAGCAGGGTTAAATTTGTTTCTCATGATCATTGAACATGGCTGCGTCTACATGTTGCATAGTTTGATTGCCATTGGATTTGATCCAAGACAGATTAATACGATAGATCTTTTGAAAGCGTTACAAAAATGTTTAGAAGATTCATATGAAGAGCATGCTGCTAATATATTTGTGTATCTACAGCGGCGATCGTATGTGGATTTTTTCGTTCCTCTTTGCCCAACAGGTGAGAGTATTTTTGAAATTGCTATAGCTAAAAGGCATTTCACAGCAGCACACGCGCTAGTTGAAGACAAATTCCCCAATCTTTCTAGAACAGAAAAAGAAAATGTTGTTATGGATTTACTACTCCAACTGATCTTAAAATACGAAGAGTCAGTAATTTTTGATTTTATTTACAAGGCTTTTCGTATAACTTCAATTAAAGGAAAAATGGAAAATGAGGATTGGCATTCCGTTTATTCCTCCATCTGCACATGTAAAATGGATAAATTACACGTGGTAGAAAGACTCATAAATAGAAAAATATTATATTCAGTTGAAAAACGCATCAATCATTCCGCCGAAACCTTGGTTACTGCTAGGCAAATAGAAGAAGAGTTGGAAAAAGAAATGAAGAATCGGCACATGCTTTTGGCCATGTACGTTATAATCAACAGTAAAGACAGAGAAAAATTGTTGTCCACGAGTGAACGGAAACGTGCTGACGAGATAATGAAGGAAGTGAACCAAGGCGATGAAAAAACTGGAATCGTCCTTGGAGTACAAAATGGAGTGCCTCAATTTGTGCATAGAACTTTTGCAGAATATTTCACTGCCTGTTGGTTGTTCGAAAATTTAGAGCGCTTTAAGACTGAGGGTATTTTTCGCTCTCAAAAGATTTGGTCGGAATCTATGGAAAATACTAGAGAATTATTAGACCGACTTATACTAAGGGAAAGCGAAGGATGTGATTTACACTTGGCGATAGTGAACAAATCCGAAGAGCAGATTGATGAAATACTGCTCAATAATCCATCTGCTGTTGAAGTCAAAGATAAGGTTGGCCGTTTGCCATTGCATTTAAAATTAGGCTACGATTATAATCATACAATTGTAAACATATCCCGTGATCTTTTAGCCGAAAACGATCAATTTTGTAGCTGGAATGCTTTGGATTATGCGTTTGTTCTCAATGATCGGGAGGCAATACGCGATCTGTTTAATCGTGGAGTAATACCCAATATGAACAATTTGTTGCATCAAGTGTGTTCCAATGATATTGATGTATTACTACTACAGTGGAATAAGTATGCGTACTATTTAGTTGAATACATGGATCAAAAGGACGCGGCTGAGTGGTTATGCCAAAAAGTGGTACATTTTCTAATTGAAGAAAAACAAGTTAATATTTCTACTCCACTTGTAGAATCAAATTATATGTCGGTGTTGAAAAAACTAATTATAAAATCGGGACGAACCTTGACGACCTTCTCTAGTGTTCAAGAATAATGACAACAGAAGCTAGTTCTTATGTGTCGAATATGAACTCGGGTAAAATTAAATGAAACTGTTTAAAATGATTTCTAGGCAATCAATGTTGGACTTTCTTCAAGAAAAAATAAAATAATATTGATATAGAATTATGAGTCAATGTTTTAAACACACTTTATTTCACAAGCGTTCTCGTTCGAGGATCGGCACAAAGAGAGCGCTGTGATCCACGTTTCGGGTTCACCTCCTGTTGACCCAACCGTGCTGCCATCCAGTCGCGTTCATCCTCATGTTTATAGTTGTTAGTTGTATGCTATAAGCTACGACGCGACATAGCGATGCTACAACTATAACTTCTCCAGGGGGGGAGAAGACGGACGTCCTCGTTCGTGTTTTAAGTGTTTTTTTTTT
>KB663666.1:3757137-3884199 GCA_000349025.1 Anopheles minimus
ATAGCTAAATCCACAGCGATAGGCTCGTAGGACAATGAACCCAAAGATAATTCTTCTGAAGAATTGTCCGAAATAGTCGCTTCTGACTGAGTATTTCTCCACATTAGGAGTAAACAGATAATCTGTTCAGCTCTTTGTTCACTTTGCACGCATATAATACGTAACTAAAAGCTTACCTTACCTCGTGGTTAGCTTGTGATGTGTGCGTGAGGTCGTTAACGTCTGGATGTGGAACGGCGGTATCACAAATCGCCCTAGTTTTAACAATCACTAGGAGACGGAACAAATTCCGGATACACTTATTGTGAGATTTTCACTTCTCTTCACTTGCACTGTTTTATTTCCTTTTGAAACCAGACTACTACCGGCTGCGCCAATTATGAGTCAATGTTCTAAACACACTTTATTTCACAAGCGTTCTCGTTCGAGGATCGGCACAAAGAGAGCGCTGTGATCCACGTTTCGGGTTCACCTCCTGTTGACCCAACCGTGCTGCCATCCAGTCGCGTTCATCCTCATGTTTATAGTTGTTAGTTGTATGCTATAAGCTACGACGCGACATAGCGATGCTACAACTATAACTATAGATTCCAATTGAAGATGATTATTGTTTCTCTATCTGATACGTAGCTCTGAAGAGAGTAAAAATGGAAATGGATTTTAAACTCTGGCTGTACATTACGGTAACCTACAAATTACTAGTTACATACTTCAGAATGTATTCAATGCATGTATTCAAATATTTAACCAAAACAATTCTCGATCGAAGTAGGCCTAAATTTGATTTGAACATGGATCCTAAACAAGTCAATACGATAAATCATTGGAAAACTTTATAAAATTGTTTAGATCGTAGGCGGATGGTTCTAATGATTTTCCAAAATGATCCATTTAACTTTTTCCCCCAATCTCTGCAATAAGAGATATAATGAGTGTAAAGTGACATTTATCAAACAGGTTTTAGTAATTCAAAAGTAATGAATAGCTTAATGTGACACACTTGCTCCGAATTCCAATAGCATTTTCCGGAACATAGTTTGGAAAAATATATCGAATCGTTATTTTAAAGGTACTTGTATAGCCAGTGTTTCACTGAAAAAAAGTAATAACAGTATTTCAAAGATTATGATAGAAATAAAAATCAGGGAAAACATAGACATCCCATTATCATTAACTCAAAAGCAGAACCCTCGCTCGGAAATGAAATTAATGGCAGGCATATGAATAGATTCGTGTCGTTAATCCTTTTCCGATCTTATCCAGATCTACGTTGTTAATTTTGAATTATAAAAACTTGGTACATAAATTTATATTAAAACAACTTTTGCAAAAAGCCAGTCCTCGAGGGCGAAGAAATCAGATGATTTTGATTAATTTTTTCCCGAAAAATAATGCAAACATTTCAGCACGTTTAAATGAAACTCTCTTTCGGCGCAAATCTCGCCGCAAAGCTTTTCCACACTTGTGCAGCAGTGGAAGGATGGAAACTCGACCCGTTACGGTACGATTCCCCGTAACGTGATAAAAGATGGACTCATCCAGGAAAAGGTAATAAATTAACATCAAAGAAAAATCCCGTTCATCACCACCCTTTTCCCTTTCGCGCGGTGTGGGAGGGGGGGGGGGGTTTGACTCATTTATTTTCCACCATGGCACCCTTTTATCGTAATCATCGAATTTACTAGATGGTTCAAATTAGTCAAACAACTTTCCACCGGACAAGCCTGGAAACACTCCAGAACGCAACGATTCGGGGCAAATTTTCATCTAATTAAGATACGCCCCAGAATGGAGCACGGTTTACAAACTCCGGTGGTGTTTCTGGGCGATGGCGATTCGTGTCTGGCAAGTGTACGTGTTGATTAAGAAATCGAGAGGTATTTGGCAATGTCTTCTTTTCAGCTAGATTTTCCACAACCAATCCGAAAAAAGAGCGAATCATTTTAACGATTTCAAATGGAAAATCTACCCAAAAAGGTTCAAGAGGGGAGGGGGGGGGAAGAAAGGTGGATGAAGAAAGGGTCGTCAGGTAGTAGTTGAAAGATGAAACCAATAAACTCACACCTTTTTCGAACCCCTAATGGGAGATGTTGTCTGTTTCGGTGCTGAAACTTCCACCTTCTGGAAGCCAGATGGACAAAAAAAAGGAACACTAAATCCATCCCTTTTTTCCTGGAGTCAGTAATTTACGGCCGTAGCTTATTAATTTTGTAACGTGTTTCTAGCAGCTCGGAACACGAGAAGCCTACCACTAAAGCTGCAGCCCCATAAGGGGGTAAAACCAGTGATGAACAGTCTATTCCCCATTTTTAAAGCGGGGATCTCTTCAGGACACGCTAAGAAAGTGGCTTCTTGAAATTGTTCGTGGCACTCAACCGTTCCCGCTTTTCGGGGTAGTTCCAGATTACGGCGGACGTCCACCCGAGTGAGAAGCCCCGAAAGCGGTCAAAGGTCAGACAGCCCGAGGGCTAGAAGTCGTAAATTAAAATTAATTAAAAGTATCCTTGGCACGACCTGTTCCGCTTCGCTTTTGTGCTCTTCACTTCCGGTGCCGGCTAACCGGCCGTGTTGGAAATCGTGTGCGAGATCTTTGGAGTTTGGAACATCGTTCGTACTTAGCGTTTTTTTTTCCTCGTTTTGGGTGGGAAAGAAGCGTCCTTTTTGTGGTCGTTCAATCACACCTGGCCACCGGAAATGGGTTCGAATACCGTTGGGATTTAAAATGGGGAAGTCGGAAACCCTTTCGCTAGCTGTTGGCAGTCTTCCTCCGCCTGATGTCGACAAGGTTGCGAAAGTTTTTTGTTCATTCTTCGCGAAGGAATAAGGGGAAAAAGTTTAGAAAAGCGGACGTAATGGGTAACACCGTTTTGCTACAAATCACAACCGCCACCGGGATGGGGCGAGAGACCTGGGAACTCTAATTGAAATAGATCCTTGTTCCGGCAAATGGAGTTTCCTTAGTTTTCGGATGTGGAGGGAAAAATGGGGAGGGTGAAAAAATAAAATACAACTCACCAAACGCCCGTAAATGTGCTAAGACGCTGTGCCGAACGACGGCTACGGTAGGACGTCCAAGGAGAGGATAGTTCAATTTGTTGTACCGTCCGGTCCGATTCATTGCTCCAGAAGCAGTCGACCCGCAAGGAGGTGGATCTTAGTTTGATGAGTTGAAAAATTAAATTTATGGGAAAAATAAAACTTCTCACTTTTTCCTGGCTGGCTCAGACGGGGCAGTTTCCAAGATCCGGACGTAATTTCCGGAGTATCTTGGAAAAGCTGCACTGGTTGACGCTTTTGGCACCACTGGTTGAATGCAGCTGCATTCGCTTGTTTTTTCTCCGACCACAAAATCGAACAATCAGCGCCAACAGTCAGATAACTTTGCTTTTAAAACCCACGGCCAAAGGGTGAGTAGAACAGAAATTTATGTCATCATCAAGTTGTGGGGGGGGTTTTTCTCGCTTTGGTTTGCGTCCAACACTAATCGAGTTGAGTTTTAATGGAGAAAATCGAACCCTGCTGACCTAGTTGGCAAATAAAAAAAAACCACGTGGTACGGGAAAAGTTTCCTGAGCTGATTTGCAGCAAGTATCGGTCGAAGGAAAAACTTCTTCCGGCCGCTTAATGGCGTTTTTGGAGTGGAGTCGGGAAATAAAGGAACGCTGTGGCGCTTGTATCCGCTTGCATACCGCAAACGGGGTAATCGAATTATTTCACCCGACAATGACTCCCGACAAGCTTTCTGGCTAGCTCACCCACCACCACCAGGTGATTCTCGGAGAGAAGGGGAAATGTTTTAATGAACTCCAGATGACTCCGGGGAAGGAAATTGGATCTTTTAGTCCGTATAGTTTCGTTTGGTTTCTCTTTATCTCTGTCACAAATGAAGGGTAGAACTACGTTCATGAGTTTTAAATCAATTATTGTCTTGTTCTCGTCCTGAGAAGGGCGGTTTTGTGTAGTGGTCTTTTTTTCGCGCTATTTTATATAACGTGAATGTCATGTTTTCCCGGCCTGCCAACGTAGTGGCGTTGAGTTTTCCATTTCGAATTCATCGTTTTCATAATTTCTGTAGCGCAAGACTTCTCGGCAACACTACTACACGCTTTACAGAATGTCTAACTGTTCAAAGTAGGTTAAAAAGCATAAATCGTGCTTAATGGAAAATTGTGCATCATAGTGAAACGTTAACATTTCCCTGTCGGAAAATGCATTGTTTTATACAAATTCATTTTTCGGCTTTTTTCCCTTCAAATGTTTCTTTCAGGAACGTTTGCTTCCAGTGCAGCCGTGACTTTGGCGCACGAAAATTATCCAACGTTGGGGGAGTTTTGTTTCTTTTTTCGGGAAAAGTTCCCCCGGTTTTCCTAACCTGACGGAAAAAGGTTTGTGTCATGCCTGTCATGCCGGTAGAGCAGACGGTGGAAGTTATTTGCAAAATACTTTCACAAGCCGAAGGTACAGAAAGCCGCCCAAAGTACGGGCTGAATGTCGTGCCGTGCGAAGTGTGGTACAATTCGATTGAAAAAAAAAACAGGGAACACACAAAAAGAAAATCGCTCTAGAGATCATCAGACGAGAAGGTGGTAAACGCCGAGTCATTCATAGGACCGAAAAGGACCGGAACAAACTTAGCAAGTGTATGTGATGACTCTGTTTGCGAAGTTATTTTTACATCATTATTTTAGCAACGGCTAAAAGGGGAAAGAAAAGAAAACCGGAGTAACGGTTTTGTTACGTGACTTCTAAGGAAATATGAAGAAACGTGCAAGAAAAGCAGTTTTGTAATGCAGATTGCCAACTACGAGGCGCTCAAACTAGGAAATTTTAAATTCATTCCGAAAAAACGCCTAAAAGTATGCAATGTTGAAACAAACAAGCATTAATAGTCTCTCGACAGCTTGACTGCCGCGTTAACTCAAGCTTGTTGTGTCATCTGTGACAAAAGGACACCAACGGGAAATGTCATACGTATCCCTTCTCTTTGATATTTCTCTTCCCGGTAAACGTTTTTTTCCCCAACATCCAACGACAAGAACAAACCAAACAAACGACTAAATGTGCTGTATTTAGCGTCTGTAGTTCCGGGCACAAGAGGAAAAGTTAATTTTACCAACTGTTCAGTCCGAAATAAGCCACCGCCAGAAAATAGAACTCACATAAAAAACCACATGAGAAGCCTAAAACACGGAGTTTACGGGCATATTCTCGGCCGGGAAGCGTAGTTGTTTACCGTGTACCTACATCCTCACTTGTCGCCGGTGAGACGCTTTAGACGTCAAAAACACTGCCGGTTGGCAGGTCGACTAGAGGGAGGTTGTCGCAGCTTCCGTGCCAGCCGGTCGTATTTGTCCGAAAAACTGACTCCACTGGAGACTTCCTGTGATGGAAGCAGGCATGAGGGCAGTGTTGCCATCGGAAGGAAGCGGTTCCTATTGTTGGTGTATAATTTACTCCCTCTTCCACGGAACAAAATGGACCCCTTCCTCTTCGCTTCAGTCCCGTTGTGCCGGGCATTCGTCAAACTAATGGCTTTATTTTTTCCATTTCCGGTATGGGTCCCGAATCCGTGCGACATATGGTGGTTGATTTAGCTAAAGATTATTACCGGGTTTAAGCTGCTGAATAAAGTGTCAACGGCAGCAGGATCCTGTCGAATGTCCTGTCGTTGAGAATGGAGTTCGGGACATTGGGAGTTGCTTCTAAAAGCAGCGACATTCAAGACACTGGACGAGGATCAATTTCGTCTCCGAACGATCATGCGTGTTCAGCGTTCATCTAGTGCGACGAAATGGACACTTTCTTTCACGCGCTACTCGGAATAGATTCGTAGTGTTGGAGAAAATTGCTATACACAAAACAATGGGCAATATATTCCTCGTTTAGTGGTAATGTTCTTCCGATAACAGTAATGGTCCAGATGACGCCGAAGTGGTCTATCCCTCGCTTGGGCTGGGGAGTTTTGTTTTTGTTTGTGAAAGCACTATTCAGACACTTCGACGAGGTTAATTCGGAAAAGCTGACACCGATCCTCATCCCCGTCTGCTTATGACATTTAGACGCTACAGATGGAACCACAGCGTTGGTCTCCGTCTTATTCGGGTGTGCTTCTGCGAAGAGGCAGATATTGGAAACTGTTTGAGTGCTGCGAAAGATAATACGGTACACCGTTGGGTGTGCACAGCTGCCCCCAAAAAGAAAAAAAAAACCTCCCACCCTGAGGACCGGAACACAAAGACGACAAAGTTGGATCTAGAATTCGTTGGAAGGCCAAAGTAATTTGCGGACTTCCTTAGTCTCGATGCGTTTCCTGACCGTGGCTGCTGGCTCCCCGTGCCCAAAAACGTTGAAGTGTGAAATGTAATTTCACCTCCGGCAGTTTGGAAACGTGTCAAGAATGTGCGCATTTGGAAGACGTTTCCATGCGGTTTATATCTTCCTTTATACACATTTTTTTCTGTGTGTGTGTGTGTCTCTGTGTTGGCTTGGGTTCGAAGTAGTACATTGAATTAAATTACTCTATTATGGGCTGATTCGATAAAAGCATCGCAAGGAAGTTTTCACACGGCTGCTGGAAGATTCTACGGCTGGTATCCGTGATTGGACTCGACCAGACTGAATTCTGACAGACGAATTTCTTTTTCCTCATCTTGGTGAGCACCCTCCGATTTCCCCGTAGGTGATGACGATGATGAGCATAATTTCGATCGTGTCGAACGGTGGCACCTAAGTGAAGTGGACGACATTGATATGATATGATGGTGGTTTCAGGCTTCGCTTTTTGCCTATTACGCTCCGTGTGTGTGTGTGTATGTATTTGAGTGTTTTTGCCACATGTTCGCCCGCCCAAGATGACTCTAACAATGTTACAGTTGGAGTATCACTCACGCACGGGAATGAGAATTGACTCAAGTAGATTATGGCATAGCCGGCGGCAGAAATGTGTCCCTAAGAATGAGGAAATTCGCCTCAATCTGAGGGTGGTTAAGGATTCGTTACGCGCGCTCAGAAGATGGTGGTGGTTCATTAGTTCGTTTTAGGAAGCCATGAATGGTGGCCGGATGTATTAAAGCGGGGGAACATAGTGCCCCGGGCATGCAAATAAATACTTGCATGCATCACAAAGGGATGCGAGAACTGTCTTCAAAGGCGTTGTAAGAGGATTTAAAGTAAAAGGAGCTATTTTATTAATAAAAAATAAAGCTTATTGAGAATATTATAACCTAATTTAGTTAATGTTAACAAGTCTTGTCAAGAGGGAAATAACAACACGGAAGAAGTAAAGATGTGCAAAACACCAAATTGCATACTTTGCGGCGTATAACTTAGAAAATTATGTTCATCAGCTCTAGAAGCATGAACATTATTTTTTGTGTACTTCCGAGCAACCAGACGAACGGCAAGCTTTTGTCCAATTAAGACACAACTTGCGTGTTATAAATTTAAATAAACTTCCTTGCTGCACGGTGTTAGCAGGCCCGATAAAAACAATATCCCAGAGAAGTTATCGGCGTACTACATCTGCGACACCTTCAGCCATCCATTGGGCAGTTTGCATCCGAGCTGCTTCTCTCTACTTCAATCGCGAACGTCTTACAACGTCGTGTGTGACGCATACATTTATGAAAGTTGTATAGTAAAGTTTTCTCCATTGTGCCCGCCCGGGTGGCCCATGTGGTGCAGGACACAGGATTCCAATTTCGTGTGCAGTAATTCCTCCGCCAGACAGGTTGCCCGCTCAGGGTTGGCACAGCTGACGTCGAATGCCCGGGAGGAACCCGTCTGTGTCGACAGTGCTGATGACAACGCGACAGAACGATCTAACCGGGCTAACAACACCGCCAGACCCAACAACTCCGACGGCTTGGGCCAAAGATTTACGGCTGTCTCGGGTGGAGCGTAAATAAAATGAAAACTCCACACACACCAGGGTGGCGAATGCGGTGCGAAAGAGTGAAAGAAATTCACTTTCGTAAAATTGCAAGCACAAACACAAAAAAAAAACGGATAAATAATCTAAATGTTCGCTCCACATGTCCTGGGGTTTACATCGGAATTGGGAAGGAAGGCACATAAAGAAGGCCGTAAAATTCGTTGCATAGCTAAAGCAAAACAGAAAAACTTTATACCAAGTTTTGGAGGCCAGCGTTACACGGCGTCTGGTGGTGTCCATCCTCGGGGGAATTGGCAGCTTCAATCCATTAAAAAATGCACCCTGAAACCGTACACCCAAACATTCATTCGTATCGAATTCGTTACCAAATACAGCGGAACGCAGGGATCGATGTCGAACCATGCGCCCCCAAGAGGTTGCGCTAATAAAGTTGTTCACGTAAATGAAACCATAATGTGTGGAAAATTGTATTGCATTTATCGAGATAATATATGTACGCACAATGCTGGAATAAGAATTCCTCCCAATGGTGTGTTTTTTTCTTTGTGTGAGTGCCTTAGCTCCTTCTGCACATCCTCCGTTCACCCAATAAGCAAGCATCACCGGAGAGAAAACGAAAAAAAAAAAATGCCACAAACAAAACTGGTCCAACGGTACGGGAATGCTCATTAGAAGCGGAACCGGCTCGTCTTCGTCCACCGCTCGATCGCGCGAAGGGGACGCACGTTTCGCGCGTATCACCGGCAATCGTGCTTAATGAATGTAAGTGGTAAATTATGGCCATTTTAATGTCATATTAACGAACAAAAATTTAAATCATTCCAGTTGGGCGGTGGGCCCGTTAGTGGCCGCGCTGGCATTATCGTTATTATTGCACGCGCCCGTTGCGTTTTGCCAATTCTTGGCGGGCGATTTATGCTGCAATATATGGATGTCGCTTTGCCGGCATTGATGATGGCATTTTGTGTCAAGTTGTGGCGATGGGAATTGGTGATGGAAGGGAATTTGCATTTTTTGCAACATCCTATCATTAGCAATTGGGAAGACGAACCGATACACTAGTGAGTAATGCGGGTTTATGCGTTATTTCCAGGCTTTAATCATTTTCATCTACGATCGCAAGATAATATTTATCGGTTTAGAGATGGCATCATGTGCTCAAGTAAAACAAAATCTTCTTTGAGATTGAATGCGTTCGTAAGGGAACATCCATTCAAAACGTAACGATGATAGGGGCGGATAGGATCTTCCTTCTAGCGTTACAATTTGTTCATTAGGTTCATTTGTTGAGATGCTCCCAAACCACAATATTACTTTCATATGTTTTAAAAATCGAGCTGCATTTGAAACTTTTTATAAAAGTGCCTTACCATCTTGATAAGAAAAGTGCCATAGAACAAAACGTGCATGCTAAAACTGTCAAAATGCGCTAAGAGAAAAGGACTCTAGGCAATAATTACAGAGTAGGCTGTATAGATTTAACAAGATTTTCAGACGGAATGATGGAGTGAACTGATTAGGCAAAATGAATTTCAAATGACGATGGAATTTGAAATCACCTACATTATACATTACATGATACGTTATGATTTACACATTGTGACAATAGCCGGTCAAAAATAATATTTTTTTGTTCGTATTAAATGGATGTCCCCTAAGGCTATTGAAATATTAAAATGTGGAATTTAGCGATAATTTGCATTCGATTTTTGTAAAAGTATTTCTTAAGGCCCAAACCGGATTTATTATTATTTTTTTAATTCACTAATGCAAAGTATATAAAAATGACGCTTTTTTCTCTGAAAACTCATAACATTGAATTTTTAGTTAGTTTGAATTTGTTGGTAGTTAATCAACCAGCAAAAGTCCATTGTAAAATCTATTATCAGTCTTTTTATTCGAAAAAATTATAAAGTTACATTTTGCTATATTATGAATTTGTATTAAAATAGAACCTTCTTACGTCTTGAAACTTTTTATTTTTTTGCTCTTAAAAATAGCCATCTACAGCAAGGTTTAAATTTTCAGTACGTCGGCACTCGAATTTTTCTACAGTTGGAAGGTGCTCCTGGTAAATTTTTAATCAACGTAGTGGCACTTCCAACTATCAGATTTTTTATCCAAAATTTTTCGCTATTGTATTTTGCCTTCTAAAGTGAAAGAAAAATATTCGCTTTTTCTTATTAGAAGTGGAAGTGGTTGTGGCATTTTTCTCAATCCAAAACGATATCCAATCACACGATTCAGATTTTTTTTAAATCAAACTGCGCTTTCAAAAACTGCCAATGACAAATTGTGATGAATATTCAATGGCAAGGGATGAGTGGAAGAAGGCAGAAGATTTTTCAATAAAGCTTTATGAAACATTACCATACAAAGCTCTTATTTTTGAATACAAAACAATAAAGATTTGGGTAAAAGTATTTTATTTTAAATCACATTAAACCAAATTTATTCCTCTATTCTACCATTTTTTATATTTGTTTTCACTTACCAGCCTAATAGAATCGATATGGCTAGTTATGCAGTGAACAGCCTCAAGCCTCATTCCCATCGATAGACAGAGGGACCGCCTTCCGTATCAATAATTACGCCCCGCCTAGAAACATCGCATCTACATTCCGCACGCCAGCCGATCGCAATTGCATGCGATCGTGCGTACCGTTTGCAGCGGCCGCACATCGAAGGGCATCATTTGAATGTAACGGTTGCATAAATTGGCAAGTAGATGTATTGTTCACCTTTTAATTTACATTCTCCGTCAAATTCCAACTTGGCTAATGCGCATCGTTTGTGCACCGAAGATGTGCATCGGGTATGGTGCATATAAGAAGCTACCATAAAGACCCAAAGGAGCAGAGCATAATGCGCGAAGGATCCTAAAAACGGTTGGGAACAGGGAAAGGAACGTGGAAGGGATGTGTCGTTAATGTGAAGTTAATTTAATGAGCATCAATTCTGTATGGTCTGTCATTAAAATAGTTATGAGTGGTGACGGTTGCTTCTCATACCGACGAACCAATTAACGCCAATGGAGGCTGTTGGAAACATTCGCCATATCCATCCAAATGCTCTGCATCCAGTTGCGGAAAGGATGATGTTTAGATTTTGCATCTTGCAAGCATCTTCATGTACGGATAATTTTCGCCAAAGTAAAAGGAATTCGCTTGCATGGAAAAACTGCTCGGAACATCGGTTTCTATATGTCTCGGTTGGCCTTTTCATAAGACACTGAGCTTGTGTACGGTATAGCGTCACGGTACGAAGCGATGCACACCTCAGCTACAAGGGCACCGGTGATGACACGCAGATGCATTCTATCCGAATCCCGTCCCAATCCGTGGTGCATTGTGCAAAAGAGGGTTGACAAAAAAAAGCAAGGGTACGAAACAGGCAAAGGTTTTAACATGAATGCCGACACTTAATAAATTCACGCGTTCCGGAATGTCGCGTTCGTTAGCAGCGTTGGGGTTTTCGGTTTGGTAGCCGCTACTTATGTTCCTTCAGATCTGGCTGGCTTTATTTTGGCCACTGCTTATGTTTCGCCGTTATGTATGGTCTTTAGAGGAGTGGATAAAAGAAGGAAAACCCCACCCAACATGAGCGTGGATTTGTGAATCGACCGACGGCGATGAGGATTTCGGAGGATTTCGATCCGGTCCATATCTTCTCGGGGTCGGGTTAGGATTTTGTTGCAAAACCCATTGGAGGGTTAAGCAAGTAGAAAGATGTTTTTCTTTTGTGTGTGTGTGGATACAAATATACCTCCCCAGGCATTCCGAGGCGGTGGTGGCAACTTTTCCGCAGTACTGAAATATTAACAAAACACCGAAATCGTGGCGAGCAAACATGACATTAATGAAGTGCTTCTGGCACAAGTGGACCGCATCTTTAGACCGCGCGGGTTTTTTTTTGCCGTCCCGAATTGTCACATTAAGAGCCGCGAGTTTTACTTTCACGGTCGGTTGATTTGTTCTGCGTAGCAGCGAGATTAGCCGTGATGGTTGTTGGTGCGGAAATGCCGCAGAATTTGGTGGTGATGATGTGATTTTTTAACGGTTTGTGTTATACACATTTTTTTTATAAGCGCAAGATGGACTTTTCAACGAATCGTCAATCAACGGTGAAGCGTGTGAATCCTTTGGACGGGGTTGCGAGAGATAATCCAGAGTGAGAAGGATCATGGGGCGTTCCCCAAGCGTGTTGGTTTAGTGACATTTGTTTGACGTTGTTTGGAAGCATATTTTTGCCTGAAACGTTGACACATGGTTGGCCGAGGATGACAAATCCGATACGACACGTACGCCGCGAGCGTTGACAAAACTGTCAGTGCGTGGACGAAGGACCACACGGTACACCAGGATGGATTTACTGTGATTGAAGAAGGTGGAGGAATATTTGTGAGCTCCTACAAATTGGGCTTCAATTCTCTGGAATCCGCCAGATAGGTGGCACATGTTTTGTTGCGGATGCAAATGTTGACACGAGAGACTGGAACGGATGTTTTGTGAAGTATGTACTTCTTCTATGTTGGGAGTTTTTTTCATCATCAAGTTGACATTTTTGGGATATATACTTAGTGATATGATTAAACAACAACTTGGATGATAGTTTGTAAATACTGGACTACCTGAAGCTAATGTATATTTGTGGTTCAACGAGTTATGTAGTGGATATAAAAGGATTTTTGAGGATACCCAAGACTCACACGTATTTGTCTAGATTCGGCTGTACATGGCTTGATCATCCAGAATCTTCAATATAAAATACTGATATTCGATAAAACAGCCGATAAGTACCTAAGGAGGCGATATTGGTAGTCCATAGAATTTGAATTTCTTCAATAGTTGAGCAATCTCGAGAGTTGCAATAGATGGAAAATTTGGAGATCAAAGTCAAGATACTTGGGATTCTTGGATGATAGGTTGTACATCAACGAGTTATGTAGTAGACTTCAAAGAATTTTTGAGGATACCCAAAACTCACACGTATTCGTGTAAATTGTGCTGAGCATGGCTCGATCATCCAGAATCTTAAATATGATATGCTGATATTCGATAGAATATCCTGTCAGAATCCTAAACGTGATATGCGACTTTGGTCATCCATAGAATTTGAATTTCTTCAATAGTTGAACAATTTTGAGAGTTGGAATAGATGGAAAAGTTGTAGTTTATAGTCAAGATACTTGGGATTCTTGGATGATTGTTTGTAAATTAAGGACTACGTGAAGCTAATGTATATTTGTGGTTCAACGAGTAATGTAGTGGACTTAAAAGGATTTTTGAGAATATCCAAGACTCACACGTATTTGTCTAGATTCGGCTGTACATGGCATGATTATCCAGAATCTTAAATGTGATATGCTGATATTCGATAAAACAGCCGATAAGACATTGAGGAGGCGTCAATAATTAAACAATTTCGAGAGTTTAAATTGATGGAAAAGTTGGAGTTCAAAGTCAAGATTTCTGAACTAAAATGTACCAAAGATTCTGAGAGTCAACCCGATCCCGCTTTGTTTCGATATTCATATTAAATAAAGCTTTCATACTACAATTGAAAAAAGGACTTTCTAGGCGCTGTGTATAATAAATTAATTGCATTCTGAGAAACAATGCCCAAAGTGTCGAATTTTTATGTCTATATTTATGTTATTCTCCACCATTGATGATAATGTTCAAGCAAAAGTTTTGGAGTAAATACTTAGACAATTGGTGTGAATGAATATATACTTGTTTTCTATCGTATTTTTTCCAAAATGAATAGTTATTGTATATTGTTATTACGTTTTGTACAAGTGCGCTGAGACATGTGATTATTTTTTTTTTACAAATAAGCCAATATCAAAGCTGACCACAAAGTACCCCAGTAATTGAGTTCGTTTAACAAAAACCCTATACTCTACGCTCATCATTGCAATCATTTCAATCAGCCATTGATCTATTCTGCTTAGGGCGTTCCAGTTACTGGTTCGCTTCTGAAAATCCCAGACAATTCTTGCGCGGTAACGAAGGGCCCGAAAGAAGACGGCGAACGGCTTAGCGACGATGCTGGTGTGGTTACGACTATAAGCAGCTGCGAAGAGCAGCGTAGCTCATTTTCTTCACGGTTAATGGATCGATCTGATCACTCCCATCGGGCGGTAGGTACCGCGTCGTTTCTGCAAAGGTCCGTTGATTATTTATGTTTCGGTAGCTAAAATACGGACCATCTCAGGAAGCGTTCGAAGGGATAGGAAGGAAGGAAGCTAGACACAGTCAGTAAATAAAGCAACCCGCACAACTCGATAACAACCTACCCCGTACCAGGAGGGGAGATACCGGGAGCATGGGAATGGTAAAGATCTTGGGCGCGATCAAGTCGGCCTGTTGATTTCTGCTTCATAAATCAACTCCAATCAGCTCCCGCTCGCCCGGCCAGTGGGCCATCAGCTTCTTCAACAATCATCAACATCGTCTGCTGTTGCCGGTTTTCGCATCGATAAGATGCAACCGAAAACCGCAATTGAGTTAGACCGCGAACGAAATTCGTTCGATTGGAACGTGGCTTTAAATTCTTGCCGCTCGGTAGAGCGAATTAAACTTCCCGATTGTGTGCGGGAGCGAATAAAGCGAACAAAGGACAGAGGTAGGGTAGGCAAAAAAAGAGAAAACATCTAGAATCAATAACAGTAAAATACCTACAAGCTCATAAAACAACAGGCGAGAGTAACGGTGGGAGAAAAAAAAACAAACAAACTCAAAGAGGCATAAGAAAATGAACATATGATGCTAATAAAACCAACGAATCAAATCAAATCAAGAACGGCAAAACTGCGGCACTCAGCGGTACTGTTTGCTTCCGTTCGGTTGAAGTTGCGCAAAATGGTGTAAAACCTTCAAACCTCTACGCTCCCTGTAGAGCTGTAAGCACATGGAGCGTAATAGTTACGTATTAAATTAAACAACGCGACTCAATGAATGCAAAATGAAAGAGGGTGAAAAAAAAATCTCGATCTGAATCAAAAGAACATAAAATCGAGTAGAATTATTTCCATGCAATATTCCACCCGGTTATTGATTGGTTGCAGAAGCAAAAAAATAAAACAACAACAACAGAACAACATTATGCTGGGAATAATTTATGCGAAAACCCCATAACTCGCGGTACTTAACGCATCCAACTCCGGGGAAAAGAAAGGCAAAAGTATATTGCAAACAAATGAAGAGAGAGAGAGAGAGAGGAAAAAAAAGTAAACAACAAAACATTCAAGCCCAACAGAAAAAGGGAACGATCAAACTGGGTGTACGATAGGAAAGAATTGAACGGAAAATACGATAAAAAATGAACATACGAAGCCCAAACGGAGTGGCGGAGTGAAAGAAAACCCAGCAACGAGGAAAATGGTTCCAATAGAAAGGTAATCTACAATCAGAATCGAACGATAGGAGGTGTAGTCTATTGGTAGTTCTAGCTTGTTGCTCGCTGCATGGTTCTGCGCGTTCGATTTGTTGACGACTGAAGTTTTGAATTGCCGTGGAATGGAAGGTGGCGTGTACGATGCGGATGGTTCTATGCACAAATAGACGGTGACAATGGCAGTACAGTAATAGCAATAAACTAGCTTCAATTAGAGCTCATTTCTTTGACAATCATTGGCCCAATGCAATGCGATATTTATATTTGCTTGTTCACGCAAAGTCCTTGGATGGCATTGTTTTTTCATGTTTAATTAGATGGAAAAGTCAGCTTTAGCAGAATAGAGTTATTTTTTTATTCAAATTTTTGGAAATGATGAGAGAAGATTTCAAAATGGAATATACACTTTTAAGAGGATCTTACGATTTGTGGGATCCTTGAGAAACTGTGGAAGAGGAACCCAAGTTTATCTCTTTAAAGTTCACTATACTTCTCCAGACTTATTAGGCATGATCTAGTTATTAGGCATCAGGAGCCTATTCTAGGAAGATGGAATTATCTGGAGATTCCTGTTTCAAGTGAGGTTCATCCAAGACATTGGGGTAAGAATTTCAAATCCTTTAGGAACATTTCGAAGATGACATGGACAACTTTCTGGAACGACTTTCCAATCAAATGATTGCCGTATTTTGAAAATTGCATAGTAAAACCTCGGTATATAGATATATTCGGTGCTACAACCGCTTCGCGATCCTGGTCGTCTGCAGGAGTCCTCTTAGGCATCAAAGCAAATATCAATCCAAAAAAAAAACTGAATTATATAGCTAGATTTGGAATTTTCAAGGCTTTAACTACCTGCTGTTGAGAATTCGCGTCAACAGCAATACTGGACACATTAAAGGCTGATCAAATGTGGAGAAGTCAACAAAGCTGTCAAAATACTTAGCCAATTAAATCTTGTATCCTGAAATTCGAAGAAAGATATTTATAAAAATTTGGATGCACTCCAAGAAGATGCTCGTATATCTCGAATACAAAGTGCCTTAGTGACGAATGCTATTAGCTGTATGATGACTTCACTTTCCTGCAATATTTAAAGATGCTCTGGTGAATGATCTTCTGTGATTTTGTGATTGAAGAATAGTAGTCGTCGAAGAAACCGACACCTTATTAGAGGCGGCTGAACTTATCATTTATCTGGAGAGTCAGTAGAAGCCTTGGGCGAGAGACTTAGCATTCCAAGAGAAATCCCAGAAGATACCATGGAGCATCATAATTGTCTGGTCATCAGGAATGTCAGAGTAAAACCTTCAATGTCTTGAGTGTGTTCTATATCTAATCTTCGACGATCTTCTTCAGCATTGTGAGGGTTTTTAAGGACTTTTATTTGCTGTTAATACTTCTGATAAGTAAATATGCAATAGAAACGAGATGATAAAGAGTAACTAAAGATTATTGTCTAAAAACAAACGAAGGAACCAATTCCAAGCCTAGAATAAATTCAGTTCACTCATATTGACAGTACGAAATGTTTCAGTGCAACTAATTGTACCCGTTTCTACGGGAATGATATTTATCCGTCGGTCCATCGGCTTATATTTGGTGAACGTTTTAAATAATTCACCTGACCGCGAATTCATTGTCAGCTAATTTTCCTGGCTGGAAAATGTACCGCATTCATTGGAATCCTTAGCAAATTGGAATTTCAGTGACCAGGAAACAATCAAAACATGGTCAATTTTATTGTCACCGTTCCGGCCCGGTGTCCTCTCCGCTTGAGAAGCGATCGCCCAGCTCGCCGGGGTGTAGCTCTCATGTGTGGTCCCTAAAACGTTCATCCATAAATTAGCGTTCGAATTGATTTTCCACCCTGAAACCAGGCAATGCTAACTTGGTACGGTACGGTGCAGTGGTCACGTCGCATGTAACATAGCACAATTTAGTGCATTTCCAAAACCGAACCGTTTGATGTTCGCAAGCCGTGCAAACCTCGGACCTGCGGTATCGATAATGTGCGTATGAGGTTTTGGGGGTTTTGCACCAAAAGGGCGCGCAGCTACTGGGTCACAAAATTGATATGCTGTGTCGTGGGGAGGGTTAACGGCAGACGAGAGTCACCCGATTGGCAGTCCGATTGAGCGTGGGATTTGGCGTTCAGCACTGCATGATGAGCAGCTGTCTTCCAGTTTAGAGTCCGGTTAGCCAGTCATGTGCTTTGGAAATTGTAATTTCGCAACCCGTTCGTGTGCTTTTGAGCGTGTACGTGTGTGTTTCGGACACAGTGGTCAGTAAATCGAGTTTGCATTCCACATCGTCAAACATCGTTTCCTATCTGCGCGCGTCCAGCATCGATGGGTGGATGCGAGCGAGCGTAGGTGACAAAGTGATGGATGATGAACAATCTCCCGGCAGCTTATGCGGTATTAAACCGCACTCATCATAATTTCCAGCCAGCGAATAAATCATACCAGGCAGCATACGGTCGGCCCAAGACGGCAGGAACATGAACACAAATCAAGCGTACCGAGCACACCGAGCTCCGGTCCAGGTCGTCGAAAATGGGAAGGAAATGGTGCGAAGAATGCATCCGGTTGGGGTGGTGGAGATTTCGTACGAGACGCCAGAGCCGTGCAAGATTCATTCGCGAGTTGGTAGATGAGATGCAACACTGCACGTACTGATATAACTATGGGAGGTTAAGGAATAAAATGTTGGGAAAACGCTACAAAAATCTTCAATTAAAATCCATATAATAATTTTCCACAAGAGGGCGCTTTTCGTAAGTAAAATGACACCTGTCAAAATAAAGTATCCTCGACGATAGTACTTCAATTCAAGAAATTTTAAAAACAATTAAATTAAAAAGAATTAAATACCTCCACACTTTTACAATCATCCCTCTTGTTGATTTAATCCACCCATAATCAAAGTGTGTGATGTTTGATGCAGAATCTTCACCTTGACGTGTCGCTCGCGGTTCGGCGTCGACGACAACCGCAACGCGATCGAACTGCACCTTGGAGATACGATATGCATACCTCCCCACCCGTACCATTGTCGCGAATCGCGAAGATGTGGGCAAGCAATGAAGAATGGCCGGTCGCCCGAATGACTGTCGCTCTAAACTGGTGTTAAGAGTCACCAGCAATTTCACAGCTGCGTGCGAAAATATATCTTCCTCACATTTACGAATGTTGACATCGCCGACTGTCGGGCGTTAATGCATGGCTGCCAATGTACAGCTGCTCCTTGCATCCTCATGTGTTCCCATGTCTGATGCTTCGCCAAAAACCCTTCTGTTTGAACCCCGCTAATAAATGTCTCACTGGAAGGTAGTCCTTTTTAATGAGAATGAGCTGAGACTTCGTTTGTGGTTCTTCTTTAATTCCCTCGATGGTTATCTCCCCTTGCGTGGTGCAACGCGGTGCAGCAGTTTTGAGAAATGGTCCACCAAGGCGACGACAAATCATATCACACGAGGCATTTACGGCCGGTACATGCATGTCCGTGTGCATCGACTTTAACTCTCGCGCCTCTCATTAGAGGCATCCGACGCACGTACTGGACGGTGAGGGACGTTCTGGATCTTTTTATGAACATTTCTGTCCGCGTCCTTTGACGGATGACGGCTGGTTTTCACATGTTTGTCATATTTCACCGCCACCACCATGACGAACGGTTTGGGCGTTTTTCGACTCCCCAACCTTCATACCATCCCATCCATTCCCCCAACGTAAAGGTCATTGAGCATAGCGCTCATTTATGTCACTCCACGTTTAGTGAACAAAAAAAGAAAAACACCCTGCGAAGGAAATCCATCCGTTTCAGCTCAGGAGAACCGGCATAAAATCTAGGTTCATCTGCAGAAGCTTCCTTTCCGCCGGTTTGGAAGTCACTCCCGCAGAACACCCATCGCTACCGTTGCCGTTCCGCGCGGTACCTTTCGCACCTTACCGCAAAGCGTCTTGCACCAGCGTCAGCAACAACATTAAGATAATTTATTCGGGTGCAGCAATTAGACAGCGTTCGTGTAAATGTCATAAATGGTTTTATTACCGTGACATGCATCCATGTCGGCGCGAGCGCGAAGAGCAGAATGATTTGGCATGCGAACAAAAAAGCATCCTCTTACGGTTGCGAGTGCGTTTTACGTACAGACTTATTTGCATATTTATTTATAGAATCGTTTAGTGTTTTGTGTATGGCGGAAAGCGATACATTCGGTCTCAAAGTATTCCACTAGGGTAGTTAGAGTTGAGTAGTATTTTCATTCATTGATTTAGTTCGCTGTGTTTGTATTATTTTCCCGAGAGATGGCGCTATACGGCACATAGTTCTCTAGCTTAGTGGCATGTTTTTCTCCTGCATGATAATCCAACGATAAAATATAGCAGTAAATTGAATGCATTCTCCACCACAAAGAGCACAATTGCATTTTATTTACATCCAATCTCAGACACTCGTGCTTGCATGCCGCCATTTATACTTAGCTGCGGTCGACTCAATATTTCATGCAGTTCGAAAATTATGCTTACTCATTACCACACAATGAGCCCAGGCAACATACACGTGCAAACAGGTATATTTGGTGGAGGGAACGCTACGAGGAATAAAAAAATAGCAATTGCTACATACCTGTCCGCTGTATCGTTGCATTGTGCTCTTGCAGGACCAAACAACACCGAAAAACCATTTCATTCACATTGTCCAGCAGCATTTGCAGCACCGGGTTGTGAATAAGTCGTGCACAAATTTATACGTTATTAATAACAAATTAATGTTGGCGTGAATATTTTATGCTGCGGTACACCGGAACGTTGCGTTTCGGGAACGTAAAGGTAAAGACAAAAAAACAGAACAACAATTGTTCATTATGATCGTTGGACGTTTGGAAGGAACAAATAGTAGCACAATGTTGCAAATGCACGGGAGTTTTGTTGAGAGTTTCCACTGTAGAAATATTTACAGCAGGTTGTGAATGTTTATAAAAAAAACATAATTAGCTGGTTGTGGGAAACCCAACATTCAAAACAAATCAATAAACCGAAAATATTTTCCAATTACATTTTGGTCCAACGCATATTTTGGTGGGTGGATTTTTTATACGGTCGAAAAATGTAAATAAAATTTTACTACAAAAACCAAACAAAAAAAACCCCAATCTCACCAACATGGTTGCGCATTTCGCATTTCGAAAAATTGTTTCTCATTCACACTAATTATACCTTTGGTTTGGGTGGTAATAAAACCATCTCATCTGCCCAACAAATACATGCAAAAAAATGTGCACACGTTTGATACGATGCGTTCATTGAATCGTGCACATTTCTTTCAATTATCTTTAATTCTGTGTCCACCGGATTCCGCAGCGATAAGTTTCGATGTTTCATCGTTGTGTGTTTGCAAAATTTTTTCCCCCCCTTCACACTTTGTGTGGAATATGGTAGTTATGGTTGGAAATTGATTAATAATAAAAATTCGATTTTACACTTCCACCTGTGTGAGCGGAAGAGCGCCGTTGCAGCGTTAAAAATACACAACAATATACGATACGGTCAAATAGAGGCAACCGTGTTGCATGTTCATTTTGTGTGCGTATGTTTGTCAGCATGGGAAGCCTTTGTGTGTTTTTTTTTTTATGTACGGCGCTATAATACCTTCGGGCGTAAAAACGGGATGCTCGATAGCCACGCGCACGCGTTTACTGTAGCCGCATTGTTTTAATTACTGTGCACAATTATTTGCCAATTAAACAAGGATATAAGCAAGACGAATTTCGGTGAGTAACGCACATTAATTGGCATGTATCGGCTGATGCACGTACACACAACAAGACCGACCGAGTGTTGCCGCCATTGGTTTTGTTGTCGCGTTTATCTTCCGGAACATTTTTTTGTTTTAAATATTAATTAATTATAAAACGATGTTTTTTTTTAATGTACAAAGGGTTCATGACTATAATGTTCAACTGTAATGTAAAAAACCCCCAAATTCTAAAATTTTATTTTGTTTTAATTTATGATGAGCTATAGTTCCGGCATGCATATTCCAAGAAAATTTTAAAATATACATTTTTTAAGTTCCCCAAGTTTTAATCCATTAAAACTTATGCTTTGATATAACTTGAAAAATGTGTTTTAATTTGTAATAAGAATGATATATTATTTTACAGAAAACAAAATTTCACAATGAAGTATAAATTGCTACAAAATGCAAAAATGCTCCACAACAAATATGTAGTCATGCTAAAGATACATTAAAATTAACACTAAAAAGTAATATAATACCGTTTGACAGATGCTCAAAAGGTAGAATAGAATTCCAATTCATTGTTTGAAGTCGTTGGAGTTCATTTTTGAAAAAAGAAATCCATAAAAGACCCTTTGAGTTCAATGTTTTTAATAATTTAATGCAAGGTAATAATGTTAATAATTTTAAATAAAAAATTAAAATAATAAATTTAATAATTTCATTAATAATAATAATGCAAGGCAATAATTTTTTAAATCAATTATGAATATCATGATCATGGTGCAACATTTTGATGTCGTGTTTGTTATCTGATGTTTTGAAAATATATGAACAATCTTTAGACTCTTTTGTAGAGCAAAAATCAGTTTGAAAACTTTGTCTAGACTCCAAAATTAATAATTTTTCAGAGATTTATTTCTTGTTTCTCGTCAGATTACAATTCAGAATCAAGCATGGCTAGAAAGTTAGTTGTCGGTAGAGCCATACTGTTTGGTACAGACGGTAGGCAATTTTCTTTCATTTTAAACGATTTGTCTATTCCAAAGCTTCAGATAACCATATTAGGTCCTTAGTGGACTCCCTTAGCAAAAACGTACGGCTTCTCTTAAATCAGAATTCCAAATAAATTGTTTTAAATTATTTTATTTATTAAAAATCAATAGTAAAAAATTCCAACACAAGTGTAAGTGCATATGGATTCAAATCGACATATTTATCGAGAAAGTATATTCTCAATATAGTCCGTAAGGAATTTATTTTTGTTTGTAATTCGGAAATTTGAAATTAGTGTGGTGGTCAGCATGAAACGGAACATGATTCGTAGTTCACAAAAATGTAAATATTATTTAAAAATGTATGAAACAGGCACCAGGAGGAAAGTGATATAATGTAGCCATTTTGATACAGATAAACGCTTGAAAAGTGAAGTAAAATCCAGAAATGCTAAAAAACGATATACTTACACCAACGAAAGAATGAACGTATAAAATCTCAAGAGCCGTGCACAAGGGAATGAACATCGCAACAATAAAAACGTTACGTTTCAAGTTAATAACCACGCCACACTATGTTTACATGATTTATCGTACGAATTGGTCGTGATTCATTTCCAATTATTGTTGCGCAAGCTCCGGCAGAAAGGAAAAAAAACATTCATTAGTTCTACCCTGCACCATTTTTTTCCCATTCACAACTCAACAATAGAACAGACCACAAACTACTCAGCGCAAAATGGAAAAAAATAAGTTTCATTCCGGTTTTCTGAATGTTTAAATAAAAATGTATAAACTATTGGAGTTTGGGTGGTGTATCGCAGGTAAAATAAATAAGCAGTGGAAAAGCCAACAAGTTTGCCAAACGTCTAATGTTGCTAGAATTGCAGATGAAATGGCCATTCTTCTGTGTGCGCGAGCGCACGCTACCTGTTGTTCGTAAAGAACGGTGTAAAGCAATTAATTTCGATTGTTTCCACGTTCTGGGGTCTATTTTTTTTGGTTTTGTTTTCAAATGCCAGTTTTCCCCGCAAGCTCCACAGCATATCAACGGGAGTTATGGCACGGTGCTACTGCCTTCTAATGAAGACGGTTTCGGGTGCCAAGTGCCACGGCACGGGAGTTTATAAATTCTTGTACCCCTTTGGGTCTCAGATATAGCTTCAGAATGGTGGGCAAGCTTTTGCGAAAAAGAGCGAGAGAGACGGGAAGGAACTTCCGAATGTGTGAAGCTCCAAAGAAGCGGGACCGTATATTTGTGCGACTGTTGAGATTTACGAGCGAATAATTAGTACAGTTTGGGCTGTTGCCTCCCTGCACCTGTACCTCCGTCGGTTTCAACCCCCCAGACACCAAACTAGCCTCCTCCCTGTTCCAATCCCTGCGAGTAAAGTAAGCCATCGAGCTGTGGCTTTTGCTAAGCTTGTAAAACTAGACCATAAACTGGTGGGTTTTATTGTGTGTGCGGTTGCGGGCACGTTGGGATGGCCGGGCAAAAACCATCGAAGAAATGTTTTCACACTTGTAATCTTCGGCGTCGGATGATTGTCGAATCGGAACAGCTGTTACGCGCGTGTGTCGTGCTGTGGTTGACGATGGCTCATTTAGTGCTTCCGCGTGAAGTAGACGACGGCCGTAGAGAACTGATGGGAATTGTTTCAACCCGTTTCGGTGGGTAAACGGTCCTATCTGCTTTAGAGCGTTCGGCCAGCAAACAAACAAACAAACAAAACCACCAGAATAGCCACCCAAAACATTGATTAGGTAATTCCCATGTTTTTCGTACTGGCCGCGTCCCGACCCGGATCATATCTTTTACGGTTGTTTCGAGTACATAAAACACGAGCCACTTTATTGGGGATTTCACTATTTTGCACACCCTTTCTCGAGCTGCAGCGCTAGTTTGGCTTAATTGTTAGAACATGCTTTTGAACGGGGTTTGAGTGGGATAGTAAAAATAATTATCAATAAACATTTTTGCTTTACGACAAAACAAAAAAACCAACCGCAGTGCGAACCCCGTGTTGGCCGGAGAGTAATGAACGAAAATAAATAATTAATTTCGAAGCGAAGTAACAGATGTGGCATCCCAATTATAAGTGCTCCAAAAATGGAACGCACAATGGCCGTTCACCATTCAATGCGTACATCAAACTCCTTCTAGCAGATAAATGTTTTGCAAAAATGCAAAAAGCTGGTTAAGCTTGTGTCCTAGAGTGAATGGCCTAACTGTGTTGCTTTGTCGTTGAAGCGTTTCCACATTTCATTCTCTCTCGCACTCCCTTCAAACACCGCATTCAACCGTTTTCCGTGAGGTTCGTCGCTTGCCGCCCGTTAAGTCTTTCGTATTGACCATCGTGTCGTCGCGCGTTCGTGCCGTTTAATTTTTTTCTAACCGTACGAACTTCTAAAGAAGAAGACAACTATCCTCACATCGGCCAATTATTGGTCATTCAGTAGTCTCGCGGTAGAATGATTCTTGAATTCTCCGCATCCTGCACTAAAAGATGGGGAGGGGAAAAAGCATTCTAGAGCGTCTTCGTCCGCGGTGGAGGTCGTGCTGGTTGATGTTTTTATTTTTATACACACATGGTGGTGATGGGGAAACGAGAGGTTGGGAGGAAGGAACGCAGAGGCAATTGATTGGCTTTTAAATGGATGCTGCGCAAATCGGCGTAATGAAGTGCCCGGTTTGGGGCCGGTGGCTGGGCCGTGCTTAGTCGCCGGACAAGTGGCCGCTACCATTGTGCTGTATATAATTTGTCACATCAATGGTGGGCAGATGGTGGGGGGAAGGGGGTTTCGTTGGATAGATGAGGCTATTGCTTTCAATTGAATTGAAGTCAAATTTATGGTAGTGCCCGTTCTAAAATGGACAAATGGCTTCCGGGGAACCAGTCGTTTGCCATCATTTTCTTATACACCGATGAAAGCCGAATAGGAACGAAGGGAAGTAATAGGAGAGAGAAAGAGTAAAGGGTAGAAATTTCACCAATCAAAGGATTGTGTTCTTTTTTGCGATCAAAATTATGCAATCCTTTCACCACTTTATGTACGTGATGGTAGAATTCTGCTTCAACGAAACCTCTGCAAATAACAGCATTCTTCTAGCGTTGCATAATAATTTTGCGTTCGGAAAGGATGCATTTTTTCATCTTCCCCCTCGTAGGAAAATATCCAGCTGCATCTTTCTTCTTGAGCGGAAGATAAATTTCTTCCAGCAGTGCATAAAATGCAACCGAACCAACCGCAGCCTATTACAGCGCATATCGTGCGGTGCACGTTTTCGATTTTCGATGCAGTTGAACGGTTTCGGGTTTGGGTGGGTGATTTCTTTTTTTTTTTTGCATGTATGCGGCGTGAAAATCGTTTCCTGCGGCACGAACGGAAAACAACGTCTGGCTGGAGCACTGGCGGAACGTGCCTCGCACATCAATGAGGATGCGACGTCGAGAGACTGCGGGCCGTGTTTGCTGCCATGCTTCCGGCAAGCTACTTGAACGGCGGCGGAAAAGGAAAACCGTCCCTATCGTTGGGTCGGCTAGCTTTTTGAACTTACCGAAGGGAAAACCCGCTTGATGCACGGGGACGGTGCCGGTTTCGTTTGTGTTTTTGAGCAAAACCGTGTTGGGAACCACTGCAGCCGGGATGCGAAAAGGATTGCATGCCAAAGAAAACACTCTAATGGTTTGTGCCCGAAGGGATGTTCGCTGCAGCTACTGCTGGTTGGGTGTACTAAATGAAAATGCGGAGAAAATATAATATAAACCAAACATCGTTTAGTACGTCAAAATTCTTGGAAGATTTGGACGGGTTTTTCTTATGTTTTCTGGGAGCGAGAGTGTGCTATTTTTTAATTAGAGTTCGTGGGGTCTTATGCAACCGAACCGAAGGTGAAAAGCTGTGGATTTATTTACCAGTTAAACCATACGGTTGAACGTGCATGTTAGGGAACATGGTGGTTGTTTACTCCGTGGTAATAATGTTTCATGTATGCTTCAGATAGCAGCATTGTGAGATAATATCAGCACTCTGATTTTTCCAATAATTTAAAACACAGATATAAAAATGAATACGATTTTTTTATTAATAAAATTCATATATTTTTCATGGAGAACCCAATGTCATGGTCCGCTAGTCTTATTTTTTTAAGTACATTTTCATTATTCGTGAATCATTTAAGCTACGTGTAGTTTTAAACCCTAACTCGTGAGTGTTAAAGCGTAATAATACAGTCCATAATATAATAAATAGCTACAGTCCTTAACAGAACTATACGAAAACGTGTTTGTTTGAATAAATAAATAAGAAGACTTGGATAATTCATGTTCTAGTAGTAAAGAAAAATAAAACACTCATTTTAAAAAAGAGTGAAAAATTTTACTTATACTTTTTTTTAAATAAAATTTTATACTGTTTGCAAAATACGAACAGCTGCGGAAAATATTTTCCTCCGCTATTGTAACCGCTGTAAAAATCGTTAAAAATACATGTAGCTAACGAAACACAGAATGCATTTCCAAGAACCTTTCAAAAGATGTATTTGTATGAAAGAAGTGACAGTCACAAGTAGTGCAAGAAATTGAATTGCAATGTGAAATGAAGCAAATATCGGACATATTTTGCTGTTCATGGGCAGAGAAAATCGGAAACGTTATGTAGTATTTAGCAGTAAATTTTTCAGAAAAGCAAAATGTTACAGAATGTAGGAAAAATATAGCAACATTATTTACACAGCTCTAGTCGGCTAGTTATGCAGGGTTGAAGTTTGTTCTAATTTTTTTTTGTATTTTTACCACATGTTCTACTTTTTAGGTGTGGGAGACAAACAAAATAAGGATTGAAAAGCAAGATAACTGGGTAATGGCTATGGATAACAGAGTCACAGAAGGAATTCGATTTTTAATCCACAAAAAATCGGTGCTTTTTTCGGTGTCTACATCTTCACGAAATATGTTCTTTATATTAGTTTTACGAAACGAAATTTCTTATTGTTAAGTTATGGCAGTTAAAGTATTAGGAAAGTAAGCATAGGGATTAGAATTAAAGTTTGCAAAAAAACCTGGAAATCAACTAAATTTATCAAGAAAACCATAACAAATCTAACGAAACCCATGTGCAGTGTGTCTGTGATGGATAGATTTGACTGTTTATTGGTGTGCCCCTTTTCCAGATTAACGAAAACATTGTTTGAGGAATGAAAGTTGTGATCAAAAGCTAAAAAAAAACAGAACCTCAAAACCAAAAATACAACCCAACTACTTCATTACCAATTCAAGCGGTTCGCATGAACAAACCCGGGGGAAAAAAAAGAAAATGATGCGAAGGGGTTTATATTTCCTCATTATGTTTCTGTTTGAAATAAAAACTAGCACTTTCGTCTGAAAGCGAACCCCGCCCCGAAGAACTCCGCGGCCAATGATGTAAAAGTTTGGAAGAAGTTTATTTTCTCATCCATGAACCGTCCCAGAGTGTGGTCCGCAAGGGTGTTTTTTCCTCCTTCCGACGGTCGGCGATAGTTTTGCGGATGGTTTTCGCTCCACGTTGCGCGTAGTAGGATGGAATTCTATTAATAAACGCAAAATAAATCACCAAAGTTAGTCGCGCTTCACGATTCGCTTCAGTTCGTTGCTGACCGAAGTCGGTGTAGGGCTGGAGAGTCCGGGTATTGCGATGCCAGAATGCTAATGTCCGATGTACTATGTGACGGTGCTGATGATTCTATCGGACCCCGAAAGGGCCCTTGTTCCGGTGTTGCGAAGTAACCGGTAGCCGACAACGTTTATTTATTCATGGCGCGAAATCGGTACCACTCCTAATCAGCAGCTCGCTTCTGGATTGTGGATGAAACAATGAAGAGAAAACGCAAAATTTTACCCATCAAGGATAGGAACCTAGACAAAGGCGTGGAGAAAAAAGATGGTAACGGAAAAATTAAAATGTAGCACAGGGTATACAGCATCTCCGTAGGCAAACCATCCTTCGCATACAAGAAATACTCCAGTAGAAAACAAAAACTGGAAGAGAAAACCAAAGTGTTGATGAATGCCGGAAGTACCCGTGGTACAAGTCTTCGACGCTTCAAAATCTCATTAAAATAATTACTATCAACACGTTTTTCGATGTCCGGTTCCACTCAACTCACCCACAACGCTCTCTAAGGTCCGGTTAGGTTGTCCTGTTCCTTTTTTTTTGGTTTGATTCGTTCATCATCATCACCATCCCGTGCTACCCGAGGCGATTCGAAGGCGTCGGTGTTGATGAGCTTGATAAAATTGTTCCTTACTGGGGAAGGACGTCAAACTGACACGAAAAAAGAAATACAGGGAAAAACCTCAGTTCAAAAAAATAGGAACTAGCGGTGCGAAAAGTTACACCAACCGAAAAGAAAAGGAAAAAAAGGTTCATTCCGTGGCGAAAGCTTGTTAGTGGAGCTTTCCTGTTAGTTTGTGTGGAGTAACAGAAAGACGTAGAGAGAGCGAGAAATTAAATGAGCGATTCCATAAGTGTCACGGGCAACTATGATGATGCTTCTTCGCGTACGACAGTACGTGATCTAGGATTAGTTTGACATATTTTTTTGGAAGTTTTGTGCTCCGTTATCCTTTAAACATTACGTTCATCAGGTTCTTAGGAAATACTCTGGCTCAATTAAGCTCTTACACAAGTCTGTTGCGAGTTAGTTAAAGGAAAGTGTCCACAAAATATCTGGACAACTGTTCAAACTGTCGTTAAGGATCGTTGCAGGATAGGAGTACGGGTTTCGAAGCGATCAACATTAATCAATCGATCACGATACATACAAACCAGATCGTTTTTAGGCATGAAAAATGGTCCTCCATCCCTGTGCAAGGATTCAAAAGTCTACAAAAACGTATCAAAAATCGTTCATCTATTATGTCAAGCATTTAAGTATGCAGCCTCAGCGTTCCGACACGGTGGCAATGATCCAATTGTCCATCTCTCGAACCCCACCAGCAAGATGGGAAGTTCTTGTATGGTGTCGAAAGTTGATGATTGATTTCGGGCCTCGGCAAAAGGACCAGAAGCGGGGTTTTTACCTGTGACCGGTGCCACGAAAGGTGACTACTGTCCACTGTCAACTGGAATGTGTGTTCATTAAACTGACCGTGACATTCGCCGTTGGACGAAACCATTAATTATGCCCTAGTCATCTTGATGGCGCGCTACCAAGATTGATGAGAAAGTAGCCACCGGCGGTAAAAGGGACAGTTGTCTCACACGGGAGCAACTGCATTCAGAACGCTCGGTATGTTGGCTGCAGCGCGGCAAGCATAACGTTAATGGTTGAAGATGACGATGATGACGGTATCGAGGTTGACGGCAAGCGTTAGTTGATCTAGCAATCGAATTAAAACTGGAACTGTGGTAAGGTGTAATTGCAATATGTCGTACCTTCATTGAAGAATTGCATTCCGGTTATTGCATTCCAATGTGTGTATCATACAGCTATAGCAATTATGAATTAATTGTGGGAATATGAGCGTTAGTATTATTTATTTTCATTTAATTATTGCTGTTTTAAAAGGGAATGAGTAAAGCACTTTTCGTTAGGGTAAGGAATGCTTTCTCTATGTTTTAATATGCAATAATTCTTAAAAAGGATAATTCCTTAGCGCTTAATATATCTCCAGTGTTTCTCTAGACTCTGTTGAATAACACTGGATAAGTAATTAAACAAATCATTGGACTATTGCATTGAAAAGCATTTATCAATTAGTGACATCTTGCAATTGGATTCAGCAGATCAACAAATTCTTGCAACTTGAAACTCCACAAGATTCTTAAATTGTAGACGAGAATAATTGTTTTGCATATTTTACTTCTTCCAACGATACCGAAGTTTACTCCGGCAAGTACCTATGTGGAACTCCTTCACATCTGCTTCAGAAATCCGAAACAAGACGTTGCTTTGGACTAGTCCGGATTGTGTTTTTAGCATCCCTCCTCAAATATATCTATATATGTACATATATACAAATGAATGTTTTTTTGTTTGTCTGGCCTAAAACTCGAGAACGGCTAGACCAATTTTGACGATGTCTTTGATTGATTTGTTCCTTTATGTTCAACGAAGGTTTAGAGAAAAAAGATTGAAAAATTTCCAAGGAAAATCCGGAAAAATCCAAAAGTGGGAAGTTCCAAGGTTTTTACAAAGCGGCCTGTTTTTAATATCAGTTGACGTTCCCAACGACATACAGAAGAGGAAAGTGTATCTATAAATAAATTTCTTCGAATCGGTTTCATTGCACATAATGAAATCAGAAAAATACAGGAAACTTCAACTTCCCATAATTAGACGCCTTTTATCAATAAGAACTTCCGATTATTCTGTATCTGTGTTGGGCAGTGAAATCAGTGGTGGATACAACACTGTGGAGGTCATTAGGGGAATAAAACTTTTGGTCCAACCCAGTACCCGAGCTTAACCTGCTTGAATCTGATGAAAGAAATCGGAAGGGTGGGTTGACTTCAACGATCTTCGGGTCTTCGATCTTCGGAGTGCAGAATTACTTTGATAGAGATTTTGCATGAGATGGAGTTCCTGATATCCTGCTTTGCGTGTTGATTTGATGAGCATCAATGCTTTACGAGATCCTTCGAGACCCCAGATCAGCTAAATCCGCCACTGAGTGGCTCAAGTCGATTGAAAATCCCATTTGAGGAATGAAAGTCGGAGTCACTATCGGTCTATCTTCCATCTTCTTTGGCCTAACGACCTACTCGGTCATGCCTGCCATTTCTGGCTTACGAGACTTACTAATACCACGTAGTTGGATAGTCAGTCCTCACTACGGGGGAACGGTCCGGATGGGATTTGATCCCCGGTCCTGTCGTTTACGACCGGCGCCGCTTATCTCCTCGGCCACCGGACCGCCCCTATCGGTATACAGAATAAATTATGAAAATTATCCAGAATTGCCCTCATTTTTTGTAAATAAGTCCCTTAACATCTACGTTAGCTTCAACGCGATATTTCAATACCAATCGTCTTACACAAAAATACAGTTTCGGATATTTTCCACGTTTTCTTAAACCGCTTGGAGTCTTATGAAGTGTTTTGTAGACACTAAGTACAATGATTTTTTTTTGTCTGGAATCCAATATTATAGGTTGCACGGAACGAACTGACTTTAGGTCAGCTAGTTTTATACTAAAAAGAACTAATTCATACTAACATCAAAATAACGTCCGACGAGGAGATCAAGGTCATAGAAAAGCAGGAAAAAAACGGATGCCACTCCACTACTTTATCGGGTGTGAGATAATCCCAACCACAACCATGCTCCGACCAGCATCTATTTAGCATGCAGTGTGACGATGTTCATAAATCTTAAAAGTCCCACTAGTTCGGCCTCCCCATTAAGCTGCACATTAACAAATTAGCTATCTCGCACGGGCAGCATCTGTCGGAAACGCCCCGAACTCCGCGGCCCTCTCCTGTTCGGTGGAGGAGTGCCTTGGCACGTTATTATTACGGCTCATTTCTCGAACAGACCGGCCACACGGTGGACGGTTCCATTCGATTTTGCAACCATTTTACCCATTCTGCTGAACAAACAACGAAATGGTTCACGATCGATAATCGCTAATAATCACCTGTGTGACACCATTCATCACTTTTGCCGAACCGTGGCGATTAGGCGGAAGCTCATCATGGCCGCAACCGCGATCGAGATCTCTGCCCGCGCGATCATCGCTCACCTGTGCGCGGGAGGGCGGTACGAATAGTGTTTAAGAAGCGGAGAAGCGTCTCGTGCCGGGTTCTGGGTTCTTCCGAAGGGGTAATAACAGTCATTTGGTGTGCCCTAAATGCGAACGCAGGACCATTAAGATCTTATCTAGTTGCAAAGGCTATGAAGGCTTCTCCACGTACCATTCCACGTCAGGTTCTTCCAGGTAGAACGATCAGATGTTGCCGTGTCTTGAGGGGAGATAAGATATTTACAGATTCTATTTCGTAACAGATAAAACAGTTTCTAAATTTTTCTTGCAGAATGTCACAACAATTCCTTTATAGGATGTTAAGCTATCCAAACACAGTGGTGCAAATATTAAGCGTACAGTAATTTGCCCGACAGAGGTCTAAATCGACGAATAATTTAGAAATAATTGCTCATTCTACCTGGCAGGGCAACTTTTCTCCCAGGTGCCGTTAGAGGACTGCGTGCGCTCAGAATATGTGCCATCGCTATCGCTTTTGGCGCTACTCAAGAAGTCCCGCAACATCCCCCAAAACCAGTGGTTTGTTGGCGGTCGAACGAATCGTGACTAATGTGGCGAACGGGTCGCCGGACATTCGGACGCGTCTGCCATAGCGAGAACAGACGGCCCATTTGTTCGCCTGTTTTGAAGCGAATAGAACATGCTCGAAGCTCCACAGGCTACCAAAATATCTCATATGGCGGAGAGGGCCTTAAGAAATTGGGTTTGTTTTACTTTTTCGTTGTTGTGTGTGTGAGTGGATAAACATTTTTTTTTTGTTGGTGAGATTTTTGGGGAACCGAGCAAAGGAAAGTCTGGAACGGTACTCGCTAACTCGGCAACGCACGATTTCAGGATTGACTTCAATCAAAATGATTGAAGATTTGTGGAAAACAGAAATGGCAATAATTGCTGTTTTGCCCCGGGAACTCCTTACCTTTGCTTTACCTCCCGTCCGGTCTCGGCATGTCAGTAGAATGACGACTTCCAGAACGGATTAGATCCTTCATCTTTGGTAGCGAACGGGTAGCGAACCGTCCGCGGTGATGGGGAACCGTCTCTCTAGACCCAGTAAAAGGGCGTTTACCGGGCGCCTGTTGCCGAGTGGACTTTTTGCCTGTGTTGGACCAACGCTTTCCAGGTTCCAGGGCAACCTCAAGTAGATTCTTATTTGTCTTACGGTGGGCAGTGTTTAAGACGCTAGGCCGTCTTGTGTTCTACTTCTAGCCAACTGGCGGGAGTCCCGTGAACCTATTAATGGAAACGGGGGAAAACAGCCGAAGGTGAAAGAGAAATCTTGATTGAAGTCTTAACTAACAGCGTTTGTCTCGAAGCGGCCATCCGAGTGATGGGAGCGAGGAAATAATGATTATGACTTAATCACTGGCATTTGAACCTCCCAAAATGTCGATGATGGGAACACCCGATGCACATATGCTTAGCGATATATGTGTGTGACCTGGGCGCTTGCCGAGTGGGTAAAACGTTTTGGGAAATCGAATTACCACTCGATTCCCCGCCAGGTTTGGTGCGGAGCTGTGCAGTAATTAAACTCGTTCTGTATTCGGCGCCGTCTTTTGTTTTACCTTTTGCGCAACACCTGTGTGAGAGTGGTCGGAAAATGGTCCAGTTCCTGGGTAAGGAGCTGGCAAGGATAAGCATTCTTGTGGTCTATTTCCTCCCGAGCACACATTCAGAAGTTATCGGTGGAAAGCAATTATAGTAGGGAGAGAGAGAGCGAAAAGCACTTGTCTGCGAGTTCCTGTCAAATGAAGGTTAATTACTTCGACAGTTCGGTTTCTTTTTTTTACCTTCCGTTATTGCGGGTGGAACCAAATGCGTTTGGAATTATGCTTACGGAGGTAGATTTTCGTGCAGGATAAAAGTGTTAATTCAGGCGTAAGTAAGCGGTTGGTTTGACTTTTGTTCTATTAGCTGTGGCAATGGAGGTGCAACACATGACTAGCGGTGGAATTGCTCATATCTCAATTATTTAAATTGAGCCCTAATTAACCCAATCGAAGAAGCAGCACCGGAATGATAAAGGTTAGAATTCTTCGTTTGCTTTCGCAGAACAAATGTTGGATTCAGGACCAGAAGAACAGTACCAAAGCAACAACCTCCGTTGCTGCTGCTGCTGCTATTCTCTATGCATCAATGATAAATGCTTTCGTCTTTCTAAAGACCTTTATACGGATACGAAGGCATACGCTTCCCTTCAGACACTTCCGCAGCAAATGTTGCCCAATCATCTCCGAACGTAGGCAGTGCGAGATTCTAACGAGACGGTCCCTGATTTCTCCGTCAGGTACTTTCTCCATGATAAATTCCATCCGCTGCCTGGGGGTTCATTTATGAGCAGATTTAACAGATTACGATGATTGTCTCGAGTCGGGAGAATGGGGAGGCACAAATTGTATTATCTTGCTCCGTGGGCTCGTTTCGGTACGCAGTGGGCATAGTGTGGGTTGAGAAAGGAAGAGAAACAGAGTCATTCTTTACGCCGCCGTTGCTTCAGATAAGCAACTGATTGCATGAGATGGAGTCCTTTTTTTGTATTGCGTTTCCAGGAAAATTGCGCCTCCTAGTGCACGACGGTATGCTCTGTTGTGCTTTTCAGATGAACTCCAGCAGCTAACTGCAGCTTGTTAACGGTAGGAGCACGGATCAGAGCACACGGGCAGAACGGGTATAATTCTACAGGGCAGGATAACGTCATATATGAGCAGCTAACAAATTTACTCAAACGACCTGCAATCACATCCGTTGTTTCGTGCTTATAAGGATCTCAATGATGATGATCCTTACTTTTTTTGTCTCTCTCATTCTCGTCCACAACTGCTCCTTAAAAAGACATTCCGTGCATAACGCACCGGGTGGTCCTTTCCCTCCGAGCATTATTAGGTTCCATTTACATGCCTCCCGATTCGGGTGGATGATTTCCTGTGCCTTAAGATAGGCCAAAGACGCACAAACTGCAAAACCCCCGAACGAATCACATCCCAAAATGGTACCGATAATGTTTCAGACCATGGTAAAGGGGAGCTGTTTATGGGGTGTTGCAGGCGCGTTTTGGTTGTACTCCCGCGAACGGGGTACTTTGCGCGTAAGTGTCCCTATTTTTCCGCGTCGAATGTTATTCGATCGCACCCGTAATGGTTATGATGTTTGGCGCTGTCAGCAGATGTGTGTTGGAGCACTCCGTCCCTTCCATCGTGATAAGAATGTTAAAGAGGTGATTTGGAATCAGTTTTAAGTAGCAGTGTTTAAGCGTCGCTGATGTGGAAAAATAATGTCTTCAACTGAGAATTATGGAGTGACTACTCTACTCTAAATATAATCTTTTTTTTTTAATTTCCAACCTTAAAAGTGGATAATTGATAGTAATGAACTGGGAATTTTTAAGCACTGCGTCATACCTTTAGTTCCAAAATTCCCATAACCGTTCTTGAAGTACATTCATGATAATGTTAAAGCCTTCATGATAATGTTAAAGTATATTTTTTTTTTTTCATCCAAGCATTGGCTAAACTTGTTTAAAATAACTATCCTTAGCTGTTTTAAATCTCTTTCCATTCTTCAATTTACTGCAGTCTTGGATCAAGCCTACAGAGTTTAAGAGCTTTTACCAAAAAGTTATGCTAAGGCGTCGTCCATAAATTACGTAACGCTTAAATTGGGAAGTGTATTGTTGAGGGAACAAACTCGAATCTGTAAAGGATTAGAAGATTTTAACCGTTTGATAAGTGTAGGAGTTTTGCATGATCAAATGTGATTCGTTGACGAGCTCCATGAGTCTCTTCTTCTTTTTTACTGGAATGCTCTATCGAGCACGTCTGAATGACATGGTCTAGTCACCAATCCGTTTGCAGGAAAATCAATCCAAGGCTGCATCTCTAGGCTGAATTTCTTGTGTTGAATGTATGACGTATTTAACGATGTTTCACAAACAATTGAACAGGTAATTTGAGGTTTACTTACCACTACTAATATAATTGATAGCAACATGAGGAGAACAAAAACAAAATATTGAAGATTCGATTCTAGATTCCATCTAAGTATAGATCCAGAATAGTGATTGAGTCCGGCATTATTTCGATTAGAGATTTTTTTATTTAAAATGATACTTCTTCCCCAACTTTTTTGCAGTACATTGATGACGATTAGAATACTTTCTGTAACGGTATTTTGTTTACCTAATTCATGTCGTCAGTTTAAGTACTTTATAAATACACCAATACACCAATGTATGTATAGCATTGCATGTATTAAATCAGTTAGCAGTTCTACAATATAAATTACTCATATAAAATACTAAGTCTGAGACAATAATTTTTGTTGTTGCAATAATTGATTTGTTTTTAATAGGATGTTTTCATATTAACTATGACATATTAATGATTGAGCAAGCTTTGTGTTAAGGTATGGGTTTGGAGAATGGGCGTTGTTATTTTTTGTAATATTTAATTTAAACGTAACACAAAAAAAAAAATAAATTGATGCAATAGTAACGCAATAATGGCCGATTCTGTGGATCGAAAAGAATTTATCTGACTGGATCAAAGGTCACGCATGTTCTCGGTACAAAACTGAATTGCTCAAATTTACACCAGTTGCATAGTAAATGGAACGATAGTTTTTTGAAGTACTTAAGTTCTTGTTACGTAACATATAGCGAAATCGTAACGCTAGAGCGAACCCCCTCCCTCATCCCTTCGCGCGTTACGTAATTTATGGACGATGCCTAAGAACTAGAAATAGAACGGATAGAGATAATTGTGGCGAAGAAATATGGACACGTGTACTTATTTTGATTGAGTCTGATCCTTAAAATTGTTGTGTTTTAAGACGAAAAAAGGAGATAACCACATGCTTGTATACTAACATCTAGTTCTGATTATTGTTCCAATAAAAATCTCTAAAAACGACGTTTCTTAATACTTCAAATATAGCAAAGCGTTGCAATGTTGCCTTGCTAATCTGAATCGTTACGTCACGGTGTGATAAAACTGACCATTCTCTCACAATACTATCGACGCACAAAATTTTGCGTAGATATATCCATCGTAAACCTATCCAGGAAAAACCACATGATCCCGGCTACGTACTTTCCTGCCAACGGGAAAATCCAACTCAAATTTAGGAAACATTGTCGATTTTGTGCGTGCGATAGCTGAGGGCACAAAAAGCTGGTTGCTGCACTATAGCAACACCAATATAGTAGCCACGAACGTACCAACCATCTGACCAAAGTATCATGTGCTACTGCTTCAAATTCGTATCCCGAATCTGCTCCCTATGTTTGAGGTTGGTTTATCTTTAGTTTTTTGTTGTCGTTGTTTTGTTGCCCCAGTTCCACTAGGGGACTTTTGCATGTTATTTGACATTTCGCGCTCAGTGGAATGGGAATTGCAATTTCGTGGTCACTAGGTGCATCAGAAATTTGGCTGTATGAGAACGCAAACAAAAAAAACGAGCTATGTCCGCTGTGCTTCTATCCAAAGCAAAGCTTCCGGGAATTTCTAATCACTCTGAAACGTAACGATTTCGGTTGCATCAAGTTGAAATAATCTACAGAACGCGTCAACATGAAAAAAACAAAAAATAGTATTTTTCCTGAGTGCATCCAGTGAAACAAGGGATGGAATCAATGAACAAAAAAATACGTAAAAACGCGAGGACCAGGTGTTGTGTCCGTGTTGTGTCGTCGAAAAGTCTCACTGGGAAAACTGATCCCTTCACCGATATGTCCGAAACGTTCGAAGCTGTTGTTGGCTTTCCGACACACATTCAAACAGTTCTTGCGGGCAGCTTTACCGTTTCGGGGGCTGATTGGAGCGATGCACCAGCAAGTGCAATGTTTGCTGATGCACTTTTGTTCTAGGTTTCAATTATGAGGCCATGGCTCGCAGACTCGTTTCTGATATGACGCGTGGCTAAAGAAAAAGTGACGCTTTGCCGTCCCAAACTGTGACAATCGATAAGATAATGTTTGTGCAGTACTTTTCTGTTGACGTTTTTGGTGGGGAGCTTTTGCATTGGGCAGCATTCCTCGCTTATCAGATTAGTGAACATTTCGTGTGGATCATATCGGTGTCAATTTAGTGAAACGGACTTGGAAAAGTCTGTCAAAGATTTTTTTATTGTATCGGAGTATTCATAGGATGCAATTAAAATTCTAATCCATTCACTCACCCTTTCTAAAATGATTAAAAATCCAAAATTCTAATTTTGAAATATCATTATTCGAAGCATATAATAAATTGTTAACGAGTGCAAAGAAAAAATAATATATTTAAATTAATTTATAATCAGTTTGGTCATCATGATCCCACTCAGTAGAAAAAAGGTCACCTAATCGGAAACTAAATCTGATCTCATTTTCCGCAACATAACCAATTTGGTTAAAAAGTTCTACTGAATGTGAGAAAAAAGAAAAACAGATCCACTATCACTGGATCTGTTTAGTAGAGTCCGAAATCTTATTAGCTAATTTACTCCTCCAACCTCCGAGGGTTGATTCCTTTGAAGGAAGGAAAAAAGATATCACCAAGCCCTTTCAGGATCTGCCCAGAGTCTCATCAAAATTCATGACCGAAGAAATCAAACCGGAACAATTTCGGAGCTCGTTTTCATTTCGTGGCCCAAACCTCATTTATGTCGCCGCTTCCTACATAATCCGATGAAGATGAGGAGATAGTCCAGCTCCACCGGTTCCTTCATATGCAGCGCTGGCGATAGGACAGGCCCGGCAGACGCAGGTCGTATTTCGTAATTCCATTAGTATGGAAAGTGATCCTGGATGAATTTTCTATCGGTTGACCACGGAACCGGAAGCACGTGTAACATCCTACGGCCAGAAATTAAGGCAACCAGAGTTTGTTGATGGCTAATTATTTGTCACTCATTTTGCTTTCGGAAGTTCCTTTGATCCCTTTTCTTTGCGGACGACGCATCATTTTGTTCGTATAAAAATGTAAATCACATTCACCACGATTTCCGGGTACGTTACACTATATCCTGCGTGGTAAATATGCGTGTGTTGCGTCGTAACATTATTCAGTAGTCAAAAGGGACTTGGAGCGTAAACGATCATGATCAGCATTTAAGCGTATGACATAACCTTTCGTTGCTTTCGCTACTTCTCGGAATCAGAAAACAAAAGGGTTGTACCCTCGTTTTGTTATCCGGACGGCGTTCGGTTGGGTTTAAAAATTAAAAAAGCGTCCAACATCATCTATGTTATACTGGGTTGATCTGGGGGAAAATGTTTACACATGTAGAATGGCGAGCTGATAGAATATTTATTCTGTCCACGCTGGAACGTTGTAACGCGGCGAAAGTAGAACCAGAAGGAATAATTGGAATTACATGTTGCAACGGTGAAAGGGTACCAAAATGAAAAAAAAAGACCGAAGAACACATTCCACTGCAGGTTCTTTTCATTAGAAGTCAATGAAGTCGGTGGTTACAGCTGTTACTCTGTTATCAGATTGTAAATTAGTGGAACACGATTAATATACCCACGATGGCGTGACTAATTTAATGGGTTCGAAATGAATACCAAGAAGCTTATTAGAAAATAAATAAGGACTATTTGGATGAAACTGTGGTGGTTTCAATTGTTACGATCTGCTTGTATTGTTGAGATGATTATGAAAAGAGTTTCGAAAAGTTTCTGTTTTACGATCCCTTTTATTCATGTTTAGTATGATAAGATTTTTTAGGCTAAAAGGTAAATAAATGTTGTTCTTTTGGAAAGTTTTGGGTTAGGTTCGCTGGACAAGTCATTTTTCCAACAAAAACCAATATGGTATAGATTATCAAGATAAAGAATAGATAAATGTAAATACCACATGAAAATAAAGAGAAGAAATTAACAGAAAGAAATTTATATAAAAAATATTATTCTTGATTGTAGAAAAAAAGGAGAAATGAAAGGAATTTAAGAAAGCTTTGTTGAAGAAACGAAACACAAGTAACTAATAGAAAACAAAATAAAATTGATAAAATGGAAAAATGGAAAACAACCAAATAATAATAAAAAATACAGGAAAACAAAATAATTGATTGGATAACTGATTGTTTTCTGCTTCGAATCACTGATTAACACTTAAATAATTATTATGGAATAAAAAAAATAACAAAATTCAGTTTATATTAACATTGTTTGAAACGGTTGAATTTAATTTTATTAATTCGTTACATTACCTTTAGTTGCAAAATTATCGATTTAGGTATGTAATGTTGTTTTTGAGTTTAAATCAATAAAATTATATTTACTACAATAAACTGGGAGGATTCCATCTTATCCGTTTTTTTTGTTGTTTATTTGTTTAGTATGAAAAGTTATTTTCTTTACTTTATTAGTATCCTGCCGAGTGATATACTAACAACGTTGTATCATAGTTAAGTAAACTTAAATGTGCGGTTGTACCTAACTATATTTTGCGATATTTCAAAGAAAACACCACACGAATTGCATTGCCTGCGTGAATAAAAAAATAAATAAAACAAACCAAAAACAAAAGTACCGCGTGAAGGTGCTAAAAACGATACACCGATAAAATCGTATGCCCAAAAAAGGGGTTCCTATCGCCAAATCGAAATGCATTATTCAGAGTTTGTTGCACGTAACAGCAGCAGGAAAAAAAACCTTTCCTATACGAATGTACATGTACCATGCCGTGGAGTGAAATGGAAAGAAATGTCTCGTTGTTTCTCATAAAATAATGCCCAAAAGAATTGTTCAGTAAGAATCGGCAAGGATGGTCTTTTGGTTTTTGTTTCCGTCTTGACCACCGTCTAACGCAACGTTTAACGATGGTTGATGGTCGCGATTTCCTTGCCGTTGTGGAAACCGCCGCAAAACATGTCCAAGATCCGTTTCGAGATGATCGTCTATCAACGGTGGTTTCGTTGTGTGTGTGGAACAAAACGGGCCCACAAAAAAGCCCAATCGGAATGAAAACTCCAAACAAAAATCGTTGAAAAAGCACCAACAAAGACAAAATGTGCATATTAAACCACCGAAAATGCGACCATCAATAGCGCGTTTGCTTGCAGTGCGAAGGTCTCCGGAAAGGGAACATTTTTTGTTTTCGTTACCGTCCGCCGTTCTCGGTACGCCCTTCATCACCGTGTGCGGTTTTCGTTTCCCGGCTGTGCCAAACGAAGATGAAACGGTTCATTGTTTATTACCCGGAATAAATGTCACATTATACGGTGTTCTTCGAGTAGGGGATCGTTTGTGGAAACCGTGGAACCGCTGGGTGAAACTGGCCGATTAAAATCAGACCATTCGCTGGAAAGGAAACCCGAACCGCCAATGCAACGATTGGGCCGCGAGGCGTGCGCGAGTTGCAGACGAAATGCAGGCGAAATTCGCCGGCGTATCGATCGGTTTTCAAGATCAATGTTATAAATATTTATTTCCGCCTGCACTGACGGCCAAGTTTTTGGGGTGAGTGTGAGGAGTGTGGGAGAGAGTGGGAGTTTTTTTTTCTTCCGTTCTGAAAAGGATGATTTTTTTGCTCGGAATGTCTCACAGAGCCCTTTCCTAAGGGGGTCCCATCAGTGCATCGTTGATCTTCCCGATTTCGATCGATCGTCGTTTGCTTTGCGGCGTAAGCGAAATGGTAACGATGGCAACGATAGTGTTTTCCAAGGAAGTTAAGCTTACCGCAGTGAGATGGGAGAGCATGAAAGAATAAACAGTATTTTTTTCTTCTTGTGTCGAAGACGCTCTATAGGACTGGGAGCTTATTTAGTGGTAGCGTTAGAGCATATATTTTCCATCGACATCAAAGTTCAAAATCACGCTGGTGAGAAGATGTTAGAATGAAGGGGAGAACGGAAAGGCAGTTTGGTGTTGTGTCTATGACTTCGAACGGTGGGATTGAGTCTTAGAATTAATAAAATTCTAGTTCAAATTCTTAAATGAATCAATATGCTGAGGAGTTCCTTAAATATTTCATTATTTTTTCAAAAATACTCTTTTGAAAACTTATGTTGTTTCTAAGACTTGAAGCTCAATCGTTCCCAGACAATATTTTGTTTTGTCCAAAATCGCCACTACTATTGCACCAACCTGACTGAGCGCCCTAGAACCACCATGAGTCGCTGCCAGTCTTCAGCAAGAGGACATTATTTATAAAATTTATTTGAGCATCTTAACGACAATCCACTCAGTCCGCTTGGTGAAGCGAAACTTCAGCGTTCCGGCATACTAAGGGCAAAAGAAAAATCATTCCAAGACGTCGTTTCCGGACGCTAGAGCTTTCTAGCAGTAGTTTCCAGCAATCGACAAAAATCGAAACATCGCGAGAAGGAAATGGAAAATAAAAAAACTCGAGGAAAAGCACACGAATAGAGCAACATCTTATCGATTTGTGTTCACCGCCACGAAAACGACAAAACAAAATATGGCAGCATCAAATCGCAAGAAGATGGCCTTCGAATGTGCCGCGGATGTTGCGGTCCTGCCAGTGGGGACGGAAGGAAAGCCGCTAAAAACTACCGCGCGAGCTGAAATGGCACATCGGGACGATCATTTATTTTATTGATTTAGCGTTCGGCAGACGACCAGGTGACTTAAAAATGGGAACCGAACGTCGCCACCCTGCGGTCGCCAGCTCTGTTTCTCCTTTCGCTCCCTCCGGATGGAAGAAAAGCCCCATCGGTACGAGATACGGAGATGCATCTAGAGCCAGCTAGAGCGGTGAACGTTTTGGGGGTCACTTTTGGACGGCGGGGTTTGGGTTTTGGGGTTGGAAAAGGAAAAACTGGTTGGATAAAATTTATTCGCTAGGTGCAAGATCAAGAGATCAAATCTGGTACTCGCTAATAACTCCTCGACCTGTCCGTTTGATCGCGGACCCTTGAGGTACGCTCGTCGTAGTTTTGGTCGCACTACAGAAATATGGAACATGTGCATCCATTCGGGAAGGTAGCGATTATAGAAGGCTTGGGGGGAAATGAAGGTGCCGGCAAGCGGAAACGGTACACACTTATCTTATGTGCACCAGTTTTATCCGGCACGGTTAAAAAGGACCCGGAAACGAGGCTCGTCTTGCCGGCGCAGGAGAATTTATATCGGCAAACAAAAGATTTAGATCACCATTGTTTTGTGCGCTGCTATCACCCAGCGACTTTTGTTTGGAACATTGGAACAACATTTTGTATAAAAAAAAACGAAGGCATTTCCGTGAAAGTAGTTTTCATCCGTTTGCTTTCCATTTGACAATCATTTGATAACACATCCATTATAGGATATCATTCGAAATGGAGTGTGTTTGAATTGGAAAATGGCTACAGTTGAAATTATTAGTACCTAAACTGTTCTATTGGTAATATTTTTGGTGATTATTATTTATATATCTGAAACAGGGTTCTTCTTCTTCTTCTTTGGCGTAACCACCTACTCGATCGTCATGCCTGCCATTTCTGACTTATTAGATTTATTGATACCACGTACTTGGATAGTCAGGCCTCACTACGGGAGAACAGTCCGGATAAGAATTGAACCCCGGTCTTGCCGTGTGAGACCAGTGCCATTATCGCCTCGGCCATCCCTCAGACCGCCTCTGAAATGGAGTTTTTTTTTTATCTAGTAGTATGATCATGGTTCAAATGTGGACTTACGGTAGACGATCATCCAACATCAGGCTAACTTTTAAAGTACTTCAATACACTAATTTTCAGCTACGAAGACCTATAAAAAGTAGTAACCTTAGTTAATCGTTCCTTGGAAAGATAACTTGTGAAACTCTTGCCGATAAGATGTTTGAAGGTTTGACAATATTGAGAAGTACTCCAAAATATAACAAACATGAAATAGAGAGAATTCTATTCCAAGATGTAATAATAGTCTCCTTGAAATAAAAAATTCTACAAGTCGCAAGGACAAGGATTGCGACTTTGTTTTTTTTAATCTATTGTCACACTGTTGTACTGTTATTGATACTAGGAATATCGATATAAGACTTATAATTAAAAGTTCAATCTTAGGGATTTCATACTACTGGAAGGATGACGTATTCGCATTTCAAAATTCGATCTAATATCCAGGCGATATGTAGCAAGCTAGAGAAATTACGCAACACAAGAATAATTGGATGAGTGATCCCAAAACGATCCTCAGCAAGATGTGATGGTTGAGAATCCTTCCATGTAGAGATGCGAAACGTACAAAGTATTTTGCTCCGAAGAATTAATTTCGTATAGGGATAGATTGGCATATTTTTCATGGCATTAAATCATGGTGGAACAGGGTTGCAAATGTCTTCGATCTTCGAGGCTCCACCAAAAGTTTGAGGCCCCTTTGGAGATACAGTGTTGCGTTGTTCTTTACCTTTGGACTCTGTTTAGGTGCTTCTGCATAAACATTACTGGTTACATTAGCAGAAGCTCTTCTAGTTTTGATCTTTCTAGGTGCAGTATTGGCTTTGCCATCATTTGTCTCGTAAGGTTCTCTGGCCGTCGAGGACCCTGGCGGCCGCCTACTTCGCCCATAGGTTCCGCTACCTACTAATATTGAGGCCTCGATTTTCATTACGGTTGAGAACTCCAAAGTGCATTATTCTCCCCTGGCTTGCACCCAATTTACAGAGATCACCAAGTCTGCCGAGTATGTGCTAGTTGAATATGTGGGATTCATGAACGTTGGGAAATCCTTGTTGGTCACCGTATAAAGCCTTTAAAGGAGGAGGTGATTCCAAAGGAAAAAAGCAGACTTATCCAGAGGATCTTCTTGAGTATTGTTAGCTGCAATAATAATAGTAACACGTTTTGAAATATCTTTAGGGATTTCAATACGTCATCATTACTCCTCAAATGTCAATATAGATATTCGCCAAATAAAAATTATGTTATTGGATCTTCAAAATATTTTGCTTCAATAGCCCATTTCTATCTCTTAAAACAATGCTGTCAACCGAGTACACCCGGAATAAGGTGCCCTTTCACGGTTCGGAGAAGGAAATGTCTCCCAACCAATGTGAATTGCATATTACATTAAGTTTAGATTTAAGATCATAGTTATAAGCAATACGGCCTGGCCGTAACTGATGAATAAAAAAAAAAAAAAACAATGCTGTCAAGAATGATAATAGAAGAAATATATTTGGCTCACTTGAAAGAACCGAAAATAAGTTCCAATCATAGACAATCACAGCGGAGCTTTTCTGCCTCATTTAGTAACTGAACCGTAAGGCAACTGAAAGGAATGTAATGAGAATGTATGTTCCCGCAGAGATATCGGAGTTGGCAGAAAGTTTCTGTATTATTTTCTGAGACGTATAATAGAAGGTTTTTTCTTCCGGTTGTTGGGCATAACTCCAAACGCCAAGAAACATGATCGTAGAGTAAGCAACACACTACACCAGAAGTGGCGATCGCACTGATTGTTCGGTTTCGAAGTTGGTTTGGTGCGGCGAGTGGCGAAACTTATTTCCAATGCTGCCAACGGCCGGAAGGATACCCTCGCTCGTGCTACCCACCCTCCCAATCAATCCCCCCGGTCAGCTAAATGGAGCGCTTTGTTTTTGCTTTTCTCCCTAATAGGATACACGGGATAGTTCGTGTAGTTTTGTAAATAAATTTCTTCTTATCGTCTTAATTGCTCAATTAAAAAAGTTTATTTTTATAGACTCCGGTTCCCGTACAGCTGGCCGCGTGAAGTTTTCCCGTCTACCAAACTGTGCGAGTACTCGGGTGGGGATGGTTTAATTTTGCCATATATTTTTATTCTTATCCGGTTTTTAACTTTCAAACAGTCCGGCTGCAAAAAGGGGGCAAACTTATCGCTTTGTCCCGTCCGAAAATTACGGTTTAGATTGCGTTGTGAGAGGAAGGAACAAAAAAAAAGGATTGCTTATCTAACGTGCCGGGGATAATGTGAGTCCTCCGTAAGGCCTTCGGCTGTTGTTGCCGTCAGTGGCAATTCAATTCATTAGGCAGCAGGCGCTAAACTGCTCGTGCCGATGGCATCTATTTAAATACGTTGATAGTAATGGAACGGATTGGAAACTAGTTCTTTGCGATCCGCTTTCAATACGCTCCAAGTGTAATATATGACATTTGGACAATCGGATCATGCACTAAAGTGGTGCGGAATTGACTCACCTAGTCGCTACTCAAGATAACACCGGTCGTATGGCCAGGTTGATACGGTAATGGTACGGTGCTTAAATTTGCATGCTAATAGATTTGTTCGCATACCGTGTGTTTCGTCGTGGTTTGACACCATTCCATCAACACCTTGTTTGGGGAGGTTGTTGGTCGTGTGCGAGTGTGTAGTTGACTCATAGAACACATTCTGGATACCATTTTGTTCCCAAGCTTTGTCGTTAATGAAGTCTTACATTGGTGACATTGAAAGGGAATTCATTGAGATGAGAAGTGAGAAAAAAAGGAACTATTTCTACACAGGTGAATGCACTTGACGGGGTGGATGGATTTTCGGGGACTAACACATCCAGGTAGGGCAGGCAGAAAGACATGCGAGTAATTTATGACACATACCAACTGCGGGAGTACAGAAAGATCCAAGGTTGGGGCATGGTTGGGGCAACAGTGCTCCAATGTCCGGAACGCAGAAACCACTAAACCAAGCCACGTCGTCAACCGCCAAGAAACCATTTATCACCTCGATTTTTCGTTGTTCTATTCCTCCGTTGTTGCGTTCCGGCAGCCTAAGGTATAGCGCGTCCATTGTTACGGCCATCGTTGGGTGGTTACCTTTTTCCCGAACCTGTGTGAGCACAAAAGGAAAACATATCAAAAATATTTATTATTTGTTTTGTTCCTATCTTCCGGCCCCCTCTGTTTCCGCGGTGATCCAAGGCTAGGGCAAGATTCTCGCACTCGGATCGAACGAAGCACCGGATAATGGTGTGCTGCAAAGGTTCACCAGGAAGGTGGCCTTTGCGGCTTGGAAATTTTGTTTATTCTATTTCACACTCCCGGCCACGTCACAATTGAATATCTGTAGTTTTGACCTCTGATGCTTGGTTTGTTCGTTTGGGTTCCGGAGGGGCCAAGGAATGAATGTTTCGCTTTCTTAATTTCAAATAATTCATCTTCCAAGGGCGAACATGACACCGGTATGGCATGCGGCGCGTCCGTAGGTCAGTCGTGAGAAATTTCGTGAACATGAAGAAGGCGTTCTCTCGTACGATCGGATGAGTATCAAATTCCAATTTCTGATTCACACTCCTGTACTGTGTAAACAAGCGATCGGATGGGATTGATCTTATGGATCGCATCATTACTGATTGTTGAACAATAAATGTCATATGGTAGGGGAAATTTTTGTGAGGTACTGTGAAAACAAATCCAATAAATTATTTCTACTTGATCTTTTCATTGCATAACAAATAACATGATAATAGGAATAACTGACAAAACAGTATTCTGATGGATCACCAACGGAGATGCAGTGTTGGAATACGACATTCTTCAAAACTTGGGATTAAATGAATGCCTTGGAGTTGGAATTGAGTCATCATCTATTCCGTGTACTAGATGAAATATACGCCAAAGTTCCAAAACTTTGCAAGAGTTCTATTATGCTGATGATCGTCTATGAGATCCAAATCAAAATGTTCCATTCGCTTAACAATTAAGGAGGATTTCGAAAAACAAAAACATCTTTGTTAGATCATGGAGAGGATATTGCAAAAGATACATGTCTTCATTGATTCCAAGATCACCAGCAATCTGTAACTAACGCCAATCGTTTTTGAAGAGCTCTAGGCTGACACGTTTGTTGAAATTACCAAAATAAATATTTGATATCAGAAGTTTGTTACTGTCAATCATTCCTGGTTCTATGTTTATATCAAGAATTTGTTGTTTTTGGAGATATCCTCGAGTAGTGGAGAGCACTGGATGCTCAAATATTTCGTACAATGGAGTAGCCGAGGTGAAGCTATGATCCTATAATCCTATAAGTACCTTATAGGATGTTCCTATAAGTACCTAACGAGATACTTTTCTAAGCTTTTTTCATTTCTTCACTCTTACAGTCATTGAGTCAAATTTTGAATGTTAGGTAGCTATTTTTGCTTTTATGTTAACAATTTTTGCTCTTTTAAATTTTTTAAACAATTTTTGTTAATAATTTTTGACTGTAAGCCATCAAATATTGTCTCTTGGTGTACAAGCCTCTATTGCAGTCTGTACGCAAACGTTTAGCACAAAGATATGATCCATTACATAAATTTGCATTAATTCAAGCATGCCGTTGAAGTATTAACAGTGCAATTTTTTTCACCTAAGAAATAATAAAATATAAAAAAAATGAAAAAATGACATTTCGGTAGGCACATGATTTTTTAAATAATTTTCCAGTTGTGTTTGTATGTAAACATAGTAAATTATACTCTTCATAATAGCATTTATAATACTGCGTTTTAATGGTAAGAAAAATAGTTCGTTTTGTTTACATACAGAGTAAAAAATTGCTAAGTATAGAACAAAAATATTACATTAGTGCGTTGTGTCAAAAATTTATGACTACGAGGCAAAAATTGATGCGCACTGTCAAGAATGTATGCCGAACATACAAAAATTAATAATAACTGTCAAAAGTTGGTGGCTTAGAGGCAAAAAGTATTTTAGCAATACGCTTGTCAGACACAATTTAACTTGATGATTTTCAGAAAATTGATTTTGCTAAACTGATAAAGCAAAGTACAGGGAAACGCTCCGACACCTTGATCGAATTTATAAGGCATCTTTTATTATTGCTTCTTGCAATGCAATTCCCGAAGAGGTATTCAGATGCCAACTGATTGTTTTCCGGCTAAAACCGGCGTTCAAAGGAAAACTCCTTTCGTGATAGTTCCTGTACCGTGCTTCACAAGTGTGAAAAGCGCACCTTCCTCCCGGCGAGGCAGGATCAAAAGTAGTTTGCACGCTGTAATTTACCTTAAGCGCGTCGACTTACAACACTCCCGGCATGTTTCCCGGCCCACGGACGGCGAACGTAAATTCGATTGAGAATGCGGAACACAAACGAACATGGCATACCGGTTCGGTTTCCATCGGCTGAAAGGCAGGAATGTACCGCGTGCAGCGGAAGTCCCGCGAAGATCCTGTGACTGATGGAGCGCGAAATTGATTCCTGCTTCCTGGTTGGTTTTTCGGTGTGCCGTACCAGTACACACGCCCGTGTGTAAATAAAATAAGGGATCGAATAAATTCAATAACCATCATAACGAGAGGCGGCTAGATAATACGACGAAGCCGGAAAATACCAAACCCCGTCTCGTGCCGCGCCTCACTATCCGGGACACAAAAGGAAAACAGGGATATACTACGCTTTCTCTTTGCAAAACACTTCCCCCCTGGGCGAATCGTTTATGATTTGGCGTGTGTTGCGCTTAAAACCGCGTTGATGTGCTGGAAACCCGGGGAAGCAGCGATGGCTTGACTATCGTTTGAACTTTAACCACATGTTTCTGATTCTTGTGTCAGTGACTGGGCGGGCGAGGCAGCAAAAGAGATGCCGTCTAAAAGAGGTCGGTGGAATTTAATTTAAATATCAGATCCTGGCGCTGGAGTTGGGCGGGCAGGATGGTTCACCCGCATAACTCCTCCGCCAGAATCCCACGGCCTGGAGAGTTAGCGAGCGTGGCCGTCGCGCGTACACCGTAAGGCTGTCTTGAGGTTTAGGTCTATCGCTGGTGGCTTCAGGATAAAAGGTTCGGTTCGGTGCGCGATGGTTGTTGGGCCGGATTTTCTTTGTTATCTTCAGCCTGGGTGATTGATTCGTTATCGGGTCAACGATAACGACCGTGCAAGGCAAGCGCTGCTCCTCTACAGTGGGTCCTTTCGCGTTGCAGTTTTCTTCGAAAGCCTGTGTACCGATGTGGGAATTCAAGAAGGATAACATCTTCACACCGTGCGGGATTGTGTACGTATGTTTTGCACCGACGTGGAGTTTTAACGTTATCTGCTGTGGATTTACGCTACAGATTGAAGAATCTGTCACGTTACGCTGGATCGATTTGTTCTGTTCTGATGGGTTTCCGAATCAGGACTTACTCGGGTGTAACGTTTGCGGCTGCGGCAGATTCACAAATTTCCACTCGAATTTGGAGCATACTGATGCAGAAAGTTGCTTTTACCTGTGTTAAGTAATATTAACTCAAGTAAGAGGACTCCTATCCTACGTTTGTTTTCAAAACTACATCATCCATATTGTTGGAAACAACAATACTGTGATCGATATTACCATCCTTGAATGTTCATTGTAAACTCTGTACGTCATCCTTTCATGTATCCCCGCACACGATTTTGTTAACTAGTATTTAAGTTCGCTCTAAATATAGGTTTTATAAAAAAAAGCAAGCAAAGAAGAGGCTGTTGAAGTTCCATCCTGCAGGTTGTCTTAAAAAATATCGATTAAAAAATAATAATTACCCACCTTACCATTCGTTAACTAAGCTCATTACATAAATTACCGGCCGACACAGGGCGGAAGGTAATCAATAGATTTTATCTCCAACACTCCCAATCACCATTACGTTTCCATCTAATAGACGAATATAATAACAACCCCTTTTTCGTGATGGGATGGAGCCTGGGAGCGGAAAAAGCTTCTCGCTGATGAAGCTACCTTCCCACGACTGTGTTGGGTCCCATTAAACGCTGAAAGCACCATGGCAGGCAATTGTGCAGACAAGCGGATTACCAAAATTTAACCGTGCTCCGGAAACTGATTACGTACATTTTGACAAAAGCGTCGTAATCGTTTTGCTCCTTATAACGACCACCACTGTACTGCCGTACTCCGGTTACTCCGGGTTACATGCAGGCAGTCTTTTCTTTCCATTGCACAGCCACTCCGTTTTATCGTGAAAGCCTACCAAAGCTCTGCTTCTTGAAGGGTGAGTGTGTGGATAGCAAGGACACAGCTCAAAGGATGAATGGGCGAAGACTTGCAGTGGTTTCAACCGACGAAGATGTTAGACGACGTCGACATGGCCCCATATGGGGCGTAGGCCGGCAGTGTTGTTGCTACCACGAGCAATGTTGCTCGCGTTTCTAAGGAGTGTGATAATGGGCTTTCGATGGGAACACAAGCTTTAATTACTTCCTCCTTCCAAGACCGACTCTCCAAGAGGAAAGGATTTACGTCCGCATAGACGGATGCGGACACCACATCCGGGGAAAATGTGTCGCCACCCACGTGTGCAGGGTGTTCAGGAAGCTGACGCTGCAGGGATGTGTAATGAGCGAGAAAGTAGCGTACAACTTTTAAGCCTTCCTTCGATGGCTGACGTTTTCTTTGTTCGTCCCGTTGCTGACCTGTTTCCCGTCTTTTCCGCTTTTCACTTTATATGTTTTTTTAGTGTAGAATGCTTTCGCTTGATAATGATAACGAAAATTATGTCGCGCCATCCGGTTTTTTTCTTTGCCATCCGAAGTTTTCCCAAGCGGGTGACCATCCCTTGCCGCTCAATTGGAGGATGAATAAAACATTCAAGTGCCAGTTTAAGGGTGTTTCGGAAAGAACCTCTCGGTAAACTCGGGTTGTGTGTGAGTGGATGGTTTTATAAAAAATCTCACCCCTCTTCGGTGGGCTGGACACCGGTGGCAAGAAATGCGCTTGAATGACGTGCATGGAACTGCGATGTTAATTATCAAAACAGATGATCAAACCAGTGTGCCAGTGTCTGGCATTAATTTATGATAATCCGACAGCTGTATTACGGATGCAGACGTGTAATGTAATCATTCAATAAAATTAACAAAAACCCAGGAAACACAAGGCTCGCTCGGTTGCGGACGATGTCCGGATAGGGGGTTTTGTGGTGTCGTCGAAATGGGGGGGGGGGATTTTTTTTCCCCCTTCGCCTGTGTGTGGCCCTTTTTACACGCTTTTGTAAGTCATTTTCTGCAGCGCGGAAACATATTCATGCTGCCTGGTGAGAAGTGAGAACATGGGCTGTGGGCGACGCGCATAAACATGAGCCCAGAATTGGCAGATGGATGGTACAACCGGTCTAAACTAATTGCGTAGCATAAACTTTTGCTATAAAAATGTACATTTTCAACACGGACCCCACACGTACACGTAAGTCGGATGACTTTGTGTAGTATGCCTCCGGAAAGATCAACCTCGGCGGCCGGTTCGACAGGTTGGTCCAGTGCCGATGAGTTCTCGCGTGTGTGGAATTGAATTTTATCACCATTTGCACCGGCATATGATGCAGCAGCTGGTGCCGTTGGTGGCGTGAAATATAGGTCACCTGGAGTGTGTCCGGTGGACGCTACAAATTTTGGGATCCGATCCGAACCTCCGAAAGCGGCGTTGGGCGAAGAAATAATAAAATAACCATACATTATTTATAAGGATTATCTAGCTACCCATTTCTGATACCGACGGAGTTATATGTGTTTGTCCGGGAATGGTTGTTCACTTCGGTTGCGCCAGTGTTGCGCCGCTCATTAAAAACCTTCGCTTGGCACACACCTAACCCCCAGAAAGGAGGCCCTATCCATGCAAAAGGCAGCTCGCAATAAATCATTCGAAAATTCACAATTAACCTCGATCTAAATCAGTTGGCAATTATGAAGCTTTCTGTTTGGCTGCTTTTTTCCAGCTTACCCTCTGCCGTCTCTTAATTTCTATCTTGCCACCCTGAAGGATTACTGCGTTTCGGATCTAACGCAAAAGCCGCCTAGTAAAATGGTTCAAACGATTTGCTTATCATCGTGAAGCACAAATTACAGACTTTTCTTTTCTCGTATGTTTTTTTTCGTGTGTTTTGGATCCCGCGTTGGGGAGGGGAAACACCTATTTTTGAGAGGGGGAGGAAAAAGAAACCCCCACCAACACCGCTTCAGAAAACGGAAAACCTTTTAAGAATGTCACTCCGTCGTTGAGATAAGTGGGGAGTGCAGTTAATATTAATTTTGGAGGGTTTTATCTGAATTATTTTTGTGCTAATGGAACACACACACAGATTTATTCAAAGTGCATATATCTATATTTCAAGCTATTAAAATTAAATGACTTCATCGACGAAGATTGATCGCTCAGTTCTTGATCGAGCAAACATTATTCCAATTATTTGGTGTTTATAGCACTTTCAATTACAAGAAAAACACATAAATAATACATACATAAGGTTTAATTGTTTTTAGAATTCTTGGACATGAGTAAGATCAGATTTTAATAACAAAAACGTGTCATCACATTAAATTTTTCTAGATAGGAAAAATAATTTCTTATTTATTTATTTCTTTTTTTGTTATTGTTTGACGGCCTGGCCGTATTAGACTTAGTTTACCACGTAGCAGGATAGTCAATCACTGCTACGGGGGAGCGGTCCGGATGGGATTTTGGTCCCGGTCTGTCGTGTGAGAGAGCAGCGCCGATACCACTACCCCACCGGGCCGCCCCAATTTCTAATTTCTTATGACATTTATAAATTATAGCTTAATTTATTTTATTATAAACATTATGCTTAGTTTTTAAAATTTATAGTCATTTAAGACATAAATATGTAAACATATTAAATTTATCTGAAAAAGAAAATGATCTTCCTTGTGAGTTATTTGATGTCAACTAATTTATAGCATCGTAGCTTAGTGTTTATAGCAAAATTAGATTTAATTGTTTTGAATCTATAGCAACTTCAAACGTTTTAGCTCTGAGCTTGTTGACGTAATCGGGTCAACGATAATTTAATTTTTAACATTAAATAAATTGTTAGCTTAGTACATTAATTTTTATAGCACAAACAAGATTGAATTATTTGGAATCTATAGCATTTTCGGACATGGCATAGTTCAGAATTTAATGTTTTAAACGTGTTAACAGATGAAATTTATCAAGATAGTATAACGAACTGCTCAACTTGCTAATGAACTAACATGAACTGTGCCAAGCAACAAATGACTAATTAATGCACAGTTGCAAATGTAGCGACGATAAAGTCGGTCACTTTTCCTTCAGCGAAACGACCTTACTATCAACAACCAACCTTTTCGTACGGTTATCGCATAGACTTTAGCACAAAATATTCATATTTTAAATGCAAAAAAGGTTCCACTTCGTTTGCCAAATTCTCACATCATTTTTCAAGCGTGCTTGGTGTGGCGTTTCGATCAGCCTTTTCATCGCGTAAAACTGAGTTCAAACCGAGCAACGGTATCGTGGATTCGTTCTGCTGTATCGAAGCAAAAACAGCACAAAAAACTTATCGTACCGAAAAGTAGTGATAACTTATTGAATTTTATGACACGATGGGCGAAACCGCTCCCCACACCGGTTAGACAGCGATGATAGAAAGTGACCACCTTGGAGTCACCGTGGAAGTGTTTGTATGAATCAAACTCGCTTGTTTGGAACTGGTTCGGGGCAAGAAAGCAGGTGAGATGTTTAGAAATGAAGACATTAAGACAACGGGCGGAAGCTTTAGAAGAGTGAGAAATAAACACCACCGGCGTATATCAGAGAAGCTCTGGAAGTTCAATTTGTTTTGGTTCGATCTTTCCGGCGGTCCATTTGCTAGCCGTGTTCGTTGTCCGATTAGGAAAGTGAATTGGAAAATTATGCATCACGAGGGAAACTGGATCGAGAACTGGAGAAGTGCCCGGCCCGATGCAGCCGTGGCTACGGATAGGCATGGTCGTAAAGATGTGCGTTTTATGACACGCTTGCAGTTCAACATTCGGATGGATGATTTGAATTTTTCAGCGTACGAATAAAGGAGCGTCATCGTTATAGTATGCAAAAATGGAACGCTTGAAGGAAAGCCCAATCCAAAAAAATACCAACCAATCGTACAACTTTGAATGGGACAAACGGAAGCTTTAGCGGAGCGAGATTTTGCATAAGCATAGTTATATCTAGTTTTTCGAACAACAGGTCGCAAACAGCGAATCCAAAATTTCAAATAAGTATGCGCATTGAATGTGATTTGATTTAAGCTTTACGGAGAATTTAGTCTAATCGGTCCGGAATATTATGATTGGGAATGACCCCGTTAGCCTTAACGAGGCTGACAGCTATTTGGGGACGAAATTTATTTTATAGACTTTCCTGTTTTAGTTTCGTTTTAGGTTAACGTTCGGGTTTTGTATCCTAATGAGGCACAAAGCATTCGTAATCGTTGTAATTGGATTACTTTGTGCCCTTTTGTAGGGGTTTTTTTTTGGCTTGTCAAACGAATCGGACCGTGTGTGGTGCACATGGTTTTACTTCATCTATTTACCCACCTCGTCAATGTCAATGTCACAACAAATGGTGCTATCTTCCATTTCCTCCCCCATATCATATTTCCACAAAAACCCCACGTGTGTTCGGGAAATTTGCAGGATGAGACGATTCATTGGAAAAGGACACACGCATTCGATAGTTAGTTGTGCAGTTCATGCCATATTTTTATGGCTGTTCACTGATAAATAAAAACAATTGGAAGAGATTGGTAGAAACGATGTCAAGAAATGCTTAATTTTAGTCTTAACAACTGCAATAAACCAAATACAAAATTTTACAGTAACCAGGCCAGCACCAGGCATCATTTAAAAATTATTTTGAATATTTCTCTTTGGAAATTTCTTTAACTAAATGGAATTATTGAAAATTTCGATGTTTGGTGTTTGTTCTAAACAAATGTTTTGGAAATATGTTTTTTTACCGTTTCCTGATGTTTGAAAAATATTTTTGATTTCAGCAACACCAAACAGAAGAGGAAAGCTCTGGTGATTATCAATTAGTTCGAAACTTCGAAAATTAAAGTTAAAAATTTACTAATAACGTTGCTAAATGGGAAAGATTATAAAACAATTTATACTAAATTTTTTATTATATATTTTTTTAAATTTTGAGTGACTATTTATTTTCTGTTTTAAGTTTTTGAATCTATTCATAAGCTTGAAACTTATTGCACAATAATTTAATTTCTGTTTTCCTAAAGTATTATAATTATAACACTCACTGTACTGCACACTTACTGCGAAATTGATCAATCACATTTGGCGTTTCCTCCAGGAGACAGAAACCACTTGAAATTCCCCACGGTACACACGGAGACACACGTCAAAAAAAGATAAGTCGGGACCGGATTGGTCACCCTCCGCATGTCCGGGGGCGATTTTCACCATACTGTCCTTGAACGTACCACAAGGAGCATAGCATGAGTAAGTAAGGAAATTAGCAGTCATATAATATCCATCATTTGCGCTGAATAAGGGACCGCTAGATTCGGGGCACGATAAATCATTCCGCGGGGAATCTATCACATCGAAATTGCACGATGGGAGTGTGCTCAATTAATCTGCAAATGGGTTTTCGATGTATGGCGAGCGTGTGGCCTGAAGTAAGACGACCGAAAACTGAACGCAAAAATCGCTCCGCAACACCGAGTGTTGGGGGGTTGGAATGCTTTCACCCTTTCCGTGGCAGATACCTTTCCCTGTTTCTGGTGGTAAGAGTTTTATCGGCGTCTTATCGGTTCACGTGTCTGTCTGTTTGTTTTTCCCCCTGTTGGGAGCTCGTCTTGGACGGACGCCGTGTGCGCAAGTGTCCTCGAGTGTTGGTTTAGCGCGTTACGCCACCGTAAGAGCAAATGGGCACAATATTTGGGCCGTGCAAAGTGTGCGGCAAATTGTATTTCGATCGTATCGCAACACTCTGCACGGATGAACGGCTGATGGTGCTGAGAGTTCGAACAGTCATCTCGATAAATATTGGAAGTTGGAAGGGTAAGAAAAAAAAATCCCAGTGATTGAGTGTCGCCAGTAGGTGGGCGGGAGATAAATTGCACACTGCTTAAAGCTAGCTTTCGAGGATGGATTTATTGCTTCGTCGGTGGAGAGCCAACGACGACATCGGCAACATCGGAACGTTCGCTTTATTATGTGCCTTCAAAAGCCCTTCCAATGAACAATTTACATAATTTACTTCATCAGCACGATCCTTTGTGTGTTGGTCGCGTGAAGATACCAGCTTCAGAGACGATTTTTTCGGGTGTCCTTTCAAGATACAATTTTCTCCTTCCCAGACGCATTAGAAAGGAATCAAATTAGAATAAAAGCACACCGTTGTCTATCATTTCTTGTGCCACGATTCTTTTTTTATCCGTTTGCCTCACAAACTCCGACTACAATTCCGACACATTCTGGAGCGACAAATTACTCTCTGTCCTCGCATTCGTTGACATTCCATTCAAATCCAGGCTGGAAGCTGACGGTCCTTTTTGGAAAATCTATCTGGGAACGATAAAGGACGGAACTCGTGAAAGCACATTGTCAATCGGGATGTGGATGGAAGAGCCCAACTGTGGAGAAGTAGCAGAAGCGAAGAAATAAAACACTTTCCTTCTTTACAGCGATTGGAGAAAACCCACAGCCCAGAGGTCCTTTCAATTGATGTCCTTTCACACTATTGTGTGTGCAACAATAGTGTATCCCTCCGGTTCATCCTGCCCGGGAGCTCGTTACACGCCCAACATACAACCTGCCTGTGCTTGTCCTTAACAATTGTGCCACGGACGATACATCGGAGACCGCTGGGTACTGTTTGCGTAGGGCAAACTCAATTCCTTCGGGCAGCACCGAACTTCGTTCCGGGTGCTTATCTCGCGGTAAAGCAATGGAATGCTGGAACAGGTACTGAAGCCACACACACAAATCACTCATGAATCATGCACTGAGCTGCTGATAAAGCAAACATTACATTGTCGTGCGCTTCTTAATGGTTGGGAATAAGGTCCATTATATAGAATACGGTGATATATCTCCTGAAACTTAGGTGAATGTCCGTCCGAATCGATGTTCTTTAAGGCGTGAGAATGTTGTGTAAAATTTGATCGTCAATATCAATGTTCTCACAGCTCTTCGATCGATAGACATTTTTTTTATTGGGTAGGATAACTTCCGATGACACTATAAGGAACACAATGGATGTGTTTTTCAATCAATAACGTTTAAAATTAACAATCGAATTATTTTTAGAAAGTTACAAAACAAGTTTTGCAAAATTGAAAAAAAAAAACAAGCAATCGTCTGTTCTCCACAGTTCAAGAGACTAAGTCGGTACTAATACTAAAGACACTACTAAAATACTAAAAGCACATAATCATGCAGACAGTGTATTGTTAAGGGACTTTCGGATAAGTTAAAATGCATTTTTTTTGCTGCGTCTAGATATTGATAAGACACACTAAAATGATTTTAAAATTAAGGTTAACATTGAAATTACTACAGAAAATGGTTATGACTGCATGGATGACTTGCGATGTTTTCTTCATGCACCACGAGATGCGACATTTCATAGAACTTTTCAACTGATAGTGCTTGTCGTTACTGTGAACCACTCGAAAAATGACATCCCACCAACCAACCACCGTAGTAATCATGGCTGTCTGCATCCTCGAGGGCGAACCGATACTTCCGGCGATGAAGTATTCACATTCACTCTATTTTTTTTCGTTAGCATGCACTCTTTTGCCCATCAGCAGGGCTGGTGGCCGCGTCAAACGTTCTACTATCGCATTTCCTTCTAGTGGCGCTTGCCTCCGGGCGGGCAAATCACTTCCTTTCCGAAGTGTTTGAGTGTGCTCGGGTGCAAACACAATCGCTTCACTGATGACTTCCGGACGCTTTTGCATGCATCAACTGGGAAAAGGAAAGCAAAGCTCCCGGTAGAGAAGGAGAGAGTCAGAGAGGGGTTTGGAAAATCGTTCCGGCGTCCGGTTCCGGTGCAGTACGAATGCACATCGAACCATATAAGAAGAGGTGGTTCCAGGATATCATCCGCCGTGTGCTAGATAGTAGCGAGATGAAGTGTAATTGATTCCCGTAGAAGATACACACTTTAAAATGACGAACTGAAGAATCGTTCCGTTTAGGGAATGGCACGTGGAGCACATGGAGAGCAATGAACCTGTTCCATTATTATTTTGCAATAAGCTTTGGAGCTTATGCTGGAACGGTGGAGGGGGGGGGGGGGACAAGCAGTGGAAGAAACGGATCGGACCAAAAACCCACCTGTAATTGACAGGACGATAAATTACAGCTGAAGTGGCCGGCGGTCTTCAACACTGGAAGATGTTGAATTTTAAGCTCATTAGAAGCTCGACTTCAAACGAAAGTCTGGCTGTAGCTGCTGCTTCCGATTTGCTACCGGGTTCGTGTGGGGCTTCCCTGGCCGGTCCTGGTTCAAGTAGCATTGATTGCAGCCGCCCTTTACGATACAAGAGTGCCGGCGACTGGCTGGTTCCATTGAACCAGAAAATCATCACCAAAGGGATCAAGATGGACAGAGGCATGCAAGGCACGAGCGAGAAGCGTTGGAAGTTCAGCAAGTTCTGCAAGTTTACCTACCCAATTATACCCCGGGACTGGTTGTTCTAAGGAAAGGGAAACGTTTCGTAGCAGTCACAAGGAAAAAGCACACCGATGACGAAATCCGGTCTTCTTCGCCGTTCGCCTGGGCGGTCTGGAAAACGTTCCGTTTCGAAGGTGCTTAAAGTCTGTGCCAAAGGTTCTGGAGTTGAAAGCACACAAACACACACACACCGACCGAACGATGCTACGTAGTTATTGGCCAATTAATAGATGTTTATTCAAGTCTGACTCGGGTTTGCTGGAAGGAGGCAGAGGAAGCATTTCGAGGCATTCGAGCATAAATCAAACAACGTCACCGTTTCCGATATGGCAGCAATAAATAATGATCTAAATTTAATGAGAACACATCACTGACAGATACTCTGCCGCTTGATGATGATGACACACACACACTGCAAAAGGCTTTCCCGACGGTTCGATGCTGTATCGGTCGTAGGTCATGTAGGACATTCACTAGACAACTTCAACGGAGGTTACTGAGGAAATTAATGCTTCATTGCTTCACGACAAAAAAGCTGGAAGGTGTTTTCTTCTCCTTTCGAGAAAATATCTTTAAAATAATAGGCTTCCTAGAAATAACTTATCTTACGAATGAGATGCTATGTCAAATAATGCTGACTGTTGGAGAAAGTGTCAGATGAATTTTTCAGGATTTTTTTCCGTTAAACGTTTGGAGAATAAATTAAGATTCAAATTAAATGAGAAGATTTGAAATGCAATTCTAGAAGAGAATTATTCTAAGACGTAAAACAAAGGTTCCTTAAACTCTGTGACCCAAACACCAGAGATCAATACGATGCGTACGGTTGTACAAACACTATCGATGTCATATTCCCCACACTGATCACACTGCGCAAATAATTATTATTACACGTGCTACCAACCGAACACCGAATCGAACCGCATTTGCCGTTCGGCAAATATTATTGCGTCGATATTAACGCCGAGGGTTCTGAAATCAAATGAACGAGGGTACGAATCTGCACTCTATCGACCTGGTTTGCGGGTGGCTTAAGATGGTCCTAGCCGGACAGTTAGTTTGTGGATTATTATCCTAGCTAGAACAATTAAACAGTGCAGTGAGGTGTACATTTGCGAAATTATTAATAATTTAACTGAGGAGCTATGTTCCGGTCACTACGTCTAAACTAATTCTCGATGCTAGAGAGTTCGATCAATTGGTTGGTTCGGTATTACAAATGGTAGCAAAAATGGTCTAAAAACCCTTCGCCGATACTAGGAGGGAACTCCCAGTCTCCAATGTGATCAAATGCACAACGTTACGGTTTAATCGTTTTGCGGATGAGTTAGTCTATCATGCGGTGTGGTGTCCATGAGTGCCAAAACCTGCACAATGGGTAAACTGTAAAGTGTATGCAGCTGTACGATATATTGGAAACCAATTCTACTTGCCAGCAGCATTTCAATGCTAGTCAACGTTCTGCTGGTATGGAAACTGTTCGCTTCATCTGCATTTCCGGAACCAATCCAACATCTCAAAGGAGACTAACAACTGCAACGTTCAAAGTCTCCTAACTCTAGTCTCTAACTCCAACACCACAGAACGTAGTGTGCAAATGGTCTTCGCCTCCGTTTCCTTCTGGAACATTTGCACCAGTAGGCATGTGTTTTGATTTAAGCTCTGAAGCGCATCCACAACAAGACGCACCATGCAACAATTACACATTGAGCACACTCGCATCCTTACTGGCCACCGTCCACCACTCATCGTTGCATAGCAACGGGCGTACAGATGTGTGGACGATGCAGTACCGATCTTTTGCCCATGTCGGGATCGTCGGTGCCAGGTTCCAGGCGCCAGCACAGAACACAGATCTGCTTCCGAAAACGCAAACGGTAATGGAATTAATTAATATGAATCCGGAAGTTTACACTTCACTTCCGTCCAAACCAAACCCTTGGACATTGTCGTCGGAGGCCAAGGAGGTTCCGAGGTTGTTTTTCGGTCTGGGGAGTTATGCTGACCACACGCACACAGACTGCAACCACAGTTATGAAGTGGTTTGGACCGTTTGGACAGCGACTGTTGGGAAGATTTCGACGAGACGTTCTAAAGCTGAGGATCCCAGGCTTTCTCACACACAAACTCGTTGCCTCTCAGTCGATGCCCTCCAGGGAGTTTTGGGAAGTAATTTCGTTTGATTCAATTTTCACCCCAATGCACACGCGACATGCGAGGGTTGAATGGGCTGGAAAATGATTTTCCATCGTATCGAAATTCCAAACCCACCAGTGTTTGTCTTCCAGCAACAAACTCCGACGCCTATTTTTAGGGCATTCCTGTTCAATATGGGAAGAAAGGTGAGTTTCCCCTGAGGCTTCCCTGAGCATCCCGAGCGAAAAACCGGGGCTGCCGGCATGCGGCTGTTTTGAAGGTTGATTGACACGATGCTAAATATTTGTTGCTTCTCTCTGCTTCTCCCTTTGGAGTAGTCTTTTGCCATTATTTTGGGTTCGGTGCCTTTGTTTTGTCTCTAACGTCAGGGAAGCTCCTATTGCTAACTTGTTTTTTTATTTTAAACTATGTACTGTTTAGCGTTGACTTATGGCTTTTTTTAACGACCCGTTACCCGACACACGGTACACATGGCCGTATCGGATGGATGGTTCTCCTCTTGCTCATCCTTGTCTTCCTGTCAATTTGTCAAATTTTCAATGAGCCTGTCACACCAGGCGCAGGGAAATCGATGGTGAAATTGATTTCCATTTTTTTTTTCGATACCAACTCCCGGTTTGGTGGTTGGCCTGTTTTTACCTCCGTGGGATGTTAAATAGACAGGTCCGGATGGTATTCTGGCTCGTTCGGGAAAGGTTAACACTAACTGACACGACACCACCGAGAGGGTTGTAAAACAGAGTTGAAGGCGATCGTACGACCTGACGGGCTTGTTAGCGGTGTTGCTCTGGATCCGATTTTCAATTACAGCTGTTTTTTTTCTTTTTCTTTGACAGCTCAAAATTTAAATTTAAATATTAGAAAAGTATTTCACTGATAGCTAATATTCAAATATATGCTCATTGTTGGTTATCACTACCAAAAATATGACTTATTTTCTGGAAATTCTTATCACCTTTCTTGGTAGCGAAACATTTAACATAGTTCACAAACTTCCTAGCGGGCAGCTTCAAATGGCTTCACATATTTTTTTCCTAACGAATTATTAAGGGCGTTTGGAGCGTAACGGTAGATAAAATACGAACACCAACAAAGTACTGGAAGAGCGATGAGAAACATAGCCCTCCGCCCCATTGGAAGTGGAAATCGAACGCAAACCTGCCCCATAAAGATGCCGATAATTCGCCCATAAAACTCATTACTTTATCAATAAAAACCATCTTATTATCGGTTCTTAAGTTTTAGTCCTCCTTCCGGCCTTTTGTTTGCGCTCGCCTTCTAATTCATTTGTCGAATATCGAGTGGTTGTGTATGGCAGGAAGGGAGTTTACTCCAACAAGGAAAACAAACCGAAGCTTCCGATTGGGAAACGTGCACAAAATCATAAATTACACCCAGCGCTCGTATATTCACCACGCGAAAAAAGGAAAAAAAAGGATGTTCAAACGAGTGGCTTGCCGGGTTTTTTTCTCTCTCTTTCCCGGGTTGTTGGAATTTTTGTTTAGACAAGAGGCGGATAAATTCTGCCGGCAATCTTCCGGCTGATCCATTTTTGTTTATGTTTCGCTTTATTTTTTCCCCCGAATGATGATAATTAAGAGATTAAAGAAGGTCGATAAAGAGAGGAGTTTGGTGAAGGCAACGCAAACGCTCGGGGCAGTATCAAGCGCAATAACAAGATGCGCAAGAGTACTGCTATTGGGACCTTGTTGCGTTCCAGCTTAAATAAATGTTGATGGCGATAGAAAGGCAATTAAATGGTGCGGTCCGGTTGCCTTGGGTTCTGGGAGGAGAAAAACATGGGACATCCTGTGACACTGATTCTGCTTCCAACATCTGCTCCATTTGTTGTACCGAGAGCAGATTGTGGGCCAAGAAGGACATAACTTTGCTTTGTTTCCACCCCGTTTTTCCTTGCTACAAGGATACGTTTGGCGAATCTTTGCCGAATCGTTCAAATGGCCATCACTTACCGCCGCCATTGCTCCAATGCTAGTAAGAACCATTCCGGTCGCAGTCTAATCGGTTTCATCTTCACTCCATATCTCTCCGTAACTGGCAGTAATTAAACGAATAATGATTTTTATGGTGCGGATCTGCTCTGCCCTCCCTGTTCTGGTCCTTGCAACCGATGCAAAGCGGGTTTTGGTTTTGTTCTGTGGTCGTCGTAACGGGTGATGCCGCAGCACTTTCGACTTCTGCCCGAAACAACGCCATTGATGTTTCGCCGGCAAATCCGGCCGGTTTCGTCTGATGAAGACAAATCTTTCGCAAACTGGGCATAATCTTCAGATGGAAGCAAAGTAGAACAATAAGTCACTCGCCATGGTTTCGCAATTTCTGCCCTCATGCTAGGTTTCGGTGAGCACGGGAAGTCTTCCGATCGGCACACATCGATAAGCGGCCCAACGGGAGCGTAATGTGCCGAGGTGGTTTTGGAGAGTCCATTTGGATTGCCTAAAATCCGCACAAATGTCCCTGGCACCGTGTGTTGGACACGCATGGGCTGATGATTTTCTGCCGCTGCGGTTTCGGATGGCATTCTTGTGGCTCGGCAACATGAATGAAGCACATGGGAATGAATGGAGCGAACGCGTGTGTTGTGCAATGAAGCCGGTTGGATGTTGTCGCTTTTGTCCGGACATTTTCACATCCTCCAGGGTCCTTTTGTGTTTGGTTGAGTTGTGGTTCTGGTTTTTTTCTTTTTTCGGGTACATTTTTTTTCCATGTCATCCAATGTGTAAAGGGTCTGTAAGAGGGTACGCAATTGGTGTGAGATTCCGAGATCGTTACGGGTTGGTTCGTTTTTGTCCTTTGATTTATCGCGACACAGTTAGACGGATGTCGCGTCTTCGAGGGCTATCATTTTACGACGATTGAAGCGTTCCAAGTAAGCTTTTGTGCAGGAGGACAAAGCACGGACGACCATACTGGAGCAATTATGGAATTTTTCCTTTTCCATTTCCGTTCGTTTTTATTTTCTTCGAAGTATTAAGTTTTGGTTCATGAATCATTCAAACATTAACCTTCCACTATTGCCGCTATTCAAATATCTGTAGAATAGAGGTATAATTTGAAATTATGTTTGTAATTAGACTAGTTAGGTTATATGGTTTGGTTCTAGATTTTTAAAACAACACTCATGTTTGTGAGAACAATATAGCAATAAATTAATCCTCTGGATCATTCTGCGGTCGTGACGAATGACGTTTAGTCCAATGCGTTGTTGTCTAATGATGGACAACTATGTATAGGCGACAATGATTTACATTGTCTCCATTATTTGATAAATTATGGAAAGTTGTAGAGTAAGAATCAGGTACACTACACATTCACTGATTTGGCTTCGATTTCGGACGAACTATTGAATGACGTTTCAAACTTCCCACCATTGGACTGAATTAATGAATCCTGAAAAAGAATCTATTGAAATAATCCTGAGGGATAGGTTGACTTTGACGATCTTCGGGTCTTCGAGCTTCGAAGTGCAGTATAACTTTGATGAAGATTTTGTCCATAGTCTGACAGGGAGTCCTTGATATCCTACTTGATGAGCTTCAATGCTTCATGACGCACTTCGGGGACCTAAAAATGCTGAATCCAAAACTGAGTGGAACAAGTCGATTGAAAATCCCATTTAGGGGCCAAGCGGCATGCAAGTCGAGGTCACTATTGGTATACAGAATAAATTAAGAAAAGTATCCAGAATTCCCTTATTTTTTCATATTGATGATTGATACAATGTTTTACATTTTCTCCATTATTTATCAAATTATGGATGGTTTTGGAGTAAGAAACAGGTATTTTGGAGTAACCTCTGATAGAAGTTTTTGAAGCTCAGAATATAATTCAATATATCAACTCCGGCAAAATGGTAGCATTCATCCAGGAGACATATTTTACTCTTATTTTAAATACAATACGGAACAAACTTTGCCTTCAGATATCCGACAAATATTGCAAACTTTCAAATTAATAAAAATTTATTCCAATCTGATCTAATCCGAAACATAGTCCGATGAAGATCCTGAAATCGAATATCTTCAGAATGGCTAAATTTTCCGATCCGTGGAAAAGTGCCGAAGTTGTTGATATTGTCCGAGTTCCGAGAGAATCTCTCAATCGTTTGGCTATTCTTTTCGGATCAGAAAACCACTTTACAATACCTTCTTGGATCGTCTTTTTTTGGTAAAATAGATGAATTTGATGATCTCATATTTCTGTGGGCTCTGATGATGTCATTTACGGCACACATGTTCCACGATCCTTTGGTCTTGTGTCTTAAGCGTACTTCTGAAGATCATGGCCACGTCTTTATTGCGATGGCTGAAGATTTTGATTAAAATTTTGATGGTATTGTATCTTTCCCTAAGCTTGCTTAACCTCGTAAATTTATCAAATTAATGCTCTGCCTATGTATATTAATTTGTTTCTTGATGATATTATTAAACCCGCTCTTAGCATGGATTATCTCTTAAATGAAAACAAGCAATAAAATGTTACAATTGTGTACTGTCCATATTCCTCCCAAATGGCATCTTTTCCATTAAACTATCGCAAGACACTGAACAAAAATGGCGCGAGGACTCGAAACGAACGCGACGACGAACCTTTCCTAACGATGATTTTTAGTGCACCCGGAGTGCAACTTTGAGTACACATCGTACCAAGTGCCGTGAAACATTGGAAGGACAATTTCTGTAAAAGCATTCCACCTGATCCCCGGGGGTAGAAAGGCGTCCCCCCATGTCAAGCTGTAAACTTCTCGGTACCACAGACAAGTAACACGTTTGAAGACACACCACTCACACCACAAATGCACCTTCCTCATGCCCTCCTTCTGTTTCTAGTTTGGGGCCAAAGTTCTGAAGGTTCCTTACCGATTTAATTCAACAGTGAAACGATGATGATGTCGTACGTGGAACACTGAACTTTTCTTTTATCCCACACCCAATGCTGCACTTTAGGGGGGGTTTGCTTCGACGGCACAAACTTGCTTCACCGAAAAACACACACATACACACCCCGGTTGGAATCCATTTTCCCGTCTTTACTTAGCGTTTGATAAAATTTTATTGCGGATTGTTTCTTGCCCGGGGAGCGTGCACCACATACGCCGAAAGGTGTGTGTACATGTCCCGTGTCGCTTTGTGGTTTGCGTTTTGCTTTTTCTTTTTTCGTCCACTTCCTTTACCGGAGTTGTGTAATTTCGTGGCAGAATGTGGTACGGAAAATTCAGTGGAAAAATGTAATTTCTGTGCGTCCCGGTGTCTTTCGGGGCAAGTTTTGCGATGCGATGAAAAGTTCATCTTCTTTCGCTCGTGCACTCCACCGGGTTGGGAGGAGGGAGGGGGGTGGGGGTTTGGAAACTCCCAACCGGAATGCTACCGGTATGCGACTGGAACGGAAGAATGGTCGGGCCCCGTCCGATTCGGTTCGAGACACAGTAAAAGCGTCGCTGGGATATGCCGTTTTCCTTTACATTTTCCGTTTCGCCATGGCTACAAGGAATTATGGGCGGAAGCTAAAAGCTCACGTACGGCAGTTGGATCCAACCGGGTTTGGAATTGCAATCCTTTCCGACGGGAGTCATCGTCTAGGATGTCTCCGCACGGGAAAAAGGAAAATCTTTTACCATCAATTTTCACAAATTGAACCGTGGTCGTGGCCGTGGTCGCACCGGGAATGTGTCCGTTCCGGTCAGCCCCGGGCAGGATCACCGGAACCGTGTAATGATGGTGGCGATTTGCAACGGAAACGATTCCCGTTTGGACTTTCTTTTATGGGGAGTTTTCCGTTTGGCGAACGTGATGCCGTGTTGGTTTAGTAAATTGTAAGATGGTTAGAGAAAACAGTAAAAAGAAAACACATCCAAGCGAAATCTAATCAGCAACCCATCTTGAGACATTTGAAAGCAGACCTAGTGGTTCATTAGGAGCTGGCTTAAGAAGGCGTAGCAGAAGTAGGTAGAGAAAAATAGGAGCAAACTCCTTTTGAAATTGAAAGCTTTTTGCATCATGTCGGAGTTTAATATTCATTAGAGCAGTTAATCATAAAAGACTGAAATGCGGGCGACTATCAATTAGTTTTCAATTAATTCAAGTACACTTCATACGGTACCGGCAAGAAGACGGTAGAAATGAAATTTCATCTACGTTAACTCTGTGAAGAATGGCCACTTTTCTAACAGGACATCACAACACTTTTCCGTTTTTTTTTGTTCCATTATACGAATAGGTAAAGAATGCTTCCCACGAGAATGAATCCATCGGGTTAGATGAAAAGCTTTTCAAGCACGTACGGGAGTAGCAGCAGGATTACGGCACACATGCATCGATGGTAAATTTAATTACAGGATTCAGTTGCTTGTCGCTTGATTGGAAGGTTTTGTTTTCAATTGGCAAACAAAATCCGATTCGACAGATTGTGTCCATCGATTGTGGTTGGGGAATTTCGTGCACCTGAAGAAGGTGGTCGGATAATTGAAGAACTTTCTTAAGAGATTTCGTTCTTGCGCTCGGAATCCTCAAGATGGGTTGTCTCTTGACATTTCAATGGACTTTTAGAATGGATAGCAACTCATGTACAAACACAATTAGTGAAAAACAGTTTTAGTCAAATGCATGTAATTTTCTACGTTTTGAAAAATTGAAAGTTATCCCGATTCATAAACTATGACATTGGGATTAATTTCTAGTTATCTAAATTGCAGTTTATTTTAATTATCAAGTGTTTAGCAAGGACATGAATAGAACTTAAATAAACCTTTTAGGACATTCACCAACGCAGTCTTCAAAACTGAACATGAAGGAGGAGACCTGGTGGAATCTTAATTGTTTTGTCTATCATGAGCTTCAGATACTCTCCAACCTAGGTGACTAATTGACTAATTGAAGGTGACTAAAGTTTTAATGAAAAAAAAAACTATTAAAAACATGCCTAATTGAAGCATTCCTTATTTCCTCAATGCTAATGCTAATTGAGAAACAATTTTAGTTTTAGGAGAAGGCAAAACTCATCGAGACTTATTTGAATTGCAATTATATTACAGTAGGACAACAGGGTTACTCGCCGATGTCAAAAATGATAGTTGAAACGTCAGAAGAGGTTTCTCTCAAAAAACGGAGTGTCAGGGTTAATTAGACTACACGATGTTATATATAGGACCAATTTGGACACGCTGGCCATATAATGGCTCATTAGACTTATTGGTACCACGGTGTTGGATCATCAATCTTAACTACAGGAGATCGCTTCGGATGGGACTCGAACTCCGGTCGTGTCACTATGTGAAGAACCGGTATCGCATCAGCCACTGGGCAGTCCTATTTAAAATATTTATGAAATTTAATATCATTCCCAATGCAAATGATCTTCGTTGGGCGTGGATCGAATTCGAAGAAGTTATGGAACTGAGGAATACCTGCCAAAAGTGTCATAATCTAAAACTTTAAAATATCTTAAATCATATAGCTAAGAAGTCTAGAGGCCTCCTTACAGCACTAGTGTTTGTCTTCCACTTATAATGTAATACAATATTATTGCTGACCTCGCTAGATTTATAACGCGGTAAGGTTTGTAGACTAAATCCATCTAGATTTCCATTTTGATCCCTACTGCAGCTTAACGTAAAGGGCAACCGAAAACAAATCCACCAATCCCACGGCCCATAAGCTCGCACTCAATCAACACCTTCCGAGCAGCCGGAACAAACTTCGACTACACCACTCGAAAACAGATCGCCATCAAATCGTTACATTGTATCGGACATGCTAACGACCTGCTCGACATCGGTAAGGGTAAACGCCACCCGGTCAGAGCAGGCAGGTAGCGACAAAGGGTCGGTAGGTTATGTTGCAATTTCTTATCACCGTACCGAGATCCTTCCACCGGCTCACCGTTCCCGACCGGCCGAGTTAAGCCGCCGCTCAAAGCTACCAGGTACCGCGCGATGATACGGATCATTAGGTTTCTTATAACTTTTTCCAGTACGCCAGCACCACGCAACGCTCGACGGGAAATGGCCTTTGCAGCTACGGTTGGGTGCACTTTATGTGCTCCCGTTTTCGTGTCCACCTTTTAACCGCCCCGTTGGAGCGATCTGCAAAACGGATTGAAAATATTGGAGGTTTCATCTCGTGCAAGAGGTTTGATTTTTTGTTGCTTTGCCATTGTCTGTTTGTTTCTCGCATTTCGTGTGCCGAATGGGACCGGGTACTCTGTCACTGATGGTACACAAACAAACGTACTGCTCCCATTTTACCACCTTTTTTTCACTCTTGCGCACAATTGGAGGAGTTAGTTCGGTGTCTTGCAACTCCACCACAGGCTCCACATTTTCCCTACCGTGCAAATAGACGAGGGAAGCTTATGTAGATTGTGAAGTGTACACTGTGGCAGTGGGAGAAGATGGCATGCCGTTCCACCAGAAGATCGCGTCTCCCGGAGTTGGAACTGCTCGCGAACTCCGGTCCGGGGACTATCAACGGTTTGTGATCGTTCGAGCATGGCAGCAGTGCCAAACGGGCAGAAAGTGCACACTGTTCCAGCGCAAGATAAATGTCTATGAATAAACATTAATTGTTTCAATAAAACAATTTAAATTTTCCTCTGTCTCTCTCTTGCCCTCTTCCCTTCAGGTTGTTTACGTTCCGTGAAACCGATCTTCGCGTGGAAGATGCGCACGATGAGGAGGCGTTTCTGCATCGCAAATCGCAATGATGCCGTCGAGTGAGTACTTCGTGGATACTTAGGGGTTTATGTGTGCAGAGGTGACATGGATCGGGTTGAACTTTAAGGGTGGAACGATTGGGAAAATGTTTAATTCGATTGCTTGCTAGCTTTGCAGCATACTTTGACACATCATGGGATGATGGCTTATAATTGGACAGTTTTCCAGGAACTGGTGAGCAAGAGAAATATTACACAAGTATTTGAAAACGTTGTTACACTTAAAGTTTGGAGTAATTTGTTGAATTATTTAAAAAAAATTAAATATTATTTATTTGATATTCACTTCTTCTCAAAATCTTAGGTTCAAACTTCATAGATTTGGTCTATAGTGTGGAACGGTCCCACAGCTCGGTACATCAGATTTCGCCAAATTCGTAAGCAAAGAGATCAATGTCCGCCTTCTCTAGCAGTAGAAAGAGACAATCGTAGATCAAGAACGGGAGGCGAACGTGCAGAGTCGGCCCTCGTTCGAAACCGGCTTGGCGACAGATCGATCGAGCATCGGTAATCGGTCCCGGACGCAAGAAATTCATCTACGAATATTAACCATACATCATTCCTTCCCTACCCCCGTCGGTGCCGACTCCCGTCCGCACACTGGAATACCACAAGCCATAGTAACATAGTATGGCTGGTGTTGTCGTACATCAACATTCGCGGCGGTTGACCTTCTCTCCGGTTGCTCTGGAGCGCTTTCCCAGCATAGCCATGTTGTTGTGACGCTTGGGCTCTGTTAACATCGAATGTTTTACATCTTCTTATCGGTGCGCGCAGATCTTGCCGATCTTGCGCGGTTCCTACGGAGGGAACATTGCACAAGGAGCGGGTTGATGATTGGTGCCGACGATAGCGTAAGGCAAAGCTCACCGGTGTCATTATCGTTCTATCACGTCCTCGCGTTTGGTTTGGTGCGACGCTGTTGTTGCGTTGTTCCCATTTATGTGCGAAGAAAACAAACCCGTACGCAAGGAGGGTAGGCTTGCCCTTGGAATCAGGACTTTGGGACAAGGTCCTAGACCGATGTCGCGCACAATCACCCTCACAATCACTGGAGTGTGTGCGGAGAACCTTGGAATCTTTTACATCGCCACAGCACCGAGGAAGTGTAAGAATGGTTCTAAGGAAAAGGCGATCATTCTAGAGGGTTGATAACAAAAAAACAGAAATCCCAACGCAAGCAGCGAAACCGGGAGCAAAGGGATGAAGAATCCACAACCGATCGAGCAGTAAGTTGCTCCTGTTAGCAAACAAACTATCACAACATAAAAAACATAAAAAAGCGGACGCTTAATTTGCCTCATTGATCGGGGAAGACATGTAACACAAGCAAAACGCAACTGCATTGCAAAACTTCGGTAGCGTTGCATTTTTTCCCCTTTTGCAGGATGTGCCCGTTTTTTTTTTCTTGTCCGTTAAAATATTCCGTACAAAATAAAAAAAATCCCTACCTGCCAGAGAGTGAGGCCGGTGCAGAAGGTTATGGTTTGAAATTGTACAACAACACGGGGCCGAATGTTGCAGATGTCGCTTGGAGATAATTTAGACGTTTTGCGTGTTGTTCGGTTGATACTGTACCGTACGTGCGCTGAAGATGGCCGTGGGCATCCCGGGTGAAACCCGGGGGTGGGCGAAGTAAAATCGAGATTGCGAGCGGAATGCGTTTTAATGGAATTGGTTCGATCGGAAGCCGATGGCCAAACGAACGGGTCAAGTGCAAAGCGATACCACGGTGATGGTGTTTGGTTCGATGAATGTTTCGAATAAATTATGGTTACGGTTTCGTACCAGCCCTGGCTACGGAAGATTCCCGAATCGCAGTGGTCGGGGCTGGAATCTGCGTCAATTAAAATTATTAACCAAGCGAAACAGGCTGCGTAGTAGCGAAAGTGTCCTGGTTGAAGAATATTATTTACGTAGCTCTTAAATTTCGTTCTGCCAATCACAATTGTGGTATTTTTTGAGTAAATGTGTGTGGTTAACTCATATGAAATATATTCTCATGTATTGCAACAAAGGAATAAAAATCCTCCGGAAATTCACAGGGTTGTATGACTGTATAAGACACCAATTTTTCGGGAGTATAAGAAGGAGTCAGACAATCTCCTAATATTCTTTCGTAGAATAAAATTCTTAGTAATTTTGCGAAAAATAATTTAACTCCTCCAATACTCCCTTAGAATAATAAAGTCTATTTAGGCTTTAGTAGCGTCAAAAGAATCGAAATTTATTTAGATTGAAAAGAGCTCTGAGTACTTCGCCTGATGGCATATTGAAAGTCGTTTGTTGGGTAAAAAATTCTCTTAGTTGTCTTGTTAATACATCATTCCTAGAAGTGGAAAAAGCAGATTTTTTGGCAATATATTGGCCAAATTTAGGACAGGTGCCTCTGAGACACACAACACTGCAATATGACTTGTCCATTGTCTACTTCTTCTTCTTCTTCTTCTTCTGCTATGGCACTACAACCTCGAGAGGTCGTGGCCTGCCATTTCTGGCTTCCGTGACATGAATTTACCCGCAGTAGGATAGTCAGTCATGCGTACTTGCCCATTGTCAGACCCCATGAAATGAAGATCTCAGGAACTCAGAAGGTCTCCCTGATTTTAGGAGTTATGACATGCTAAAGGCTGATGAAAATAGAATTTACATGTTGTCTATACTTGTGACGGACCATTAATCAAATCATCTAATTCCTAAGAAGATGTGTTGAATTTGAAGCTGCATTTTAGGGACTGTTATCAGTCCTGAGTGATCATGAGTGACATAAGTGATCGTTATTTTTCTTGAATATTGGAGTAAGCACAGAATTAGAATGAAACAGCCGTGAGTTGATCTCCACTGTTAAAACAGACCTCAATTACAATATTGTGTCTTTAAAAGTCGTGTAAATAAAATATGTTCTTAGTTAACAGTTACAAGTTAAATGGTTTTTATTTATTATTTCTGTATTAGATATTGTATATAGCTAGTAAGATATTGCATCTATATAAAAATAGAATTACAGCACATGTCGCAGGTGATCGATTTGTTATTTTACCTATACGAGCAGTAGAAGAAACAATTTTCGATTTGTCTCCCCATGTAGACGGGACCATTTTTCTTCGTCTTACGCAAGCCAACAACAGCAGACATCGTTCGGGGACCATTCGTCTATTTCCTATTTGCAGCTTAAGAAAACAATCCTTTATGACAGAATCTATTTCTGTGTGTGCTGCCTGCCAATATCGTTTTGTGGAGGACAAATGTACAAAATGCCAGCGAATAAAATTCACCCCTTTGAAGCAGAACCCTTCTTCACCGTGCAGTCACTGGAGGAAATGATGTTGTTTTGCGGGCAACAGCGGGAAAACACGTACAAAACACTCCGCAACCTTCGATGGACGAACGACCAATGGTTACGGTGCGATTCTGATGCTCAATATTTCCATTTCGGTGTGGAATATTTCATTTTGACATTTAATTTTTCAACCCTGAAAATGGAAACTCGGAAGCACGCTCATTCGGGTTTTTCTTCGAGCAAAAGCGAACGGTGCGTTTTGCTTAGACCAGCTCAAATAGAAACCACTCGATTTCTTGCCGTTGTAAGAACATCGGGAACGGGTTTAACCATTTGGTCCTAGGGGTTAGCCTGGTTTTTTTTTTTGTGTTGCGAAGTCATCCGCGTGGGCTTTCATCGGTCTGATCCATGGTCAGGTTGCATGAGAACGAACCCGTGTGTGTGTATCTGCATGCAAGCAGGACCGAGAGCCGTGTCCGACCAAGGCAACGGGCAAATAAATCGCTGACGATCACTCAAAACCGGGCAAAATCCGAATCCCCCGGAGTACCTTCCGGTACTCCAGAAACCAATGCACCCACCTCTAGGATGTGTGTGCGCGATGGTGTGAGCATGATAAAAAATGATATGTATAAATTGTTCAACATTACGGTTTATCGTACTCGCATGATCTATGGGGGTACGATTTATAGAAGCGGAAAACGCACACCCGCTCTCGGGCTGTCTGGTGGGAGGGAAAATTATGCACAACGGTAGCGCTTAGTGCAACGGTGTGCAACTGCCAGACGCGGGAACCGGGCGATGTGACTTCCGTGGGGCAATAAAGTGCTTCAATGTTTTATTTATTATTTGTGCATCTCGAGTGTGGGGGATGATAAGTACTTTTCTGCAGACTGGCACTGTGGAATGCACTGTGTTTTGGTGTACCATGTGAGGGGGTTAAAATGGGGTTTAGTAACCCATTCCGAATGAGAATAATGAAATGCGTTTACTGAAGGGTTAATGTTCAACATGATTTGAACGAGTTTGAGCTTAGTTAATTAATATGAGGATGTTGTTTAGGGGAAGCTATATGCACCGTCGAGTATATCACGCTTAGGAATTGAAGTTATACTTTAATTATAATTATTTAAAGAAAAATAATTTTGTGTTGCTCGGATAATTTCCTCTAGTGGGATCTAACATGACTTCTGACCGGCATCGGTGAGGTTGTTGCACAGATACGGAGCTGAACCGGAGTCGAAGTACACTGCATAAACAACTCTGTTTTTTCATCGGAACCATTGGATCGATTTGCAAAGCTGTAACACAGAAACAAACAGGGCTGCTAGAAAAAGAACATGACGCCCGATAGGTCGCAGCTAGTACCCTTGAGGTCTCCGGTTCGTTCGAAACGTGGAATGTGGATGAGCTTTTCGGTCGATGTGGCAACCGGCAGAAAAGAAAAGAAAATAGCAACCAAGCATACTTCTGCCACCTACTTGAGCTACCGAACGGTAAGCAACACCGAGTCTACGGCCCACACATTTCTTTACAATTTAGTAAAGCTATGCGAACGGCAGCAGGAGAAGGTCTCGATCGGCGATCATAAGTGCAAAATTGTTCAATAGTTGGGGGGTTTTTGTTTTTTGCCTCCCGTCTAAAACAGTCTGGCCCCATGTTGGGTTTATTTCCACACAAGACACACCAGCCGACTCGAGGGAGTTTCAAGCGATGGCCAAACGCTTTGAAGAAGGTGACTTGTCAGTTTTCGGGATAGGGGATTGCCAACCGCGTTACGTAAGCGGGCCACCACGTCAACCTGCCACGGTACGTCCCGGTGAGTGCACGAAGGGAGAGCTAATAAATGGCGTACTTTACGAGTTTCTGCACGCGATCGGGACGCGAGCCTTGTTGATTTGAACTCAACAGTCAACAGTAGAGAGAGAAGAAAAAAAAACCTTCAAAGTGCATCCAAGTACGTGTTCGAGTAAGAGCAGGGGCGACCCCTTTTTTTTTTGGAGGCAAGTTAGAAAATATGGCGAGGTGGATATCGCTGCAACTTAAACGTCTCCACGACGGTGTGGTTCGAGGTCCGCAATGAAGCAGTTTTGTATTAACATGTGACAAAGTACTGCAGGTATTGGTACGTATAGGAACGGGTTTGTATTTTTTTGTAAATGACATCGGAATTCCAACAATAGACACGCGGGTACTCCATAATTTAGTGGTACAGCAGGGGCAGTAAAAGGAAAATGAGTTATAGCGTTCCTAAAACGGTCGAGACTTGTGCAGTTTAGACGCAAACTTCAATGGGAAAAAAAACAAGCTACCAACACCAAACACACCAAAGCCGGAGATTGAAGGATAAGGTCATTCATAAAGCTCCTATGTACGAAGAGGGCGAGACTCCTCCTACCGATTAGATCTGGCCGAGATTTGGTCGACCTGCCTTGAAAGTGAAACCCGACAATTCCGAGCGGAATCAACTCCATCATTTACTTCTGTTCGGGGCAGGTATTTTTTTTTCGCGTGCTCCATTGGTCCATCATTATTACAATTATTTTCACCACAATAGCCGTACAGTGCGATCGTGCGAATAAACCCGTAACAGGAGCGTTGAATAGACGAGCCGCGTCACTCCTCAAGGGGTTTCTTATTCTCTTGGAGGAGTATCTTTGAGGTTGTATCGAATTACAGCCAAAGTTCTCTACCAGCATGGGAGGCACCGAACCAACCATAAATAGATCCTGGGGTTTTTTGTTTGGAAAGAACCGAAGAGCCGACAACCATCAAACGGTTTTAATGACGTGTGTAGTGAATGGTGGTGCGTTGCAGTTTGTCCTCACTTCATTTGTACTAATTCTTATTAAACCACCATTATGTTGTCCCCCGGGTTTTGATCAACCGTACCAAAATGGCGACGGTACGGAACAAAGCCCAGGAAAATTACCTACCGCCATATTTACAGCTGGCGGATAGTTAGGCATGTGGTTTTGCGGTTTCCTGCTGGGTGGAAAAGATTATTAGTTCCGTGGTGTGAATTATGTTCTTATTATGAACGGTTCTGTTGAAAAGAGCACGATCGAATGGAAGGTTTTTGGGAGGAGTTTAGATTGCAGCTGCACATGCGAGATGGTGGAAATGAAGATCCCTTTATATTCATATATGCATTTATTGATCTTTATATTACTTAAATCATTTTAAAGGGAAAATATTTTATTGTCCTTAATGTACAAAAAATGTAAAACAACCAATATTTTTTTCCAATATGATTTTACATAAAATCCATTGATGTAGAGAACATAAAAATATGTTTCAAAATCCTTTCGCTGCCGATCGAATCGGTTGCAGGATTCATAGCCTTACACTAACCACCACGTAAGTGCCTTGAATCATTACCAAATCCCCATATAAATATCCCGTTACGCTGGCAAATGTTTGAAGTTGTCAACACGCGCGACTACTTCACTTTTGTGGCCCCTTTTTTCGCAATCGAAATTTGCTCTCAATCTATCCAGTTCCATTTGTTTTGTTGTCCCTCGAAACCCCCTGACTATAACCATTCCCCATTCTTTTGCTCTGGACCCGATAGAACGATGTCCTGGAGTGCCGTGCTATACTGGGAATTGGGAATGCAAAAAAGCAGGAACTCATAACCAGCCGGCGGCAAAATGTTGCGATAAAAAAAATTCCCCACAAGGACAACATTCTTTGCCTGCTGCCATAATCGCTATTTCTTACCCTTGTTGTTCCTTCGGCAGGAGTTCCCAGTAAAGCACGCCATTTGCGGAAACGATCGGCCATTCCGTGGTTCCGTGATGCGTCAGTCGGAACCACGAATGGGGCATACTCAAAACGGCGGTATGCGCATTTAGCCAGCTGTGGTCCATTTTTTTGTGTGTGTTCTGTTCCAATCCTTTGTGTCTGTTCACCCTAGAGTTGCGTGTCTAGAAATGGCATCCATATACATATTGGGTTTTTTTTCGATTATTTTTAATAACATGTAGATTGGAGTAGAACTTTCATAAAGAGCATATTAAAAAAATTATATGTAAATATATGAGAATTAAAATTTAAATATCTTATCAATAAGAATGCAAAAGGAAGGTCAACATAGTTAAAAACCCATCCACTCTACAAGCTTATCGGTAAACCGATGACAACCGGTCTTAAAAAAAAGAAAACGAAAGGCAAGTAAAGACAGTTATAGAAGAAATCGAATAAAAAAAAGGGAACAAATTTAATATTGTATTTTCGGGTTTAAAATATCCTATTCAACATTAGATCCTGGATGTCGCTTTGTCCTGGAAGGTTTGCATGTAAAAGTGGGACGTTCTGCTGTCCCTTAGCGGATCAGATTTAGTCCGGGATGTCAACGCCTTACCGAACCTTCAACGGATGGATCCCATTGGAAGAACGGGAGCTTGAAGTTTTTATTTCTCTTATCGTAGTGTAGTATTCTTCCATATTTCCCAGCGGTTAGGGAGGAAGAAAAGAATTTAATATGACGATGACAATGAATGCGCTCGCGGGCAGGGTTCAGTGGCGTGTGAAAGCGAACCCAAAGCATGTTGACAATTATGCGATCGGGTGGATTTGTGATTATTGCTTGCTTCCTTGGTTGGTACAAATCATGGTTCTTAGCTCGAAGGGGATTTCATTTTTTTTACATCGTGCTATTGGGTTTACGAGAAAGTTTTAATAGTTTGTCTCAATAACTTCTTCTTTGGCGTAATGACCTTCTCGGTCATGCCTGCCATTGCTGGCTTACTAGACGTATTGATACTACGTAGTTGGATAGTCAGTCCTCACTACGGGGGACCCGCCCGGATGGGATTTGATCCCCGGTCTTGCCGTGTGAGACCAGCGACATTATCGCCTCGACCACCGGACCTTTGAGGCTTTGTTTCGAGAAATTAATTCGAAAGTAAGTAAGTAAAGTGTTTCTATAGTAGATCTTCAAGTGTCCGAAGTAGTCTGTGGCTGCTGATCGTCGACAATGAAAGGATCCAGTCTTCAAAATTTGCGTTGGACGGAGTGACTTTGAAAAGTTTTATATTTATAAGGGATTACACGTAATCTAAAATGGAGTATTTTAATCAGACTAGGTCCATTATGTGAAGAGTTCGTTTCGATAATTGGAAATGGTTGAAGATATACGTCTTCCCGGAGGTCCTCTTGAGGTCCCTCCAAAGACCTCCAAGTACCTCAGAAGGATGACCTAAAAATTGCAAAGACCTAGACAAAACTGTCTTGAACTTCGAAAGTCAAGGTCATTAAAAAGTTTTGGAAAAAATGTCATCGTTTCTATACCGTTTGGTCCGAAGAAAAAGTATCTTTACACTGATATTAAGACATCTAACAAGTCGTCGATGCAGCAGATGAAGGAGATCTGTTATCCATTAATATCCAAATATTCTTATTATCTATTATCATATAGCAAAACTCTCTTAACAGCTTCCGCCATCTTCAATATGATCTCCAATAATTTGAACAATAAAATGACTTGTATTACTACCGAGAAATCTTATGCTGTCGACTCGCCATAACCATACAGCAAAGCTTCTGAAAAGATGTCCCTAAAACCATAAGAACTTCAAAATGACGACACCATAGATCTGACAGTAATAATGTTTGTAAAACGCTCAGAACTTACCTGGAGACCTAAGAATACTTGACAAAAAAAAAACATATCTTCACGACTTCAACAACTGTAACCGTAATAACCTTCCGTTAGGGAAATGGGCGGAGAACGATTTAACAGTTTCTCAAGGCATTCATTTTTTGTCTGAGAATACAGAAAAAAACTATCGATGGGAGAGTTCAATGTCTTCGCGAGATCAAGATCTTCTTCTAATCCGGAGCGAGTTGACAAAATATAACTGATCTTAGGCAAACATCTTCAGCTCGACTCCTGCCCCCCCCCCCGGAAACCGAACCAAGGAAACATCCCGCTGGGTGAGATTCGGAGAAACCAACATCGCCCATTCACATCAGATTCTGCCGCACTCTCACGTTACCCGTGGCACAGCATCAGTTGGCGCTTATCGAACGCTACCGATCATTAGCTGATGCTCACTCCAAAGAACCAAACCCCGTACCGAACAATAAAGAACTACGCGTGTTATTCTTTATGCATATTTCGTTTCGTTCCCAATATATCCACCCCGCTAGCCGTCCCGCCCGGAGCATATATAGGAGAAATAATTTATCGCTTACGGTGTAAGAAAGAAGGCAAACTAGTGCGGTTGGGCCCGGTTTTCGGCAGTTCCGGGGGCGCGTGATCTTGTGGTCGTAAAGTGAAAAAATGTGTCTATTGCTGCTCCCGAAAACTCACGAAAAAAAAACCCCGATCGACGGAAAGATGTGCTTGGGGTGGTACAGTTATGAGAAGCGGGCTGCTGCAGTAGAAGCATAAAGATAAACGGTGGATCGTTACCACACAACAGTACGACCCCCCTGCGGGATGTATCCTTATCAGCCATCATCATCCTTTCTCGGTGGTGGAAGCCAGAGACAGCGAGGAGCAGAAAGGCAGGTGAGGGATTAACCGAGATTTTGAGTCGTTGGTACTTGGAAGTGAGCAATAAACCATTCAACAAGACCATAGCGCTGAAGCGCACATTATAAGCAGTTATGGTCGTTCCTTCGTCTGCTTTCTTTCCTATCCCGCGGACTCTTCAGATTACCCCGAAGGTCCCGAAGGGTCGCCTTGAGCGGTGACAAATCCTGAAGGAACCGAATCAACGGCGCTTGCTGTGTCGTGCGCAGTGATCAAATCGTGGCAGGAAACCTGCACAACCTGGTTTCGATTTTCTTGGTCGTTTCAGGAGTTTTGGGCTTTTTTGTCTTCTTTTCCTTGGAAAATAATAATGACCTAACAATAGGGCAACGTGTTTTTTGTTCCATTCTTTTGGAGACATTTTCGAAACCTCTGCTCTTTGCTGCTGTGTGGTTTTAAAGTGTTTTCCGCTTGAGTGTGGGCACGGTACAAAAGGACGATGAATTAAGGCAAGCATCGAGAGCGCAAGAACACACATCTGGCCCTGTTTTGTTGTTCCTCGGGAAAAAAGCAAGAACATGCACAATCTCTCTCTTACACACAGACAGACCTGGATTACATTTGTCACCGTAGATCTTATGAAATTGATATCCTTCATCCTCATTCTCAGCCTCAAGTGGGTAAAGTGTGGCGGACGCTCAGCAGAGGCCATTTGCAAAAACTCTCCGCAAGAACGCGATTCATTTGCGTGTCGCGCAAAATGGGGGAAAGAACTTATGTACCAACCATTGCCTCCCTTTACAGCATCCCAAACGGAGTTGTGGTTGGAGTTCTGATTTCACAATCGTAAGAACTATTCTGCTCTATTTTCTTGCCCGATTCGATCGATTGCGCCACCCCAAAGAAGGTGAGACGATGCGAATCGTTATTCGCTATTATGCGGTATTTTTCGTGCTTAGAATTCCCGGGGGCCTGCGTTGGGATGGGTATTTTTCGCTGCCGTGTTTTTTTATTGTTGTAAATTTTCTTCTAGCTGTGTTTTTTCTTCTTTTGGTTGGTTTCGTTTTATTTTGTCAACCCAAAGAGGTATTATGTTCCAGCATTGCGGTAGATGGTTGCTTAGATAAACGATCTTGTTGTATGGTTCGGTTGTTTTCCTTTTCTTTGTCTTTTCCTTTTCGATTGCGTTTGGTGATCGGGTGGCGAACCGTAGGGCAGGATGAAGAAGTGCCCTTTTTTTAAATGGTGCTCTAGCAAACCAGCAACAGCTGTCTCCGAGAAGCTTTGATCAAAGATAGTGACACTGTGGAAAGGAAGCGGCTGTGTGTTTCTTTTTTAGGGGATTTTTTTTTTTTTTTTTGGTATGGACTATTTTGCCTATTTTGATTCATTTTTGCATTGGCCAGGTTTTGTTTCGCTTCAGGTTGGCGTGCGCTGCGATTTTGAGTGTTGGAAAAATTATTTGCATCAAGCAACATTTCGAGCCGACTCCAGTTAGATCACATCTTTCGAGCGGTTTCCATGGGTTGATAGGGATCGCAAATGTTTGTAGTGGAGTTTGTTTTTAAACCTCATTCCATAATCTTTACGAACGAATATCATTTTGTTATTTACATTATTGAAACTATAATAAGCTGTACATACCTAATCATAATACTGGATTTCATATTTAAGGGATTTAGAGTATTTACATGTCCTTTTATTCTTGAATTAAACTTAATGATAATTAATGTCGAGAATAAAAGAAACTTCACAAGATAGGTGAAAGAACAACGAGTATATTATGAGGATGTCTCCTTTCAGAAACAAGAGGAGGTCATCAAACATTGCTTTCGATGATTTATAAATACTGGACAGCTTTACACGAGAAAATACAAATTTAATTAAATTAACATGTCAGGATTCTTTAGTTTTAAATTTTTCAAACTATGTTTATTATTATGGAATAATTTAATAAATTAATTGAATATTATGGAACGTCATTGAGTTCCATTAATTATTATGGAACGTCATTGAGCTGAAACGTCTGCTTAAAGATTAGCAATAATCAGTTTTTTATTATAATGAGATCTAAGGGTTAAATTTAATAGAGCCAAGTAAAATATTATTTATCAACAAACTTGAAAAACATGATCTGGTGTTAAAGTTGATATCTCTTTAACTCCTTCATTGTTTGGATGTCTACAATGAATTCATTACTGAAACAAATTAAATCAATTCTGTACGAGTTAACATTCTAATTTGCATTCGATACATTGCGAAGTGAGAATGCATTAAATTCTTTATTTTTCAATTTATTTTACCAAACACGTTCATCGGCTCAATTAACAAAACCCGATCAAACCACAGGTTCATTCTACGCTCACGAGAACGTAAATGATTTCATTATTGAAATCGGTACACTTTAAATACGAACGGGACTATTTTGTTGCTTCAAAAAATGCCTCAAAAGAGGGCCTAATCTTTGTAGCACTTTGCATGCCCGGCACGTGGACAAAAATCGAGTAAATATTGGAATTTATTGCGTGAGTTTCAAATCCGACACATCCTGGTAGAGAAGCCCCCAACAACCGTCTTCTACGAAGCGCTGAAGTTAATTGTTAATTTATTATGCTAGACACACGCGAAAAGTTCGACCGGGCAGGGTACGGATCGCGATCAGTTAAGAAGAGAAATAGAATACAATATTGCGTGTAGTCATAATTCTTACACACCGGTGACCGGCTGACACGCGTGTTGCGCTGCATATCGATTAGCAGAAACGTGGGAAGGTGGTGAGCCCTTTCCTTGTGGTGGGGTTTTCCTCCTTACAACCGGCACCAGTTAGATGACTTTACATATGCGTGTGAGCTGGTTAGTAAGCTGTATCTGTTAAGCAAAGAGGTATCATGTTAATGATTTTTTTTACCGCTCTTCTGTTTTCGACACACCGTACAATTGCAGTGAGATCACTATCGTCATCATCATCATCACCATCAACAGCAACATTGAGTTCCATCGGCACATACAGGTCGGCAAATTCCACCAAAATCATCTGTCAGCCGGTGAGAAGACTCATTAATCAATAATCATTTAATAATACAAACATCACCTCCGGGGGCTCCGGTAAGCGATCCGATCGTAACCCCAACAGAACTTGAATCATTTTATGCTTAACAAGCTCCATTTGGTTCGCGCGGGAATGGAGTAGAAGGGGGGAGGGAAAACAAAAAGAGAGGAGAAACCTGAAGCGCCCGGTCGACGTTGGGGTCATCATAACATCTCACCCAGACTGGCGGGAAACGTGTACAGCCGTCGACTACAATGTTATGCAAATAATTGAATACGATCATGGCTAGTGGAAAGGAATAGATCACTCGATGGTTTGCTAGGGACGTGAACCTAAGAGATGGAATATAGGAGTGGTTTTACAGAGAGTGTTTCTGGCGTGGGACTGACTCGAGACACGAACAGTTGGAAGTAAAATAAGTGAATGGCGGAAGAGTCTTAAACATATTTTTTCCATGACAATTTAATAATTTATTTTATGTTCAGGCAATTTGAACTAAAGACAGACAAAAGGGAAAATTGGAGTAATGAAGTAAAAGGTCGTAACTACGTATAATGGTAACTACCAAAACAAGCTCAGCAAATGTTATATCAAGTGCAAAAACAAAGTGTTGAGTAGCAAAGAACAAAGTTCAAACCTTTTTACCAGCGTTATAAAAAATTAGTCTCTCCAATTTAACGGTCCTTTTGCTACTCCCTTTCCGGAACTCTTGGAAACTTAGAAACAGATCAACGAACCCTTGCGTTTTTTCCTATTTGTTTATAACACAAGGTTCAGGTGCGGTCATTCCAAGCTCAAAGAGAACATTATTATTTCTGATTTAAAAAACTACTACTTCTGCTGACTGCCGTTTGAATATACCAATCTAAAGAACGCATACAGGATGAGATGTCTGAGAAGACTTAGAGTGAATAAGTTTCACAAAAATACTCCTATGCCTACACCGCGAGGATATAAACTTCCTCAAGATTAAGTCGTCTGGAACCGTATTTTTAGCTCTCAGAAGTGAAATTTATTAGACTATTCTGACAAGTACAAGTACATGCAATGAACGTTCTGATTTAGGCTTCCAATATGGCTAATACTAATTCCTGTATGACTAACATTGTGTTATATAGCTATCTTGGACCAGTTGAGCTAGCTCAGTTTTTATTAAGATGAGCTAGTTCATCATTCCCAGTTCAACATGTTGAGAACTAACTCGTCAGAACGTCTCGATTTTTTCTAGTTTGCATATTACGTAATTATAAGGAAAAACCTTGTACTCTTTATAATTTATTTTGCGAATAAATTTCACCAATTCAGAAATAAGAACTGTTTTATAAAACACCAGAATTCGTGGACTAACTCTCTGGATCATGAGTTAGCTCACTTCAGCAAAACTAACTTCGAATGAGTTCAATAATACAGACATAATTTTTGCAGCTGGATTTTAAAGAATAAAAACTTCAACAATCCTTAATGTTCCAAGTAATTATGTATAACACTTTGGGTGTTGTTCAGGGAATTATTTTCTCCTCTTTTCATCGGAACATTTCAGGGTACAATTCACACTCCAACCAGTAACGGTTAACGATCTCGATCGCTGAATGGATCGTTGGAACCTCGAAGTTCCTCTGATGTGTATCTGATGGGTTCACAAAAAATGGGTAGAAGACGAGTTATGCGAGATTGAACACATACGCAAACGAGCCGGAAGTATAAGAGGTTGGGTGCGAGATGCATGATTAATTACCCGTGGGGGTCTCCGTTCGAATGCACATGTGTATGTGTGCTGATAAAAGGCAGCGAATTAATGAATTTATTTAAATAGGATTTCGATGTTTAATTGTGGAATAATGATGGAAAGCGTGAGATATGAGCGTGAGGAATGAATAGCCTGCGGTCAACATAATTCCAGTCCAGCAGCATATGGCTATCCTGCTCGAAAGGGGTTTTTTTTGGTGGACATACAATGATGCTGCTCGACGTTGATGAGTATACCGGCCGGTCCGAAGAAGGAAGCTGTATAAGCGCTGTGGCAAACCACGCACTTTTGCTGCCTCATGTTTCGGTGATGGATGGTTTCGCGACGGTGTGGTTTGCAGAAGAAGTTGTTGTTGCTAATTTGAAAACGATTTAAATTCCGTTTAATCGCACTCAGAATTATGCGCCCACCGGATGGTATTCTGGTTGAACTGTTTTTTTTTTGCAACTCTTCACTTGCTTCAACGCAGCAGAGCAACGCAAAAAGCAATCAAAACTTCATGATGACTCCTTGTTTAACGAATCGCTTGCCGCGGTCGGGGGTGCTTCATCATTAATCTTTGGTTTTCCGCCTGGATACACGGTGCAGACCACCACCACGCACGAAACTTTCGATCGGGCACGCGTGGAGTTAATGAAAATGCATCAAAATATAACATTGTTTGTTCGCGGTGCAGCTTTCTCGGGTTCGCGGTGATGCGGCACATTTGCAGCGGGAAAATGGTGGGACCGATTTCGCGAAAAGCAATCAATTTGCACTCGTGCGATGGTTGAATGCGGGTGCAATTTGGAAGTCCATTACTTTACCGGACGCCTTTTGGGGAGGGAGTTGACACGGTAGCAAGAGGAAGGGCATCATAAACGCTATTTATTTCACTCTTTAAAGTACGAGTGGCCACATGTAAGGATCTTGAGAGAACGGAGGACATTATTTTTGGAATTAACCCATTGTAACTTCTTACTAAACTAAGAAGCATGTAATTAGCATTTAGACCTCACGATAAGATTGTTCAGGAATTGATCCTTTGCTTGAGATGCACTACCGATATGCACTGCGATATCGAGTTTTCGATTTTACTGAGATTTCCAACAGAGGACGCCACTGTTAGTTGTTTATTATAGGATCAATTTAGGATCAGTTTATAACTCATCAAATTTTATCATCTTGATATTCTTAAAGCTCCCAGCAATCATTTGGACAAAGGGACAAAGGAACAAGGAGACAAAGGAACAATCTCAAGTTCAAAGAATCACTATGAGTAATTAGTGATTCTCGTTGAGAACATTTGTACGGTTCTGAATGATACACTTAATTACATTTTTAACCGCTGTCATTCGATTGTTTACGGAATAGTATTTCAAAACTTCAACAGAGCAGGTTTTATCCAATTTGAAATAATTGTCTAATCATTTATACTGATCTGAGGATATTTTGAAATTATTGGGACTTATCAAAAATAATTTTGAATATCTAAATTTTCAATTTACAATTGCATTATATTTCTGGTCGCCTCACCATGCAGTGGTAAAATTAACTTTAATCTGCTTAGTGATTTCGTGTTGATTATGCATTGGAATTCAGCTGTTTACCATTTTCAACAAGTCATTCTTCATTCATGTTTGTGATTATAAAAATGTTTTAAAGATAACCAAATGATTTTATTTTCTTATATCGGTCATTTTATCCACATATGCCCCAATACATCATAACCGATATGGATGTGTTTACCAAAAAAATAAGGTTCATTTTATATCTTATCGTTGCAACAACATCACTCGTTTCGGAAATCGGGTAACATGATACTTTATAGCACAATATCGCATCGCTAAGCGCCATCTTTGGCCGAGATGCAGCATTTGGGGGGAAACTGGAGGATAGAAATTTATAGCCAACACAACACACATTCCTCCATTTTAGCTCTAGATAGACACTTCTCAAAAAGAGAAAAAAAGTGCTGTTCTGGAACGTTAAAAATGAAACGATCGCGAGTGAGTAGTTGGTCAGTGCAAAAATGTGTCCACAATGTAAAGGAGGAAATAAACTTTCTGGAGCACCTAGCGATAGCTTATCCGCTGGCTTATCCACGGAACGAGCCGGTATGGCCATAAAAAGCAAATGGTGCTACAAGTCGGTATACGGCCAAAGCCTGGAAGTAAACGATGCTCCAAATTGTGAAAGTGTTTCGTATGGACGGGTCATCTTATCTTCCCGACGATATAAAGTGAAAGAGAGACGGGTCATTTAAGGAGCGATGGTGATGGTCGTCAAACCAGGACACCGGGACGAGTGGTGACAGTTTTTTTTTCCTCCCTTCCCGAGCAATTCGTCGATTAGGAGTCAAGAATGCTGGACTATCGACGATGCCTTAAATTTATGTTCGTCCCAAGCCACCACCTTGATAGTGTTAATGCGGGTGACTCTGTGTGTCTCGTCGTGAAGTTTGAGACTTTCTTCGCGCTTAAACGGGGAACATTGATTAAGGGCTGACTTATAGGAGGGTTTAGTTTTGGTACGTACTTCCTGCATTTGGTTGTTATGGAGCTCGCTATCAAAAAAAGGTTAAGATTTGACGTTATAAGCAAACAGGAAGTTCACTAGAAGAAAGCGTTAGAATACCTCAAACAACATACACACACATTGGCAGGTTATCCAGCACCTTTCACATCAGTAGAAAACGACTAGATAAAACCAGACGCCAGACTCGTAAGGCGCTTCAGCTTCAATGGGGCAGTTTAGCTGTGAGTGGGAGCAACGAAATTGAGTTGTCACCAGACACGTCCACTTATGGGTGTACTTAATCTTTCCCCGTATTCTCCAACCTGTCTGGTGGGATATTGAAAGAAATCAATCCCCAGTGCATCGTAGTCAAGCAGAAGATTGTCTCATTTGCCGTCGCCTAGGCCCCGACGTGGTTTATCGGACGACCCGGCCCGATAGTTGATGTCTTCATTGCCGACGCGTTGCCGACCGATCCTAGACTTTCTTACAGGATTTAGATAAAACAAATTTCCAACCATCAAATAGAGGCTTTCGCGCACCGCACGGAGACATTCTTCCAAAGCTCTCTGCCACGACGTCCACTGATGATGGTCGTGCCGTTTTTTTCCAGACATTCTTCCCGTGACGGAGTGTGAGGCTCCCGGCTAGAATAAATGGCCCTCATTCGCCCGGAACCGTTTTCTGGGCGGGGTAGGTGCTTATGATGGAGATAAATAAAATTCGAATTTACAAACCTTCAGCACGCGTATCGAATTCCAAAAGTTTGATCAATGTGACGCCATTTCGAAGCGCTTGAAGCTAGTGCAAGGTGGTGTGGGAAAGGTTACGCGACGATAGACGGGACTGGTGAGACCCATTCGACGATGGATTATGAGTTTCTATTTTTTTGGCCGGTAAAATCAAACGACTCTACGTCGAAAAGGGGTGCGTTCGTGTGCTTTGCGTTGGGTGCGTTTCGGTTAATAAAGTCATAAAGTATGGCGTTTGTTCGGTGCATCTGTCGATTATGATGGTGCATTCGAAATGATTTTGAAGAAATCAATAATCGTTGAGCGTGACCCATATATTGTTTTTTTCGCTTCCATTAGAAAGCTAACGGGGTTTTCACGAATTTACATTCAATCGTTATTGATTAAGGTTCTTAATGCGCTGCTAGATAGTAATTTGGGCAGGTCATCAAATTCTTTAATAAATGAGTCTAATCGTATGAATAAAGGGAGAAGGTTTCTGTGTCATGGAATAAATCTAACAGATAACACTTTTAACTAAAAACTCTATCAAACGCTCGTCATGCTATGAGACACTGGTCTGAGAGAGGGAACAATGTTATTCGACTCAACGTCACGCTTGTGCAGAGTGCGATTCTTGTAGCTCTTTTTAAAGAATTCTTCGACTTCTTCATTATTATTTCTTGAAGAGATCCGATGTTGGAAATAATGACACGTATACAAAACAACAACGTTTCAGAACAAATTAAAGCACCATATCCTTTCTTATTCGCTCTACTACAGTGATCAAAGATTGATGGAACAACTTTTCTGTGATCAAAGCCACAATATTTATGTAAAAGCGTTTTTGGTTTAAATATATTGTTATGTTTCGATTTTATATATTCTGAACGTTTGCTATTTTTCATTCCGGTAATGCTAGTAAAACTATCAGCTCGTGGGATGATAAACTGGTTGCCTTGATGGAAGAGGGACCAGATATCGCAAAAAGCCCTTTAAAAAACCACGCTTAAGGTAGCCAGAAAGCGTCCAAGCAACATCTGTCGTTAGAGCTTTGATAAAGATTATGCTTGAAAAGAAAAACAGGTATCGAAATGCATATATTGGTTAAAACAATTGCCGTACTCAGATAAACAATTGCATTATATTGAACTGTTTTAATTGAAATACAATTAGGAAAATTAACTAATCCACAATTCACAGAGTTATTTGGCTTGTCAGTTTGTGTGGAACGATAGTTTCGGATAAGCCACCAAACGTCCAAGGTATGATTGACCCCAATAGAGACTCACCGAAGCGCGCATGGTTTCCCTATCATAGTATATCTGATGCTAAAAAAGCAGTGATACACTTCTAGAGAATTTCTTGAATATTGCTGAAAACCACGTTGAAACTTATGTGATTCGAGAAAAAAACTATTTTAAAAATCCAACTCAGTCGTTATTTAGAAGATAAATTGCAATTGTGTTCACCAGAACTTCGTTTGTTTCTTTTGCATTGATTGGACACTCTATTGAACACAAGAGCCCTTGAAACAATTGATTAGGAGAGAGTATTTTTCTCAAATGTTGTTTGACTTAATTAGTTTGGCATGCGTAAAGGCTCTAGAGAGATCAGTTACTTGAATTATACTTAGAAAAATAGCTAATGATTCATTTGTATAGGACATTGGACAGAAATATATTTCAATTTATTAGTTAGAATAGCAACAGTTTAAACCTTGATTATTGTAACTTAATTTGAGAGTATTCTCTTTGAATCCGGAAGACACAGAATATTACTCAAGATGTCAGACTCGTTTGGAAATTAAAAAATCATTACACTCTTCAGTAGACAACTTATTGATAGTTCTTTTAGTTCACCATTGTAAAAAGTGCACCCCATGTACATGCTCAAGAGACTCAATTGACACAACATCAATGATCACTGTTAATTCATGAAGAAGGTAATAAACTATTGCAAAGACTATAGCGACCTACAATGAACGTGCTGATTATAAACCTCTTCGTTGTTCTTTTTGACAACCTCCTTTACATAATTATAACACACTAACCATCTTTCTCGCCTGCTGCACTATACAATTAGGTGTCAAAACCAAATACATCGGAAGACTGTTGAGGTCTTTTACCTTCCGAATGGACATCATCGGCGCGAAACTGTATCGCGCCGGTGTGTGAAAATCGTAGCCAGGTTGTGCATTCGTAAACCCTCTCACCGATCACATCTGCTTATCGTGCCGAAGTGATCTGGCCGAAGCGTGAGTTGGCTAGAAATCCGGCCCTGTCCATCCGACTATCCGGACTATCGGAGGGCGCGTCCGCGCCCTCGGCACAACTTAGCATCTTGCTTAATTACGTGCGCAACACATCTTCTTGGGTTTGGAGTCCTGAGGTCCGCGGTGCGTTGGGGATCGGGGTGATGTTTGAAGATGACTAACGGCCTCCCTCCCTGTCCAACCTGACAGGCCACGGTGCAACGGACGGTGCAACGTTGTAATTACATTTTAAAAATGATAATGAGAAGCAGACAGCGGTGCAGTTGCGTGGCAGTGTGACCTTCGCTGAGGTGGAGGCTGAGCGAGATGTGACGGGCGAATGGGGCAAGCAACCAGCATCCAAGTCCCGAAGAAGCTGGGCATTGATGGTGGTGGTCCTTTGCGTCCGAGCGAACGTTCGCCACTCGGACACGGAACGGAACTTAACACGCATGTGTGAAGTTGAAAAATAGTCATCATTATCGCACAACACACATCTTTCTGCGAAATCAAACAAACCTTCATCGAATGGCGGGCAGGGTTTGGTCGACGAAGGGACAACAAATGGAAGCGTTGGTAAGAATTTTTAATTACTTAACTCAACTTTGCACTGTGACATTGTGTGCGGTTTGGAGGAAAATCTTGCACGGTTTTTGCAACGATGCCCAAGGTGTGTGTGTGCATTGCATCGGTTGCAAAAAGTGTTTGAATTGAAATATTCTGTTTAGAGTTCTTTAGGTCCTCTTTGTTTGTTTTCCATGTTCGACCTGTGGTGTGAATCGGCTCCGGAGGCTAGCCCCGGAAGGGTTTGTGGAGCCCTCTGTTAGCCTTATCGAAGATGAAGGTAATTACAAGCGTTTTAGTGCTTCCTTCGACGATGGCTACCAAATCGATCGCAGAACATCCAGCGGGAACCGGACAAAACCCGTTGCGAAAGATTTGCGATAAGCATTCCACATACAGCCGGGAGAACGCAACCAAACTACTGTGCCGTGCGAGAAGCAGTGGACGAAAATAACCTCCAAAAACCATCAAAGAACACCTTCCCGGTGAAAGGGGAGGAACGTTTGAGAGCAAAACAGGAGAAGTCATCATCCAGTCCCATTCCGTTTATGTTGTGTCTTGTTTGTGGTCGGGATTGCATTTTTTTTTTCGTCGGGAACGTTTCAACATTTGGTCCTGTTTTTTTTTTGCTCAACCTTTCACCGTTGGTCGAACAATTCTTAATTACCAATTAAATTAATATTTTATATCCTTGTACGCTGCGTTCCGTGCTGCTTCTGCTGTTTGAACATCCTTAACCCAGAACCGCAAGCTACCATAGCAGCTGAACAGACAGGCAGAGGGAATAGCCGACAACTTGTGGTGTGCTGCTAAAAACTGGACATTTGTATGGGAGAAATGTTGAGGTCTTCTTGTTGGATGGAGTTCTCACAATGCTATATTATGTAAGGTTGCGATTGGAATATTGCAAAACATACACACTCACGTGTTGGAGTACATTGAAGAACGATACATCCTTGCTGTCCAAGCTGTTGCTTCTCCTGAATATCTCCGGACGACCACCGGCTGCTAATGGCGCCCGGGATATAGGGAGCGAGTGCCGAAGCAACAGCAAACACAACGAAACAATCTGTAAGTAAATGCTAACCAACCGTAAGATTATGTGATGACCAAACATAGAAACGGCAGCGCTAGGTCTCCATCGAGTTTCCGTAGACACATCATCAGTATTGGGAAGAGGTAACCAAAACAAAAAACAAAAAATCAGAGAAAACTGCACTGACAGGAGCTGCGTATCATCAAACTACAATCGAATATCCGTACCACACATTTTGTTTCGTTTGTCTTTATTTTTCCTGCGTTTGGTTCACTGACTTTGTGTTTTGTTTGGGGGAGCGTTTCGCATCGATTCGAGCTTATGTTTTGTGTCAGCATAAAGTTGTGACAACATTGTCTCTATCTGTTTGTGGATCTGTGTGTATGCTTACAACACTCCTGCTTCACTTTTCCCAGACGCTTTGGAGGATAGCTACACTGTCTTTGGGGGTTTCCCGTCTCAGATCCCGTTCCCAGCTCAAAAAGGATCAAAATCTCTTTGATTTTTGGGGTTTTGTGGGTTTGGGATACAGCCGGTGTCTAATTCTCAATGGATTTATTGGATAAAACAAAAACAAAACAAAATATCTATCTAAGGTTCAGCTATTTGGATAGTTTAACCAAGCGAGTCCATTCTGATTACAGGGGTTTTCAGATAAATTTAACAAGTTTTTACAAAAACCATATTGTATAATATTAATATCCCGAAACCGCAGATTAACTGGCTGTTGATGGAAGTATTTCGATTTGAGGACACAAATATGCTAGAGAAAACTCAGAACCCCTGTTTCTGCGTCCAGACAGAATCCATTCCAATAGACCAATCGATAAGGGACCAATATTGTAAAGTTACTACCACACTTCCGTGTGTGAGTTTGTTGCTGTTGAGACATGATTGTTTGTCCAGTAAGTTTTTGGGAAGAATGTTGGTTTTCGAGATAGCCCTGAGGGCAATAAATATATAAAAAACACACACCACATCCATCCGAACGGAAGCCGTAAGTTGTCTTTAACTTCTTTTCGATGAGATGCTACAAGATGTGAATGAAATAGTCCAATATTTGCTAACATGTGGAAAAATATGAGCATGTCCATAGTCATAATCACACTCAATGAGGGCCGATAAACAACGAAAGAATGTAACTGTTGCAGTGTGCAACATAAATTAGAGCAAATATTGAATCATTGATCCATATATTTGGAGATGGTTGTCCTTACTTTAATAGTCATGGGGACGACTTACGACTAACCCACCGAGTCTTAAGTCACTAATGAGTTGCATGAGTCTTTGATGATTCTTACTCATTCATTATGTTATATTGTACACTTATTGAACATGCAATTACAAGTGCATTGCGACCAATTTAGTTCACCAAGGCATCATTTAACTCATGAGTGGCTTAAAACATAATGAGTGAGTAAGATTCATCAAAGAGTCATTTAACTCATGAGCGACTTAATACTTGGTAAGTGAGTCGTTAATCGGTACGGCGAATACACTCTTTAAAGACTCATTTAACTCATGAGTAACTTATGACGTGGTGAGTGAGTCGTTAGTGAGCAAGGCGAATTGAATCACTCATCGAGATTTTACTCTTAAAAGGTGAGTAAAAGATTCAGATCCCATTCTTACTCATTCATTCTGATTTAATTCACTTTACCGAGTGTTTAGTACGAACGAGTAGGTCGATTAGCCAAAGTATAATCCAAAAATAATCTTGTCTCCTCTGACGACACTTATCTTCTATTTTATAAACTGAGTCGTCTGATGTTATTTTCGCGACCATATAGCATTTAATATATTAAAGCACTTCTGTTTTAATTTAATTAATCAATGAAGCACATTTATTAAAAATGAAAATATGTCAGAAAGAAATGAAAAATTATAACCCCCTTAGGGGGGATTCCTTACGAAACATTATCATTGCTCGGATGGACGTTGATGTACACATTGTTATCGTTTCACTAGATTAATGACACCTGTGCGATCAGTCGGAATCGAAAATCAATTCCACCGAGTGACTCAGCCATTTCGCACAGCACCCATACATATGGCGTGTATTGTGTGGTTAGGTATTGTTTTTGTTTAATTACATCCCATTCCAGGTAAGCGACCGTCCCAGCAAATGCATCCCAAATACTCGATGTTTGCCGATGTAAATTAATGTGCACTCGGTTGGGGTTTGCTGTTGCTACACACTGCAGTTGCTTTGTTTGCAAAATAATTAAAATCCCTTTTCAGAAGCAACAAAAGCGGCAGCAAATAGAGCAATGAACTAGCCAGTGTGAAGTAATGAAAAAAAAGGTAATTGAGAATGAAAAATAGGCCCTTTTTACACTTCTGGACGTGGTTTTACTGCACACCCAGTGATGGACAATCTTGGTCAGTATCTCATTAGAAGCAGCACCAAGCAGCGGTGTTCATTTGTTCTGTTTCATAAAAATATGACAAAAATGCAATTAGAATATCTCGCACAGGGGTGATTGTTAGTTTTGAAGCACTATTTGCATTTCCCACCATGGGATGTCTTCTTCGCCGGCCCCAAGCGCCCCTGCAATGATACAACAAAGCCCCCGTTAAGCCACTCAGCCACGGCTAACGAGCTACAACACTTAGCGGCAATCAAATCGGTGTAAACATTTTAGTGCTTTTTTATTGCACCCTAAGTGCGCTCGCAAGGCGATACCACGCAAAAGAAAATTCCGACGAATAATCAATGCGCTCGCAATTGTTTCTTTACGAGTTCGGGGCGGGTTCGCCCGTCTGAAAGATTCGTATGCAAATGCAGGTGGCCTAACCGGACGAATGACGAGTAGCTGACGAGGATGCTTGTTTTTTCTTTCCTTGTTGGATCTTTATTCTAGGCGTTTTAATAAGAATATTTTACGACTCTCGTACATCTACGACAAGAGATGGTGTCACTTACAAAGGGGAGAAAAAGGCCCCAAAAGGCATTTCGTGGGCGGAAGAACCCAAACTCAACAAATCCGATTTTTATGGGAACTAGTAAAAATCTTGTTAATTACGCAAATGAGCGGAGATGATACAATTCTTACGGAAACACGCATCCAGTGTTCGTGGAACTCTGGGCTAACAAGAGACCCCACAAAAAGGTACCCCTGCACCAACGGTGTGCTTGTTAATCGTTTTTCGCCAGTGCGCAAATCAAACAGACCCTATGAAACGCAACGATCTGGTGAGGATCTAGCCCCAACAATACCCGGGCACGATGAACGAAATTTATGCAAATCCATTAATATTGAGCGTGTAACAGGTCATTTATCAAGGTGGAAATTATGATGATAAGTACATGGGACGGACAGAGTCGCCGTACGCTTCAGCGCGACACCACATCAACGGCGACACTGGCCGGGGTCTATGAAGTTTTTCATTCCATGTTTCGCTTAATTCCCACCTTTCCGTCGGCTGTTGTCTACTTGATTCTACACCACTTGCTCGGTGGTTTTTATGCTCTTCCTAGCAGCTCTTCGCGATGGCAGAATGGTCATGAAATGGTTATCGCACAACCTTAATCAGAGTGCCGGACGACTCTACAGCGGCACTGGAATAAGACGTCACGGCTGGCCGGATGGATGGTCGGAACGGATTTGACTGAATTACAGCGTACGATAAGTAGGATTGCGTTCAGCGGCCACGACCAGCTACCAGCAATGGGTAGGGGTGTCAGTGTTCAGTTAGCTTTAAATAAATATTGCTTTAAGCGTGCGAAATGTGAGCGATGATATCTGGCTGGCCGTTTGATGCGAGGTGACTACGGGAGATCTGTTCCGATTGGAGCATTATTCCCTGTTCGCTGCCCAGGTACAGGGTCACTGGATTTGCTGGCAATTCTTCTTGTTTGCTATTACACCGCCCGATGCAATAATTGTCGCCAGGTCGTCTAGAGTTTCTGATCCGGCAGGCAATAAATCATCTGGAGATCCAGTGGGAGGGAAAACTGATCAGGCTTCGGGGTTGTTAATCGGGCGCTTGCTATTATGGTTTTGACAGTCGACACAATCGCATCTCAGCACGCTGGTTCCATGGAGCAATGGAAATGTTTTGGTAAATTAAAAATTATTCAAGGCAGTTCATCTCACCACCATATGTTTTTCGAAGTACTGTCCAATTCTTATCCACCTCAAATTGTTGTACAGTTTACTCACCAGAGGGTGCATGTATACGTCTCGCATGCACGGCTATAAATTGTATCCAAAATCCTAGCGCAAAAAAAAATGAATCCCCCTGGAGCCTTGAGGATTGGAGACTGCTGACAGGTGTAAGCATTACCTTCAGTTGTCCGGATTTATCGATGGCGTAAGCTCAGCATGTCACCTGCGTCCCAACCCATTCCATCCCACCTCGCTGGAGTCCGCTGTAAACTCCCTCCGGACCGGGTGGAATGCTAGATCGAAAGCCACCCGAGCTAATCGGAGCGAAAGTTTTGCACAACATAAATAATTCCCATAAATTATTCACAGTTGTCTTTACCTCCTGGCCACGGATAGGAGCAGTGGAGAGGCCTTTTTTTTCACCCCTACATCCATGCCACGATTCCAAGTGCTGTGTGCAATCTAGTCTGATGCAATCTGCATGTGTACGCCCTTCCGAAAAGTCCGTCCCCCGGACCAACATTCCAGAACCCGACACGACGACATCTCAAAACGGGTTTTACACGTAGTGCGTCGATCGGTTTTTTGTGGGCTTCGCTTTTTGAGGCGAAATTGCACCAGTCTAGCTCCCCATGCCGTATGACTTCTTCCAAATTGGTTCACCAGGTGTGATTTGATTAACTAATCAATACTACAGTGCCCAGTCCAAGGAGAGACAAAACTGGCAAAGGGATTGGGGAAGATAGGCAAATGGGTGCAATGTTTTGGTAATTGGAAATCGTAGGAATCTCCCACCTGTTTCGGTTCTCTAGTGCCCTTCGCTCATCCGCCCCACACATCATGGTATGTGTGGCACCCCGGCCGACATTCTGGCATAAATCCCACCGACTTGGTCCGACTCGGTCCGTTGTGGAACCGGATTGAATGTTTTGCGAAATTGAAATTAATAAATTATAGCACTTGGCATATTTTGTGCAACCCGTTTGCATCGGCTCACAGGGAAGCACATGCCGGAGCTTTGGGGCAGATATCAAAATATTTACCATCGAAAACATGTTGAGCGAATGGAGAATAGGTTTGATGGGAAAACGGAGACCCAGCGTTCGAATGCAAGAACTTCACAAACATCCCGTACTGATTTCTAGCCTATTCATACAATCGCATCGGGCATCTGTTCCGGTTCTCTGCCAGCCAGATTGGAAATGGTCGAAAAACATAGGAAAAGTTCGTTTTTGAATAATTAAAAGTCAAATCTCGATGTCTGGGAAATTTGGGCCAAATTTCCTGGTGAATGAAGCTTTTTTAATTCAGCTTTTGTGGGGGATGTGCGGGGCCTGGCGGTAGTTTGAGTAACTTGCTGGCTGACATTTTCTAACGTCAATTACAGAAAAGGCCACCCGAAAGGGTAGGGCAGCGGGACGTTCATTGGATTTGGAAATTAGAATTTAATCGTTTATTTGAGTGCAAAAGTTGGAACGTTACGGTTTGGCACGTTTGTAGTTGGGTTTGACCATGCTGGTTGGAGTTGGAATAGTTTGATAGATTTTAAATTCGCTTTTAATGGAAATTGGTTTACATTCGGATGTAAGCTTGTTTCGATGCTGAGCGCGATAAAGGGTGGGATTATGGTTGAGAAATTGACCGAGAAATCCGTTCTTGATCGTAATTGGTTGATTATGAGGGTCAATGAGACTAAAGTTTATGCAATATTCAATTATAGATAGAGGTTTGAGCTTTATTTATGCACCCGAAGATGTAATTGGGAGAAAAATAAAGTTGTATCAATATATGACTTCTGTGATGCCGGGAAAAAGGAAGTCCTCAAAGAGGTCAGTTGGTACTTTTGTAAACAATCCCCACCGTTTGGAGTTGACGAATGAGTGTGAGTATTTGAAATCCAATTCTTCCTGACTGATAACAAAATCATTTATTTGAAGTCTGAGAAGGCTCTTAAGACTACTGGAGCAGATCAGGATCACTGAGCGGTTCTAGTGAATGCATTTGTTACGAGTTTGTTATCAAATAGGACAAATCTATATAAATATATAAATGAATATTTGTTTGTTTGTCTGGTCTAAAACTCGAGAACGGCTAGACCAATTTTGACGATGTCTTCGGATGACTTGTTCCTTTTTGTTAAACGAGTTTTTTTGGAAAAGCTGAAAAATTCCCAAGGAAAATCCAGAAATTTGGAAAAATAGGAAATAAAAAGATGTTTTAGAAAGTGATCATAACTTTGATGGAGATTTCTTCCATTGTCTGGAAGGGAGTCCCTGATATCCTGCTTGCATGTTGACTTGATGTGCTTCAATCCTTTATGAGGTTCTTCGGGGCCCCAAAACCGCTAAATCCACAACTGAGTGAGTCAAGTCGATTGAAAATCTCATTCAAGGAATGAAAGTCGGTATACAACACCAATTATGAAAAGTATCCAGAATTCCCTAAATTTTTGTTAATACGTCCTTTAACATATACACATAATATTATCGCTTAAATATCTTAAGTATCACTTCAACGTGATATTACAAGACCAATTGTCTCACACAAAATTCCAGTGTCAGATATTCTCAATTGAAATTGGAAAGGAATCTTCATATTAATCCAAAAATTGATATTTTCAGAAAAAAAGGCAATACCCCCACAAAACTTCTTTCATCTGAATCGAAACTTGGCTTTAAAACATCATTGAAAGCATCTGCCAAACTTAATTCTATCAACTTCCCGTTTCAACGGGCGACAGTTGCAGTTGCGGAATGCAGTATTGCAAAAAACTTCCCGGACGACTACACCGGGTGACCGGAGTGACTCCGTCCAACAGATGATGATGATGAGATAGTTACGGATCGGAGGAACAAAGTTTTTGTATCTTCCCAGCAAAACTCCGCCGATACAATCTTAACTGGTGGAGCGAAAGTTTCACTTCCTTCCGGGCAAAATACTACGATTTTTACCGGATTTCGGAATGCGCCCGAACGTTCGCAGTGTGTTTTCCCATCTGTGGAAACAACTTTAAACTCAACTACTCCCAGAGCACCTGTCTGCTTGTGTTGTTTGTCCGACGTGCGGAAAGGAAGAAACAGCTTCATTTTCATTGCTCCCTCCCAAGGAGTAAACCAAACGGCAATCGTTTTTTTTTTCGAGTTTCACCCCCCACATTGCAATTGATTTTCGGTTACGAAATGTTGTTTCTTTTCTTCGGGTTTGGAAAGTTTACTCCGGGAACGGAAGGTATGATCCCTTTTTAAAAGCATCAGACAACTAAAACAACCACCCACTCGGTTGATGATATTGCTGTGGCGTTATTAAATGAAAACTCGACGATGCCATCGTGTGTGTAATGTCTGAAGCTGGTCTGGTGTAACCACATCGCAATCCTCCCCTGGGGGCCGGCCGGCGGACGATACGGACTGAAACAAATGCCGTTCCATTCAAATGAAATGCATTGCTATTGCTACCGGAATACCGGTTCAAGTACTGCGTCCGCCCCGTTCGCGCTCCGATGCAGTACATAGTGGTGACCCTTAATAGTCGTTAGAAAGACGCTGGGTAACAATGTGCAGAGGATGGAGTCCATCCCACTGTCAACCTGTCTGGTGTCCTTATCCCCACAGGAGCGCGTCGCAATGGTGAAAGGACTTTAAATGAAAGGCATTGAAAGCAGCTGTGGGCGGCATCATGCGAGCATCCCCGGAACTGGCTTTTCCGGGCTTTTCACTCGATGTTCTTTTCCTCCGGGCAGGGAACCCCGTGGAACGGAAGCAACGACCGAGTGTGCCAGTGTCATTCGTATGTCCCTTTTGAACGGGATCGTTTGGCTAAGCGAAAAAGAATACTTGCCACGTTTGATTACCGGAGTAGTCACTACATACATTTGTGTACGTATGTATGCCACAGGAAAAAAACCCCCCCACAGATACAGGCTAGGTTTAATAGGGGAGAGTAAGACTCACACACAAAAAGGCTTCCGGAATGGTACCGAAGGGCAAACGGTAACAATGGCGGATAAGCCTAGACATGCGATATTAATTAATTTTAATCCCGGGAGACACTTAGTTACCGCCTTACGCTAAACACCACCACCGTACTTCCGGGTGTGGAACGGGTTGAACCCGGAAACGGAGTGTTCTTCACAGGAGGACCACAGGGAGATGCATTCCAGTTTGAGGCTTTCATGAGGATTCATTATGAATTTACATCCTCTGGGAGACTTGAGGCCGGGATTTTTGGACAGAGTTAGACGACCTGTCGGTAAAAACCGGATAGACTTTATTCTGGAGACTGCCGGGGTTATGATTGTGCGTACTACCTTCCGTCTCTGTAAGAAGCGAAGTAGCTACACGTCTCTAAAGAATTCCCAAACTTCGAAGGGAATACCTCCGAATGTCTGGACACTTCCAATGTTTGTGTTTCGTCGTCACCCAGCGCCACCCAGACGGTACGTGCGCGTGCGGTTTGGTGAGATGTTGTGAATTTTTAATTGAACCGCCTTCTACAAGGTCTGTCTGATGCTGGTCTACAACCATTTGCAGTAAACTTTCACTGCCTTGGCATGTTCAATAATTTCTCCCCAACGTTCGTGCCCGCCCGAACGTTTTCCCTCCGAATCGCGGACCAGGCACGTGTCTATTTACGCTGGAAGTCTGTGCCAAACGACTGCACACCAGGGCCAAAAGGTGTCCAAATCTGGTCTCGACCGAGTGTACGTGCAACGCTGGCTGATAATTATTTTATGCTAATAAGTTCAACCCGGAGCAAAGCGCGAAGACGGCACAACTGGGGCCCTCGGGGGAATAACCGAACTTCTAGCCACCATTTGAAAACTCATCCGAAAAGAGCAATATCTGTTTGAATATATTGGCCCATAAGGCGAGGGTGCGGAAGGTTATTGCAAAACGGGAGGCGAATGTTTTGTAAAATTAAGCACCACCTTGAAGGTACGACCGCGAAGGCATAAAAAGAATCCGGGGATCCTTTTGTAAAGTTAGTCCATTAGACGCATGTGGAAGCGCTTGTGGGGAGGGGACCCGTGTCGTCCGGAAGCATTTTGTCCAGCATAAACTCTCCCGCTCGGGGACACAAGGCGAGAAGGAGACGAGGCTTTTGCATGCTTAAGAGAAATCACTTCCGGCGGTAACAATTCGACCAGGAACCCCCGGGAGCTGCGTAATGGCGCTCGGCGTAATAAATGAATGCTTTTATTACAGCTGACATTTATTTCCTACCGCGACGAGGATGCTTGTCTTCTTTCGCACTGGAGTTGTTCTTCCGCAGGGGTGTCCATTCAGGGGGTTTATTTTTTTGTTTCTAATGGAGAACTTTAAGGGTAAAGCAATCTGTCTTCAACGTTGTCCACTGGAGAATCCGTACGACTCGGATAGGTTTCCGTTCTTTCTGGATGCTGTTGGATTTGGAGATATTCGGACATGTGTACCTCATTTGCATACTTGGGCAGAAGTGAATGGTTGTATGATCATAAACAAAAAAAAAACCTTCTACCCTAATAGTGTCCTAATCCTCAAAGTTTTGTGTTTGTCTACTAAACGTCCACATTAGTGGTGTAGTTGGGGGATATGCATCGATGAAGGAAACGTCCATTAAAAAAACCGGGCCTTTTTCTTGTAGAGTCCTTCGGTTCTCCTTACTTTCAATCGTTTCTCAGTGGAGTGATACTCGAAGTAAAGAAAAACATTCCACGAACATGCGGAAGGTTGTCCATGGACCAACAACAATGAGACACAGTTTTGTTTGTAAATTGAATTCAATGTTATATTTACATAATGTTGTAGTGTTACGTTTTGTACTTTGCATCAGTGGCATTGGAAAGATGTTCGTTTGGGTTTTGTTTCGAGTTTGTCTGTAGAATTGAACAATCTTGAAGTACGGAACAACACCGTCTTGTACTCGAAAGGATGTTAAGGACTGATACTATTACATAAATTCGATGCATTGTAGTCACCTTATAGAAAACTTCCAACGTATTTTTATTATCAGGAAAATGTCGTGAAATTGCGTATCGTCAAACGGTTTTTCCATGCCAATGTTAATGTAGCTCAAACTGAAGGCGTTGTTATAAGCCAGAGGGTGAGACTCTTGAAAAATGAATAAAACTTGAACTACGTCCTTCCGGGGTACGGAAAGCCGATGGATAGACTGACGCCAGGATGGAGTCATTTTTCTTGCGAAAACTTACCCTAATTTTTCTACCAAAGCTTCCAGTTCTTCAGAAGGAAAAATTGATTAAGACACGGTTCGAAACCGGGAGCCAAAATCCTGCCAAACAACAAGATGTACCACTTTATTAAGCATTCATGGATCATCAATCAAGAGCCCCCTCGGTTGGGGTGGACGTGGAGTGGAGTTTTTGTCTTTTGGGATGATTCACTGGAGGGTTGATTTTTAATAAGTAGTATACAGTAGCTAAACTTATCAAGACGGGTTTCTCCGTGCTAGTAGAAAGTCCGCCTACGGTTTGAGGAGTAAAATTTCAATTAGACTCACACTTGTAACCTTCTCCAGAATTACACGCGCAACGCTCCAATGCTAATCGACAAATAATCGACACTGCTCAGCCAGTCCGTCGTATGACAACGGCTTTCCGTCAGTGCAGGGTACGAAAATTGATTGAATTCCGTCACGCTTTAACACTCGGTGACAACTAAATTATTACCCGTTGCCCGTCGGATGACAAACACAGACGGAAAATGCGAAAGAACGCCCTTCCGGGTGGGGAGTAGAAAGTGAGGGAGAAATAAGTGAAGATAAAAAAGTGGGGTTTTATTTTCTTTCTTTAAAAAGAAACGATGGCACATGCATGTAGATTAATGACCCCGCGGATGAGGTTCTCGGAGGAAGTGACGCTTTCTGAAAGCCCTGTGAAAGCGTGCGTGGGCTGGAGAAGCTTTGGAGAACAAACAAACCACTTTTGTGAGCCCTCGGAGGGGGAGTACTTGGGAGGTAAGAGTAATTTTTTGTCACTATTCACATTTTGTAAGACGGTGGTTTATGAGGTGAAAAATTTCATCTCCATCATCATCATCATCATCGTTCTTGTGGAGTGAAAAGAAGACGCGCAAGGTGCGTTCCAGCGAGTGATTCTTTGATGACGAACAAAACCCACCGACTTGACGAAGAGCAAGGGGCCGTATTAGAAATAAATAAATAAGTCAAGCTGTTCAAAACGAATAGGTGATGGAGCACTGAAAAGACACTGGCAGTCGTAATAGCCATGATAGATTACGAGCAGTTCCACTTCGATGCGGGTTCGTCGTCTGGCTGTCTGTCTACGGGGGATGTAGTCGGCAAGACGGGTTCGTCGCTTGGTGCGTCGCGCGACCATGCATCTGACAGCCGGTTGTTGTGTGAATGTCACACGGCACTATTTCCGCCGCACAATTTGACAAACATTCATCATCAAATGGTGTATGCGCGTACTTTTAGGAAACTGCAGACCTGCTTGTTGCGTTCGTCGAGGGTTAAAGAAAGAAAGATTTAAAAAACGACAACCGCACCGACGACAATGCGTTTGCGGACACAATTTATGGCCCATCGTGTGGCCTTGGCTTTGGCCGGACCGACGGATATGATAAATGGTCTTTCGGCCGGGCGAGACAATCGCGGGAAACTCGGAAAAGCAGGACGTGTTGTCATCGACAGCAGGCACTAAATAGGGAAACGGGTGGTGGAAATTGATGTTCTATTCCGGGATGCTTAGTGCGCTTGTTCAAGCCTTCGGTTCACCGATTGGGACATAATTAGTTCATAAATTTCACAAAACCCACGCCACACAACAACGCCCCGGTTCCGGATGGGGGCAAATTATGATGCAATCCGTGTTGCAGAAAGGGTGGCTTGCTATCCTCGGTTTGTTTCTGATGAGTGCAGAAATTAGTTTCTTCTGTGCGGAAGAACATTGTTGCTTTTATGCTCTGCAGCACCTGAGTGTGCTGCTCTCGCGGCACGTAAGAACACAACGGCACCAACCAGTTCAATCAGTTGTTCTGCACCTGACTTTTGCAACAAATACTACGCCGACCACGGTTTGGCAAGGTTCTGCGGTTCGTGCCTCGCGTACGGGAGTGGTTTGTGATGGGTGGATAATTTACACCCAGCCTCGCTACACCGATCGGGTTGCGATCCGTGCCATTTTAGCACGGTGTCTGTCTGTCGGCGAATTTCGTTTGGTTCGTCGCCTTACACGGTCCGCTCGCTTGACAAGCCGTGACATTTGGATGCATGGCATCCTGCGATTGAAGCACGCTCGTTGAAGCACGCAGTTAATAATTTTCCTCTGCATTCGATCACGTTCGATGATCGGACCGGTGGGTCGGTGATAATTATCTTGCTAGATCGTTTATCAAAACCAAACCGACCAGGTTCATTTTCCTTCGAAGGGTTAGGAACATTGTAATGACTCTCATAAGAATGGAGATAAAAATGAGATATTGAAATTATTCCCAAGGAATTGAAATTGAAATCGTCACTGAATGTATGGTGTTTATGAATCTTGTACTATTTATGGCTGATTGTCTTCAAGTTATTGAAGTAAGATAGTTCTCTTGAGCTTTCCTAAATAAATCCCTCAGACATATCTTTTGATGTTATCATGTGCCTAGAACGTAATACTATCAGATGATAAAATACATTGTCCTGTGATACTTAGACATCCTACTTGACCGCAAAATAAATTTGAACTAAGTTCTGTTTGAGATCCGCACCGACAATAACATAGATGTTGTGATCGAAGCGATCATCGACGGTCGACGGATTGTGGATTGTATAAAACTTCTTTAGTCCCAATACTCACATACGCCTCCGAGATATGGACTATATATAAGCTGACGGAACCCTCTCAGCCGCGTTTGAGAGGAACATTCTCATAAGGATGTTTGGCCCCGTATGTGTGAAAAGACAATGGAGGAGCCGCTACACGAGCTGAGTTGACAATATGAGCTGTACGGTGATCTCACAATCGTGCAGCGAATTATTCCAGTCAGGCTCCGGTGGGCTGGTCACGTCAGGAGAATGGCACCGGACGACCCAGCCCGTAAAGTCCTTTTAGGCCGTCCACATGGACAGAAGAGGCGTGGTAGGCCCAAACTAAGGTGGAGCGATGGCGTGGATGGGTCCGCCCCGAAGGCTGGGATAATGGATGGGCAGACGAAGGCGCTCGATCGTTAAGTTACTAAGTAAGTAAGTTTGTTTGATTGTTATAAGAAATCTTCCGTAGAGCGGCGGTTCCTATGTCATCCCGGATTTTCAGTCCAGATTTTGCTGTTAGAATGTTATGTGAATTTGGGGGCGGCGGGCCTCTTTTATCAAATTCCTAATAATCCTCGTCTAGAGCTCTCGAAAATCATTGAATTTTGAATCTTTCTTTTCCTCTGGTTGCATCTTCCCAAGCCCCAATAAACGTGGCGCTCTACTGCTAACGTACGTAAATGTTATATATTCCTCGCTGGACTTCTTTATTGGTTTTCCGTCAAAGCGTTAAAATAGAGAACATAATATTGACCCTCAAACAAATAACAAGTTAATAGTTATATTTACAGCTGGCTACATTTATAGATGAATTTAATATCTATTATAGAATCCATATTTATTTAATCCTTGAAGAGCCCTCCTACTATATACATCGTTTAGGGTACCTAACTTCATACAGCAGATGGAGTTTAGCATTCTTTATTAATAAAAAAATCATATCAGATTTAAATAGATAAAATGCTAACATAGTAGAAATCAAGAATTAAAATGTTCTTCTAGGGCGACCATGTAGTGTAGCAGAATAAACCAAAGGTTTCTCAGATGACAGGCTTAGAACGAATTCCCTCATGAATCATTCTGGCGAAGCTAGAACAGTCCAGTAAACATACCCTATAAGGTCTTTAGGCCAAGAAGAAGATGTTCAATTAGAGATTAGTCAGAAGAACATTATGAAAAGTAATGATAATGGATCACATTTAAGGTTTAACTTTAACTCAAAATTATTTACTCCCGAATGATTAAATATCAACGATGTACACTAAGCATCTTCTTTCTTAAATCTCTCTTAAAAACACCAACAGTCCATCAATGCAATGATGTGGAGCAAAGTTTTCCAATATAACTGACACAACATACTTCAGACGACGAGTCGACGAAGTAATTTTAGAAAAAAATAGATATCCTTTTCATGTGCGTCTGGAGAATTCTATTCGAGTTTTTTAAAATGTTATTGTGTTCATTGGACTTTCGTGAAACTTTAGCCCAATGTCCTGCAACCATTTGTCCCCGTCTCCGGTGTTCGAATCGAATGGGAAAACTTTCACAGCAGCTCGGTCGCTGGGTTTTACTTCACTGACTTTCTGTCTCGAGTCCCGGGTGCGAGTTGTGATACACCCATAATCTCTTATTTGTTTTCAATTAAGTGAAAGTAATTTATTTGGAGCACCGCGCATCCCAATCCTCCCAACGCCGCATGTGTTGCGCCACGAGAGCCACAACGAAGATGTTCTTATCAGAAAGATAAATAAATGATACACGTCCAAAAATAAAACAAAAGCATTCCATTACCGAAGCGGGCTGAGCAAACCGTAGAGTCCGGCGGAGTGGCTTTTCCAGATGGGAGTTTGTGCGGGGAGAGGCAGGAAAAACAATGATGCCGATGATTTCCTCTGGTAGATAAATATTTTCTCTTCACGTTACGTACGCCCGACCGGCACGGAGCGCTATATGTTTCCGTCTCCCGTCCCGGATTGACTTTAAGCCGCACGAAAGGATACGAAGCGAGCAACCAAGGCAAAGGATTCTTCTCCAGGCTGAGGGCTAAGAAAGCGATCCCACTTCCTTGGTGAAAATCCCCCAATTCGTTGCCGTCCGAAAACACTTTGTACGCCATTTTCATGTACACGCGCGCTTTCGTGTTTTTGATTGTCTCAGTAGCTTCTTCGATACCGAAGGCAGGCTGCTTTTATTTTATTTGTTGCTCCAACGTCTTCTATCCAAAACCGCACACCACCGTAAGGGAGCCGGCTGAGATTCATCGAGGTTTGGTTCATTTGGTCCAGTTGTTTCGGGGGGAGAGTTGTATTTTATTTTTGGGAACAGGAATCCTCCAGCAGCAGTTCCATTCCGAGCTGCTATCTGTGTATATGTCCACCAAATGGGATGAACGGTAAGGATGGTGCATTTCGGTTGCACGGTTGGTTGGTTGCAAGGCAAACAATTCCTCTTAGTTAGTGGCAGATTATTTGATTTCGATTCCATCTTCCTTCAACCTCCACAATTACCGCAAACCTCCAATGAGTAGCGCTTGCAGTGTAGGAAAAAGAAGCAGCAGGACATCAGTTACTACTGTGTGTGCTATCGTTGATTGAAAGTAAAGTGATCTATCCGAACCATCCACCCTCTGGAGGTGGACGAGATTTCCAAAAGCGTTCCCTTTGAGACATATCCTTTTTCCAAGGGAACGTGTCCGAACGATGAGAAAAAAAAAACTCCTCCTTATTGTGGGAGAGACAACCAAACGTAATTACTTACGGACTCCTTCCGGGGTTGGGTGCTGTATGGGAAGGATTTTCGCTGCAGTATCTAGAACTCGTGTTACAATCAGCTCGAGATTGGTATGCCCTTAATGCTCGGCTAGCTGTCCACCGAATCCCACAAATAGTGGCGCTCGCACCACATCGTGTACGCTCTGTCCTATATTCCCATGTTCGCAACCATCTGCACGGGAAAGGCTAGAACATGTGTCACGGATGTGTTTGGGGCAAGTGTTCACACGGCCCAGGCAATGAGGTGGGGAGATGGATAAATACCTTCTAATAGTATCCCGAAGCGGTGGAGAATTCTTGCGTTCGAACCGTTCCATCCCGAAGGATCTTACGCCTGTCCTGATCCTGATTGGAACACACCGTGTAGTACCCGCAAACACAATAAGCAAGAATACAAAAAAAAACACGTTGGATCTGATTCCGCTTTTACGTTTCCCGGCCGTTTCTCTTAGCGCTAGAATACCACTTCATTAAAGCGCCACAGAATCCAACCTCTTGTCTAGAAAGCATAGGTTAGATACATCCAATATTGAATGCCCATTTTGCCCAACCGTACCGGCAGATCGGTTGTGTCCCGTTTTGCTCCGTACCTAACCCCGATATTACATTACTTCATTACTGGCGTTGCACACTTACGATGTGGGTAAGCACTGGGAGCGGTTACAACCGAACTACATACTCCGATTAAGTCCAGGTTGCCCTTATGGGTAAAAGCTGTGGCTGACAGTCGGTAAATCCCTCGTCACAAAAAGTGTAGTTGGTTCGGTTATTTTAGCGCATCTCGCTTGACAAGCTCACAACTGCGGAAAGTTTAATTGAAGTTGCGTTGATGTCCAGGAACGGTATACCTCTTGCGGTTACGTGTACGTTAAAGTGCGATGAAATGGACGATTAATTTTCATGTTTAACAACCTTTAGAGAGCACGAGTCAGAGATGGTTTATTTAATTTAATTTTCAACTCCAAAGTTGCTTCGTACTCCGTGTTGTTTCTGAGGAGGATATGAGGCTGGAAAAACTAATTTGAAAATATTCAAGAACTACAATTTTCTTTCCGATTGGGAAAATTGATTCATCTTGTGCAGAGTAAGTTAAACGAGGAAAAGAACATTTTCCTTTCCCAAAGGCTGGTGATGGGAAGACATGTAGTTTGCACCGTCCTGTGAAGACGATCAATGTGCACCGGTGAAGAGATAAAAGCCTCGCCTCGGTTGTAATGGAACTTTTTATCCGGACCGGACGATGAAAGTGCTTCCTGCACCGTGCGGTGTCGATCCCTTTTGAGCGGCTGCTGACATGTGCTCAAGATGAGGTAATAACTTCAGGATAAACGGGATTCGATTTTGTTGTCATCGACCGTAGCAGCGATCCTAGTGGTACGGGCCCCGAACTGTGGGCGAATCGTGCGCACCGGCATTCCCGTGGACGTGGACCGGGCTGCCCGAAAACAAGTTTCTCCCTTTTTTGCCAGTGATTATGTCCTGCGGTTCTAGTGGGACGGCTAGTTTGAAGCGAAACTTTGGATCATCCTGTCTAGACCAGAAACCCGTGTCGTGTACCCGGTTGGAATGGCCCGGAACGGTTCGAACGTCACCCGTACCCGGGAGCCGGCAAGTATTGCAAGATGAACGGGCGGATAATTTAACTTATCAGCTCTGTCGATGATGACGTCCAAAACGATGTCTAGTCCCCCATTCCCGTACGCCAGGGGACACTTTATCCGTCAGAAAACTTCATCGGAAAAACCAAACGGATCACCCAGCACTGTTGCGTAAAGATGCAAGAGCCACGAGAAGAAAAAAACCGAGAGGAAAAGGTAAGCAAAAACAATTTCTGCTTCCGAAAAACTTGTTGCGGAACAGCGCACAACTGGAACTGAAGGATAAGGAACCACCCATCCTGCAGGACCGGTACGGTCGGACAAGCCGTGCCAGTTGGCGACATGATTACCAAGGTAAATATCATTAAAAGTTGCTGATCAAAGCGAAAAGGCTGATGTTGATGGGATGCGATCGTGACGAGGACGGATGCATCATAATTCGGTGGAATTCCGCGCGCCAGATGGGTTTTACTTGTGCGAGAAAGTGTGATTCTTCTAGTGGAAAGATTGAGTGCGGCAAAAGTTTTTGGTGCAGATGCTGAGTTGGCAAAGCCGTGCTGGAGATGTTATTATTATTTTTTCCACCCGGCATGGTTTTGACGATAGTTTCAGTCAATTAGGGAACGCAAGAAAACATGATCAAGGATGAAGTGTTTGGGGCGATGTTTTTGTGTCTTGACTTGGTGCCGCTATTTAGTACGACAACGTTGTCTAACGGAGGCCTTTGATCTAGCTAAATAGTCTAAATGATAAAAAAATAAAACTGAATCGTTAAATTTATTCAACGACCTATAACTAAATTTTTGATAATTTCTCAAATTTCTTAGAAAAGGAAGTTTTCATATTTTTAAATTTCCAAACCATTTAATATCATTCGAATGACTCTTAGTAGATGATATAGCTCTGATTGCATCAGATATTCAAAATAACCTCCACTGCATGATTATTCCGATTGAGAGATGATGAAGCGACTTTACCGGACAATCCTTGGGTTATCCATCTAGAATTTGGAATGGCTTTTACCATTGCGACAAATTCGTTTTCCTTTGGAATGTAGAAAAATTAATATTTCCTGAGAATTAAAATTATATGCCAAGATTTAGTGACGGACCTAGACCTGTGGAGGCCTGAGTCTAACTCAAGTAACTAGACATAATATGATGTAAGGAGTCAGTTCCTGCTTGACTTCCTGCTTCACTAGATGACTTGATAAACTGGAATGCTTTACGAGACTCTAAGGGGCGCTACTTTGCCTAATGTTGGACCCGGATGCTGCAAAATTCATATCATTAAATGATCAAAAATAAACAGGACGTGCTACTAACGCCATTTATTGTAAATAGGCCGGATCTTTTTAAGTTGACTATGTTTAGTGTCCCTATTTGTCAGTTAGAAAGGTGTCATAGGGAAAATATAATTATTATTTTTATTTTTTTAATTATTTTTTGTATTATATCAGACCAGGCGTATTAGACTTATTTTACTACGTAGCAGGATAGTCAGTCCATGCTACGAGGGAATGGTCTGGTTGGGGTTTTGGTCCCGGTCTGTCGTGTGAGAGACCAGCACCGATGCCACAACATCATCGGGCCGCTTCATAATTAGTTTTATTTAATGTGATTTTTAAACCATACATGAATTATTTAGATAAATACATGCCTTTATTATTCAGAATTTGTTACAGCTTCTGCCATATTAAGAGTGAGGCCTGTACAAATGAACTACCCGTTGGTGTTTTTTTTTCCCAAACAGCTATGAGCTAATTTATAGGAGTTTTTGTCTATAATTTTTAAGTGATAACCCAAATCATCGCTCAGTCTCTCATTTTATGGTATTTACATTGACACTCAACCAAAAAGCCGTTATTGGACGTATCCCTTTGAGAGAATGGGCTTGCCCTCCCTAGTCTAAGTACCCTTCAGGGCATTTTAAGCCAACTGCCCACCGTTCGTACACTAAAACCCTCGCTGCGCCCCTAAAGTGCATTTTAAAAGGTCCGTACCGTCGCAAACCTTCGTTGACCTTTTCAATGGCCACCTCGTGCCGGCTCTATCATGAGACAAAACGGCATATTTCACCGACAACATACACCGACTACATACGTACGTAGAAAAAAAACCAACACCCTCCAAAGATGCTTCGTCAAGTGAGGCCTTTCCCTTTTTTCCCTTTGCTAAAGGTACCGAACGGCACGAATTTCCATTTAATCACAGAAGCGTGCGCCTGTCTCGCTTTACGTTGGAGGTACGGTGTTGCATTTTAAGCGTCTCGCAGGGTGGACGATGATGAGTGCGATGTTTACAACTTACAGCAAAAGCACAAAAATGCCACAAAACAAAAGGGTTGGAAAGTGACATAAAACAACGAAACTGTCCCTTCGCGCTTAAGGTGGCGCACGGGATCTCAACAACAAAAGCGGTCTCTTAAGACACGTACGATCCGGGGCTGGTACTGCAGCCAGTGTCGTAAACGATATAATTTTATTAAATTTTTATCGTCTCCACCATGAGCTTCTTTAAAAATGCAGCGGCACTTTGCTTTGTGATGCGCTTTTGGGGGAAGGACACGGTTGCAGCTGGGTGGACTGCTCAGTGGGGTGGAACATATAAAATAAAAGGTAAAAGCGGCACCTTGTAGCGGTGTACAATATTGTTCATGATCATTCCTGATGTCAAATCACTATCAGAACATTACTCAAAGGGAGAGCGAGAAATTAAACGTTGAGATGCCATGAAGACTTGTTTCACGTAACGTCTCGAATGGAAGACAAGCATCCACAAGAGACAAATGAATTATGATCGCTTTAGCGTGTGGAGACACTTTTATTCGAGTGTCAAAGAGGTTAAAATTAAAGCACTTCTGTTTTATGCGTTTTTTTCCTTGAGCCCCACGCTATCGGATCTTGCGACAGAAGCTGACCGAAGGTGGAGACAAACCACTAAAAAACAATCGGTCCATGCAGTGAGGGTTGTAGTTAATATTCAAAACCAACCTTCAGCGGCAGATCTGAGATCGGATCCGGTAAAGTCGGCCACAGGAATTACGACCTCGGTAGTTGAAAGCAGCCGAGTTATTCGACCAATTCTCGCATGTTAATGTAGCGTTCTTGGAGAGAGGCAAGAGTTTTTCTCCAGCAGACAACCATCTAAACAATAAAGAAATGCATCATTTTTATGGTCCGGACGGTAAGCATACCGCGAACGATACGTGCGCTGCTTCGGGAGGGCCCGTAAATATTGGCCCGCTAGGGCTCAAAATGGACAACCCTTTCGGTGGCGCATGATGCTCGCCTACTGACGGCATAATGAATACGGAAAATGAGAAACATTCGAAAGTCGTAAAACATAATAATTTCACGGAAAGCAACGTTAAGACGGAACACCGAAGAAAGATGAGATCGCGGTTTTTTCTCTACATTTTGTATGAATGGAATGTTCTTTGGTTTGTTTTGTTAAAAGGGCTTTATATGGTTTCGTATAACATTGACATATTCTCTATTAATTTGTTCGGGAATGTATTTAAAAAACAAATAAATGGATTGCACCCTCATGATTACTACGAACTAATAATGGACGAGATAGTCACCAGATATTCAATTTAAAATAATATAAGCTCCCGCTCGAGTTCATGGAAATGCAAAAATTAATCGTCGATCAACAACGGCATCATTACGCTGCACTGTGTTGTGTTTTACCGCTAAAAAGTGATTTAATTGATTTTCGAACCCCAAATAGAGGGGTTGACCAACTTCAATGAACGTCAACCCTATGTTGATGCATGGGGATCGGTGATTGACGTGCTTTGCTTGGTGAGATATTTTTAATTTCTACCTACAATGAATTCAATAAAGCATTCAGCACACGACATAAAGGTTGAAAAGACAACAAGTGTTTTGGAATCATTTGCAATATCATTGTCATTGATTGAAGTGCACATAATTGGTGAAGTAATGAGAACGGGCTTTGGCGAATTGGTGTAATTGTCATGGAATTCGATTTTGCGTGAAATATTTTTCCGTGGGTGGAATGTTTTATTAAAAACTGTACAATTCCATGAACACCGGTTTGCATGGGATTTATTACCTTTATGGAAGATTTCGTTTGGTTGATTTTTAATATATATAAAAATTCACACTCCCGAGGCTGGTTACGGTTCTACGGTCCCACGGAAGCGTATTTCTGTTTTAATAAATGCAATAAAAATGCTCGCCTCGGACAGCATTACTACCGGCTGTCATCAATAAATACCTCAACACTTTTGACAAGCTGAGAGCGTTCTGAATGGGCTTTCTGACCCTTTCGCGGGTTCGCGTGAGATAGATGGGCATTGATTCTTTTAAATGAAACAGCTTCTCACCACCGAGGCAGTTGGTAGCCAAAAATGAAATTGTTGCAAAAAAAAAAGCACCCCTGAGGAGTAGAAAGAGTTGGGTGGAGAAGAAGTTGCGTATGCGTTCCTGCTGGCTTTTTCAACACCTTTTCGACCGGGGAGCTGTGAGTTTGGCTGGAGGGTGGACAGTACGATGGAGGCAAAATAATAAACATTCACATGCTACCAACGGCCGTACGGAACGGAAGCAAAACCCCGAAAAATATGTCGACTCACTCACCTGGCTCACCGGCGGAACCCGCCAGAGTGGCGTAGTTTGTTGTTGAAAGGCCGTTTCGTTTCGCCTCCTTATCCACCCGCGTGCTGGGGGGGGGGTTATGTTAAAAGATCGGAACATTCGGAGAGCCCGGGATGTTCGGGGCCGAACTTGGCTGTGCCTTGAGCTGTCCGTCTTGGGCGAGATCTAGGCGTTGGCGCTGATGAATGCTAGATGATGAATGCCTTTCGGTACCATATCTGGCTTCGCCTTGCCAGAGGTCTGGAAGGAAACGGAGGAAGAAGAGGAGAAAAAAAACGCGTCACGGTAAGTGCGTCATTTTGGGTCGTATCAATTTCCAAGATCCCCTTCTCACACACTTGGTATCTCTGCAAAGCAGAGCTCATTTAACACTCGTGCTAATCTTTCGACCCTCTCCCTAAGACAGGGGTGCGTTTGCGGATGGGTCAAGCCGTCCGAAACCCAGTGAAGAATGTTAATGACTGCAGAGAAAGCTGGTGACTTGTGTGCAGCCTGACCTGTGCACTGCCAGTCCATCGGCTGCCAAATTAGAGGTTTAGGCTTTCTATGTGGTCAGAAGACACTTTGCCCTACTCCTCAAGGTGTTGAAAGTGACCAGGTGTTGCCCAAAACCGTACACGATTGTATTCAAATGAAGTCGAGAATGTGATGATAGAACGATACCACTAGGCCGTATGATGCATTGCATGGGTTTATGTTCTGCTTCTTCCGTGGGTAGAGATGCTTCCAAATCTTAGATACCAATCTAATGGGGTAGAATGTTGGTGAGAATTCCAAGGTATTTGGACATCCGAAAGAGCCCCCCATGCGCCATAATTGAGTTGTTCACAATGTTGTCCTATTCGGTGATCTTAGATTTGCGCATTTTTATTTGAACTTTGTTGTTTTTGTTACCCGTTGCTTGCTCCAAAGATAAACAGTTCCGTGATCTTGACGATGATCTCGGGACGTTTTAAACACACACGGAACGTTAATATAGCGATTCGCGTGATTTCGGGGAATAATAAAACACGCTTATTAATCGTTTGCAATTCATGAAGTAAGCTCATCAAATTGGCTTATCTTTGAATGTGAAATTTGGCGAATTTTACAACTGGAAATCGGGGGCCCATTCAATCGCATCCAGCTGACGAATGGATCCTTCGGCAAGGATGATGAAAGGCTCATTAATCATGCTGACCGAGCAGCGTTGGCTACAGGTTGGACCTTTTTCCCGCCAACAATTGACCAATTAAAACGCATCCACCAGACATATGGGACTGTGGATCGTTGGGATGAAGGGCGATCGGTCTGCGGATCCCCATTTATCATTAGCATGTCTGGTTGAGGGCCTTCCAAAAATTCCCTTCCGCAAGACAACCAAAAATGGGGACGCTTTTTCGCACGAAATGCAAGTGGAAGGATGAAGAAAACGATGGCTTTCCGGGCGATCGTTTCACGCTCGCTAGAATGATTTCTGAATCGTTGCATTGTTGGTGGCTTTTATCTCTGCCACTTGGGGCCACATGATCGTACGGTTCGATCGTATCCTCCAGTACACCACCGCGTCCTTCCTGTCCATTAATCATCATTAGGATTTCTCATTAATCAAATAATCATTCACCAGAGCGGTCAATTCTCCGCTGGACGGTTTTTGGACACAAAATTCCGCCGTATAGCGAAAAGGAACCCAAGAACTCTAGAAGCATAGCCCCAGTTAGGGCATCCGGAATATTATGTGGTAATGGTTCAGTGGTGCGTTTTTTTTTTTTCTTTCGGAAGCGTTTTCACTTTCGCAGACATGCGTCGGGATGCGACCGATGGTCCGTGGTCAATAAAATGCCATAAACGTCGTGTCGAGTCGATGAGGCAATCTCCACATCCTAGGGTTGGCCAAAAATGTTGCGTCCACCGTCGTGGAGCTTACAGCAACAGCCACATCCTTCCGTGGCCAATCAAAGTGCATAACGAAAGCAATAAATCAGTAAATCGATCGTAAGCTGCACATTTGCAATCATAAATATATCAGAAATTCAGTCAATTTAATAATACACCCCACCCGGCGCCTCCTGCTACGGCAAAGCGTCTGTTGTTTCGTCGGCGTTTTTTGGGCATCTCGCTTTATTACCGATGCCCGGACTGAGCGGCATTCTTCGTTCTTTCGCCCGTTTGTTTTGGCGCGCTAGACGTACGGAGCGGGATGGTTTTATTTTTTTTAGGTGGAGTTCTGTCGTTGTAGTTTTATGATACTCTCTGTTTCGTACAGTTCAAAAAGATGTATCGGTTTTTGGCTTATTTTTTTTAAAATGTGGCTATGGATAATTGGATCAAACTTTGGTATCGTGGAAACATTTAGCCGAAGGGCAAACATCATTCCTAAACGAATGCATCAGTCCTTAAGAGAATTACAAAAAAGAGAATTACATTTCTTTGTGTGTTTCTGTTTATTTGCACCATGAAGAGTTCGACGGTGAACCTGATCGTGACACACAACCAACGCTTCTCCAAGGTCTTGAATTCCTGCAGAAATCGCTCTCCGAATTCTCATGATCATCGTGCTCTCGCTTTATCCACTCGAAAAGTCACCTTTCGTTAAGTTTATGTTGAACGAAAGCTCGAAATTGATGCGATCATATCGCAACATAAATGAACACCCGATCATTTGTCTGATCTCAAACTCATCTCACACACAGCTCTCACTTCTCACTCGCTGAGCTCGAGATCTCGTCTCACGGTTCTCCCCACTCCAAAAAATGACTTCGTGTCACTCAGTTCATCCCGAAGTGCACGATCACGCATAACTGCTCGAATTTCGATCGCCATGTTTTTATGCTGCATTGAGAGAAAGAGATTTGTTCTCTTTTTGCTTTTAGCGAGAAGATATCTCTTTTCCAGTTAAGCTCTCGTGTGCTCAACATATTATGTTTACCTTCTTAATTCAGCTTTCGTTGGTTGGAATTTCATTTCGAATTCTCTGTTTCCTCTCTCACTCTCCCTCTCTCGCTTACCCACATAGAAAAAACAGTTCTTCATCTTCAGCAGAAGATTCCTTTTTTTTTTTGCCTTACGCTACCCACCATTCCCAACGAAGAGGAACCGTCGGATGCTGGCAGGGCGTAAGAGTTTAATTATTTGTTTACATTTCCACTCCGAGCTTTGTGTGGATTTCATTCATAAAAGAAAAGACAACAGTCGGGTTGTGAGGTGACGAATTTAGTAAGCATAAAACATCCCCACTTGTTACTTCCTGCCGGCCCATTCCACCTCCCTCCATTGCGCGCTGCCCACGACGACGATCCACCGTTTTCGACGACTCAATTAGCGCCAATGCTCTAATTGACCGCGGAACCCTTTGTCGGGGCTAGATCGATACAAAGGTCGATCGATTGCCCGAAGGGTTTTTCGATTTGTGGGAAGAAAGCGCCTTTTTTTTGTACTCCCGGTGGCTTCCAAGCCCAAGTTTATGTATGGGAGCGCAAAATCGAAAGTTGATAATGCTTTCGCGGCCTGGGAAGAAAATCGTCCCGGATTGTTCTTCAAATATTTGTTTTCAGCCCTTCGCGATCGATGACCCGACGATCGCCATGCGGTTAGGAGTCCTTCAATTAAAATGCCCATCTAAGTGAGTCATGGCCTTTCTCTTTCTTGGGGTGGGTTCTTGGTTTACCCGGTAGCCATTTACATAATGCAACAGATGACGCATCGGGGCAAGAATAAGTCATCGGCAATGATGCATTTTAATTCAAGACAATATCATCCCTTTTTCTGACGGTGATCGGTCACTTATGGAACCGATGGAGGCGAGTTAGCGCGAAAATCGTCCAATCAACATTCCACCGCTGTCTAGTGCTGAGTAGTGCAGTAATCGATTTCTCATTAAGCGGCCATTTCACAACCATCCCAGCGGAAATGAGCTTCATTTCCGAGATTTGTCATTTCGGTTCGGAATTTCCCTGAAAGTATTTGTCTCTTTTTAGTTAAAAATAACCTAAAAGAAAAGAAAATACGGAGTAGATAATCCTGCCCGAAATGAAGGATAAGCGAGCGAGGTAAAGCAAAACAAGCAAACGCGGAATATCCGCAGTTACGCACTTTGGCAACGCAAAAAAAAGGACAACCCTGCTGATCGGTTTTTCTGGATTCCACTGGAGCCCCGTTTCGGTGTGTTGTGGTTTTTGAGACACATCTGGCCCTCGGGGGGGTTCCCAACGAAGGGAAAACTAACCAAAAACCAATCACTTTACATTGTGGTTTGTTATTTTTCTTAGACCGAAGCGGCAAGCGAATGGAACAGCGAGTGATACGAAGGACAAGAAGTGCATAAACCCTAACACTAATGTTGTGTCAGCTGACCCAGGTTGGAGTGGTGTGTTGTCCCTTTTTGTCACATCGGTACCTGTACGGGTTCCTTCCATTGGGCCAGTGAATGTGCAGTTTTATGTTTTGCAATTATAACCCGAACAACTCGGTTTGTTTATACAGTTTTGTTAATTTAAGCGCTCAAATGGAAAGGGATTTATGGATAATGGAAGAATCTGTTTTTTTTGTGTTCTCTTCTGGTGGGATCGGTGAAATAGCAAGAGAGTTCTGCAACCTCAAACTTCAATTTCGATGTGTCACATTTTAAAAGATCAATTAAGGCTTAATGCATTGTTCGTGTTTCTAATTGCATGGAAACGGTTTTGTTGTGGAGTGCATCCGTGCGCTCTGAGGAGCTGTAACGTTTCTCCGTAGGTGATTGTCATTTTCATCGGGAGGGGGAAACAAATATTTGCATCTTGAAATTGACAATCAGCAGGGAAGATTTATAATACCACCGGAATACCCGCAGCCAGGTGCCCAATATCATAACTTTCCCTCTGCTGACCATCAGGCAGCACAAATACATCGCACCGATCAATGCACCGTGAAACCATTAACCATTAGGGAAGCATCTGCAGGCGGCCATTAATTTGATCGGCCAGGAATTCCGTCACGGACAATTCGGGATCGTGCCAAACCGCCGACACACGTCCGCCGACCCGTCACACATCGATTCCGCCGCACACGGAATTCGCGACGGATGGCAGAAAGGGCGAGATACCCGGGTCCCACAAAAAAATCGCTGCTCCGAGAATTGGAAAATTCTAATAACAAATGACTTTTTTTTCCCCAATTTTCACGGTGAAATGATATCGCTTTTCCTTATCCGTTTGTGGCAGGGTAGCACACAGTGTTTGCGTGTGTTGATTTAAGCAGCATTCCACCAGCTGCAGTGTGCGAGACAATCACATACACAGATGGGGGAATAAAAGGATCCGGGAATGTCACACACATATTACGGACATTAGTTCCGGATTGTGCCTGGTAGCTCGGGGTTTTTACAAATCGTTTTCCCAACAATCCGGGTGGCAGCTCCGTACGCCGAATAATTGTCACCAACAACGGGCCACCAGAAAAATTTGACTTCCATGTTGCCGACGAACCGAAAGGACGGGACAGAAGCGAAAATCGCTTATGAGTTGTCCAGGGTATCCCGATTCTCTACGGCCCGCTGCGCGTTCGCTTGTAACAATAAAACGACCCAACCCGAAGATGCCGAATCGGGCCGGACGGAGTCAAGTCTTCCGAGACGAATTTGTGAGGAATTTTGGTCTACATTGTTTCTAACCCGGAGCTACAAGCGGCACGCCGGCATTCAGACGCACTGCTAGGATATGCCGCTGTGCATCCTGATGTAGGTCCTGATTCTTCCAAACATCCTTGGAGGGTGTCTCGCTACCTGGAACGTCCCAAGGTTGATGGATTGAAAAGGAAGGGCATCGCTTGGATCGGTTGGAATCCAAACACCGTCGCAAAGGATTAAATTAGACGTCCACCAACAGGCAACACGGTGAGAAACGGCATCGAATTTTAACCTCCCAGTGTGATTGCTCGCGTCGGACCTGCGGCGAAGGTGTTAAACATTGAACCGACTTCCTGCTGACATTAATTAAGCTTCCTTCAGGACACACGGATGAGTCGGACGAATGGGTGTACCATCTTGCCATCCATCCCATTTCCCAGCGCGGTTTTTCTCGTTCGGTGGAAGGTTTTTTTTCCCCTCTCAGGAAGATCTAGCGGGCCCCATCCGGTGCGAGGGCACCCGTGAATTTGATTAACACCTTACGCCGGCTCGGTAAGCAACGAGTTTTCCCGAAAAAGCCAACGGCTTCAATTAGACTCCCGCGACGCGCAACAGATGGGCGCGCTGGTAGATTTCGTTTTTTTTTTTTTTTGGGGTGAAGAACATCATTCTAAACGCTACCTAGCTCCCCCGCAGCTTTCTTCTTTTGGGTAGAAGAGGAGTTTTTTCTGGTGGGAAACCATCTGACCATAACCGCGGTTTTGTTCTGGGAGGATGAGTCTAAACCTCGGAGAGTTCGTTTCAAGCTGTTCTCGTCGAATTGAAGCTCTCGAAATATGACCGTTTGCCGTGTGTCTACAACCACCACAACAAGCTCGGTACACTCGAGTAACCTTAAACCCAAAATCATCGAGCATCATCAAAAATCGATTACAGGCGCTAGTACCGGGTGAAAAAGTGACTGCAAAAGCTTTACACCACAACATTTAGAACGCAACCATGTAATGGGTTGTGTGTGACTTCTTCGCCTTTACGGGAAGAAAGATTCACTTTGCACCGCAAGTCAAAAGCGACCGCCAAAAGAGGACCGCCTGATTGAGACGTCTCCACAGATCTCCCGTGTGTCTACGCGTATGTACACGATCTCGTCTGGTAATCAATCATGTTGGTGAGCTAATTTTTTTCAAATTTTGGATCGTTTCGGTGTAGTTGAATTTCTACGCTAACGGGTAAGAGCACTTGGTCTTCAAGTAGTTTGAAGTTTTTGAAGAAGCGTCGAACTGGGTGTCGCATTAAAATTGAGGATAATTACGGTGTGGGCACATTTTAAAGCAATATTTGACCCACATAGTGAGATGTGAGCTATTGATAGCGGAAGAAACTTTCTCCAGAAAATAATAAAAGAGAAACTTCCGAAAGGAGTTATTGTAAAGGAACAATATTTATGTACAATTTAATTAGGCTAGTGCAACGCTGATCTTAATTTTCACTTTTCCCACCTTCTGCCATCAATCTCAGTTTAATGACTTAAAGATTAAGTCCAGAGTTTGAACCTGCATGCTTGGAAGCCATTTTCAGCAGCTCTCCAAAATCAAAAAAGCTCTGTCAAAATCACTGATTAGCTTCAGCCCCATTACGACGAGAGCTCCTTCTGCAGGATATCCTACTGGTTCACCGCCACGCTTCCTTTCTTTCATTTCACGCTAAATTCTCCATGAAAGTGGCGTAAATTTCACTTCGTCACGGTTTACCACTTTCGGCATCGTTTAGCAGTATAGTGTGTGCAGTTCTTCTTACTCCATTCATCTAATCAAAATCATCGCCAATCGCGGATTTTAAACGAACTCGTTCGGAACTAACAGAAGAAGAAAAAAAAAACACACACACCGAAAAGGAATCCTTGAGAGCAGAAATTTTCTCACCCATTCGGAACGGGGTGACCTTACACAATGAGTGTAATAAATTAGGTAAAAAATCGAGTCGAGTTAAAAAGTTGAAAGTTTTATCACCGTGCTATGGGGTTGCATTACTCCCCCAGGATCTTAACGAATGGATCGTCGGTCTGATGAAAGGTTGAGGTTTGAGGGTGCTTTTTTTTCTCTTGGTTGTGAGAGGCAAGTAATTCCAGCTAACCATTCAACTCCGTGGAATGGAAATTGGTGACGATGCATTTAATAGAGGGTGCAGTACTCTAGCCCATTGCGCTACGAAGCGTGGGTTACTAACGGTTCGGGTACATGGAAGGAGAGATCCTTATCGGTGGTTGTTCACCATCGAGCGAAGGAGCGCGCTCCTGTCATCGGGTCGCAGAGTGTTTGAGAGGTTAATTCAGTGCAAAACCACCGATATAAAGCGAGGGGACGTCAGAGGACCTGAACGACAGTGGTTCTGGTTCGTGTCACAAATGCATTAAACCGTACCTCATGCTACTCTACTAGGACTTTTGCCTTCTGGACGAGTGAACCCCACGGTCGGGCCACACCCTTGTAGAGGAGAGTACACCCAGACCCTCCTAAGAACTCTCTCCTTTCCACCCACATTAAAGTTTGATACGATCCGGAATGATAATGGTTTAAATCAAAGTTACCCATCGATTCCCTGCAGCTCTGCAAAAAGGGTGGGGAAGAATATAGTATCCATAGGTCACCACATCCTTTTTTCGGAAGGGAGTGCCATAAACCAGCCAGCACAGCGCTAGTGAGTGCGAAAGTGCATTAAAACAAAAGCGCAGCAGTTGTAGTATCCTTTGCAGGGTAGTTGACCCAGACACACGCAGCTACTCTCCCTTTGTTCACCCTCTTGACTAGACGCAGGAGTGCTTTCGAAAGGAAATATTTGCCGACAGTGGGCAACAACACGTCGAAATAGATTGATGGACGGGGTTTTTTCCCCGATAAGACTTAGGAGAAAACAAAAAAACAGAAACAGCGTATCATAAAACACAGGAAACCTTTAACCGACAGTTCCCCCCCCGAGAGTGGTCCTTAAGGATGGGGTGAAAGATCCACTCGGTTGGAGGTGAAAATAAAAAGGAACGCTGGGGAAAGCGGATACAACACCAACACAAAGACCTGGAAAAAAAGCAGCAAAACAGCTTGTAACAAATGCGGAAAAATATATTCACGTACGATGTCTTCCGGTCCGGTTTGAAGTCACTCCCGGACTGGTGGAAAGCGTTGAGTGGTCAATGTTTAGGGTCGCCCTTTTATCGATGGGTTGCTGTGTGAAGTTTTTCACCCACTAAGAGTCGATGACTCATCAAGAAGATATCCGGGGTTTTCTTTTTAAATTCACAATAGTTGTTGGTCAAAAGGACTAAAGGATATTGGAAGGTTACAACATTTCAGCTTATACTACATTTTTTCCTGTTTTGAGGTTGGAATTTCTTGGAGTCACTGTGGTTTTTGGATCAGGAAGTTTAGAAAAAGGGTTTTTTTTGGGGATGAAAGTTTTTTTTTGTTGAAGTTCCGTGTATTTTCATCATCATTAACGTACGCCGAAGGATTTCCAAAGAAAGTAGGACATCCTTTTCCCGTGTGCATTTCGCGAAGAAGATTATCGAATCCTTTTTCCCCCCTCTTCTGAAACATCGCCACTGGAAGCAAATTTCATTCCCCGTTCCATGCCGTTCAGGCAAGCACAGCATCCTGGAGACCTAATCCTATTAGCGTAGTTGCTGTTTTCCCAATTTTGTGTGTTGTTTTTTTTTTTTTTTTGGGGGGTTTATGAATGCGTTTCTCGGGAAAAGAAAATATTCCTTCCGCTGCAACTCCTAGCTTGTGTGCGTGTGTGTGGTGTGGAGCATGAGTGATCATTATTTACGTAAAACACGAGGCAGACACATCGGCAGGCGAATATGATTGGAGTCTTCGCTACCTTGGTAACGGTGAGAGTTGCCCGGGGAAGGAGGTTGTTGTAATTTAATCGCCTTATTTTAGCCAAAACTTACTTGCGTCTTCTCGCACACTCGAGGGTTCCGGAGTGTGCAACCGTCGCTTGGAATCACCGTTTCAGCAACGGCAGCATCAAGAGTTCAGACAGCAAGGGTTTGGTAGCAAACCAGTGCTCTTATAAGTCGGTTCTAGTTACAGTAAATTTGAAAGCTTGCCATTTCTTGTCCAGCTTAGCCCGGATGGTGTCGGAAAAGCCGATTTCAGCAGGGTTTGCTCCGTTTGCGCAAGGGAAATTGTTGCGGTTCCGATTGCTGAAGAGGTGTTATACGTATTGTTGAAACTTCTACCACACGCAACGGTACGTATGTGGGACGGTTGTTCACATAGAATCGGATTTTGTGTCGGTTACAGACGGAGGATGCCGAACAAGCGTAGTAGAGAATAAACTTCGTACCACTTTGGTTGTTTCGAGATGGAGTAGTGTGTTGCATATTTAAATTTAATAAAATTGAGAGAAGAAAGCATGATGAGGCTGAGCCTCTTCAGTTGAGCTTTGTTCAGTGTTTAGAGCTCTATTTTCCTTTAAAATATTCAAACGAAACTGGGATGTTAACGTGTCAATAATCTTGTTTTACAATTTATTCCTAAAAGAGTATAGCTAACATTTGATTTCTGACAGCTCCGTTAGAATTCTCGCATGTGTCATGTATGCAGCTGTATTGATGCATTGGATATTATGTGGATAACCACAACTCATAGTCTTCTTTGCATTTTTAAGTAAGAAAACTAGGAGTAGAATATTTACTCTTCAACTTACCACTAGAAAGAAGAACCAATTGTATGGTAATCCATATCTTGGCATAGGCTGATGACATCGACATCATTGGTTTGTAGCATGTAGCAGATAAATAAATAAATAAATAAGTCAATGAATAATAGACTTCTCTACTCAAAATACCTACCGTGATGTTTGAAGTTATGATTAGATAGATCCTCTAGAGTTCCAGTATTCCTGTGTGTCTTCGAGTTTTGGACTTTTCCCAAAGCTGACGACATCCTTTTAACCGCGTTGAAGAGGAAAATTCTCAGAAGGATATATGGCCATAGCTGCCGGTCCACATACTTTGAGGTCTTGTAGATACAAATCCACAAAGTAGCACAGGAAGGACCAGGATTTTTGTGCCGTATTTTGGAAAACCTCATTAAATAAGAAGAAGAAAAAGAGAAGGATTTTTGGCTCGGTAGTTGTGGAAGGTCCGTATGTGTAGAATGACGAGCTCTATGAGTTGTACGATGACCTCGATATGGTCGACAACGCATCAGTCTCACCAGGTTCCAGTGGGATGTCATGCGAATGGCACTGGACAACCCAGCAGTCATTTTAAGCTGTTTACAAGAACAGAGCAGGCGTGATAGGACCTATAGAGGTGGTCTGGAAGTTGGGATAACGGATGGTCAGAAGAAGGCACGCAACTGTAAGCGGTTTAGATGATTTCTGCAGTTAGGAAATATAGCGAAGCAGTTTTAGCGCCGAATAAGATTTTTTTAATTTTTCAACTATTTATTAATTTACCTGATGTTTGGATGATGTATATTGATAATGTAATATTTGATAATAATTTATAATTATAATTTAGTACTCTTTCAAGGCATAAGGCTCGAGAAATAAATAACCGACCCTTCTGACATGGGGTTTCTTTGACTAGAATGAGTAAAAATACAAATTTTAAAATTCACAATCAAAATGAATCCAAGTCAAATTGCAAACTTGTTTTCCAGAGAATACGGATTTGTTTTCTACCCAAATTGGGGGTTTTGTTGCTGAAATCTTAGTGGATGTTTGAAACCAAATTAGATTTCTTATCATTTGTAGGATTTCCTCATATCGTAGTTGGATATTCAGTCCTCATTACGGGGGAACGGTCCAGATGGGATTTGAACCCCGGTCCTGCAGTGTGAGACCGGCGCCGTTATCGCCTCGTCCACCGGACCGCCCCAACCAAACAAAACTACCAAGTACTCTAAGCCCGCTAATTATCGACTCACCTGACTCCAAGTCATCTGCACTAAAATGGATGAATACTCAAATATAAAATTCAAAAACTAAATTAAATAAATAATTGTAATCCATTTACCAGACGATCCGATTGTTATCCAATACATCAAAACAAAAACGGCATAGACTCCATCGCAGCACAATTGCTCTATTTCCAATTAAGTCAATCATCCAGCTGTTCGAACGTAATTGGAACGTACTACGGCTTGTACAATGTTTGCAGCCGCTGAGGTTTGGCCAATTTATTGCTCCGACCCCAACACATCCCGACGTCACGCATTGTGTAGGGGGGTTACAGGGTGGGCGAGGGTCCACGGGTCCTACCTTACACGTTTGCAATGGCTGCAGTTTCAGCGCAATCGCGTATGGTAAATATTGGAAAAATAATTCAATTTGTAATGTTTGACATTTCCATTTGCTTTTGCCAGCTGGTGTGATTGTGTGCCCGGGTGGATCGTCCTGTCGGAAGGTAAGGTTCGGTGGCACATTTGCAACCTGCCCCATCAGCCCAGGTACAATCAATCTTGTCAACAGACCAGACAGACAACAGGGTTGGAACATTTGAAGTGGAATCCATTTGTGGGGGTTCAATTTTGTTTGCATTCCGACGCATTTCAGTGCACGAAATGTAGTTTTTGTCGTTCGTTTTACACGCTTGACTGTTGCTGTTCATTTCCAACACAAATACGATAAGAGGACACATTTCTGCTGCTGTGCTGCTGCTGCTGCAAGTGCAATTTTACTTCAAATTGCCATTTTACTCGCCTCATGTCCGGCGGAGCAGCACGCGTAAAGTAAATACTCGAAAATATGATTGCCAGCGATAATGCAGCATGGTCAGCGTCGAATCAACTTCCCAGGACCTCTAGTGAGGTGGGGGAATGTTGCTGAGTTTTTTTTTGTTTTGGGACGGAAAATGAACATTTCAATTCAATCACGCATCAGCGTTCGGCGATGGGAACGTGTTCGTATCGTGACAATTTGTAATTATTTTTCCCACAACGGGGGTCCGTTTTTCACCCCCTTTTTTGGCGTAATTAATTGAATCAGATTAAGTTGTACAAACTGGGCCAATGTACCTCAGTACGCGCGTGCATGTAGCTCAGGTTTTTGCTAATGTGACGTTGAGGAATTAGTGTTTTGACGAGAGCGCGTTCGGTCATAATTATTTCGATTACAAGCGAACGAAACGATGTGGAGCTGAAAGACACACGGCCGTACGTAAAGTGACACTTAACGCAGCAGGTGGTGACCGTCCAGCTCCAGGTTTGGAGCGTCCACGTGTAAGTCAACGAGTGGATGGGAAAATTTAACGCAATGATTAATAGCGCTGCATGAAGCGTGTAGGATTTTCGGTGGAAAATCATGTCCAGCCATTACAGAGGGAAAGAGAAAGAGAGAGAGAGAGAGACTCAAACCATCTGCTCAGCTGGACAATTCAAGTGAACGATTTGTGCCGGAGGTTAGTTTGTTTGAAATAGCTCTCGAGAGACCCTCGTTCGAGTTTTCCGACTGGTGTAATTTAGCCCACCGTTTTGTTTACATCACAATTACCACAGCACTCTCGGAAAACTCTTCGGCCCCGGGACGGGTTTATGGTTTCGCCGCACAACTGTCAATCTGCTCTAATCCTAAAACCATAAATTCAAGTGGAATCGAGTGCATCCTTACGGGAAACCGGGAAACCGTGCGCCATTTGAAGACCGGGAGCTATTGTTCGGGTGGGAATGGGAATTTTCCTCGGGAAGGAAAAAGTGAAAATCGCAACTGGTGGTGGGTGGATGGGAAAGCGGGAAAAGTGGGTTGTGTCCATAATCAACTTTCCCACCGATGCGCATGCCATCGCATATGGACGTCGAAGCGATTTGAATGTGGAGTGGAATTTTATTCATATGCAAAGTTTGAGTGCAAACAAATTTCCAATTTCCACTTTTGCAAGAACTTTCGACACGAAACCGATTCACCCGTCAGTGTGCGAGAGCCGGAGCGTGCGTGGGGTTGATTTAAACATTTTTGTACG
>KB663677.1:0-70184 GCA_000349025.1 Anopheles minimus
TGAAGGAAACGTCCATTAAAAAAACCGGGCCTTTTTCTTGTAGAGTCCTTCGGTTCTCCTTACTTTCAATCGTATCTCAGTGGAGTGATACTTGAAGTGTATAGAAAAACATTCCATGAACATGCGGAAGGTTGTCCATGGAGCAACAACAATGAGACACAGTTTTGTTTGCAAATTGAATTCAATGTTATATTTACATAATGTTGTAGTGTTACGTTTTGTGCTTTGCATCAGGGGCATTGGAAAGATGTTCGTTTGGGTTTTGTTTCGAGTTTGTCTGTAGAATTGAACAATCTTGAAGTACGCAACAACACCGCCTTGTACTTGAAAGGATGTTAAGGACTGATACTATTACATAAATTCGATGCATTGTAGTCACCTTATAGAAAACTTCCAACGTATTTTTATTATCAGGAAAATGTCGTGAAATTGCGTATCGTCAAACGGTTTTTCCATGCCAATGTTAATGTAGCTCAAACTGAAGGCGTTGTTATAAGCCAGAGGGTGAGACTCTTGAAAAATGAATAAAACTTGAACTACGTCCTTCCGGGGTACGGAAAGCCGATGGATAGACTGACGCCAGGATGGAGTCATTTTTCTTGCGAAAACTTACCCTCATTTTTCTACCAAAGCTTCCAGTTCTTCAGAAGGAAAAATTGATTAAGACACGGTTCGAAACCGGGAGCCAAAATCCTGCCAAACAACAAGATGTACCACTTTATTAAGCATTCATGGATCATCAATCAAGAGCCCCCTAGGTTGGGGTGGACGTGGAGTGGAGTTTTTGTCTTTTGGGATGATTCACTGGAGGGTTGATTTTTAATAAGTAGTATACAGTAGCTAAACTTATCAAGACGGGTTTCTCCGTGCTAGTAGAAAGTCCGCCTACGGTTTGAGGAGTAAAATTTCAATTAGACCCACACTTGTAACCTTCTCCAGAATTACACGCGCAACGCTCCACTGCTAATCGACAAATAATCGACACTGCTCTGCCAGTTCGTCGTGTGACAACGGCTTTCCGTCAGTGCAGGGTAGGAAAATTGATTGAATTCCGTCACGCTTTAACACTCGGTGACAACTAAATTATTACCCGTTGCCCGTCGGATGACAAACACAGACGGAAAATGCGAAAGAACTCCCTTCCGGGTGGGGAGTAGAAAATGAGGGAGAAATAAGTGAAGATAAAAAAGTGGGGTTTTATTTTCTTTCTTTAAAAAGAAACGATGGCACATGCATGTAGATTAATGACCCCGCGGATGAGGTTCTCGGAGGAAGTGACGCTTTCCGAAAACCCTGTGAAAGCGTGCGTGGGCTGGAGAAGCTTTGGAGAACAAACAAACCACTTTTGTGAGCCCTCGGAGGGGGAGTACTTGGGAGGTAAGAGTAATTTTTTGTCACTATTCACATTTTGTAAGACGGTGGTTTATGAGGTGAAAAATTTCATCTCCATCATCATCATCATCATCATCGTTCTTGTGGAGTGAAAAGAATACGCGCAAGGTGCGTTCCAGCGAGTGATTCTTTGATGACGAACAAAACCCACCGACTTGACGAAGTGCAAGGGGCCGTATTAGAAATAAATAAATAAGTCAAGCTGTTCAAAGCGAATAGGTGATGGAGCACTGAAGAGACACTGGCAGTCGTAATAGCCATGATAGATTACGAGCAGTTCCACTTCGATGCGGGTTCGTCGTCTGGCTGTCTGTCTACGGGGGTTGTAGTCGGCAAGACGGGTTCGTCGCTTGGTGCGTCGCGCGACCATGCATCTGACAGCCGGTTGTTGTGTGAATGTCACACGGCACTATTTCCGCCGCACAATTTGACAAACATTCATCATCAAATGGTGTATGCGCGTACTTTTAGGAAACTGCAGACCTGCTTGTTGCGTTCGTCGAGGGTTAAAGAAAGAAAGAATAAAAAAACGACAACCGCACCGACGACAATGCGTTTGCGGACACAATTTATGACCCATCGTGTGGCCTTGGCTTTGGCCGGACCGACGGATATGATAAATGGTCTTTCGGCCGGGCGAGACAATCGCGGGAAACTCGGAAAAGCAGGACGTGTTGTCATCGACAGCAGGCACTAAATAGGGAAACGGGTGGTGGAAATTGATGTTCTATTCCGGGATGCTTAGTGCGCTTGTTCAAGCCTTCGGTTCACCGATTGGGACATAATTAGTTCATAAATTTCACAAAACCCACGCCGCACAACAAGGCCCCGGTACCGGATGGGGGCAAATTATGATGCAATCCGTGTTGCAGAAAGGGTGGCTAGCTAGCCTCGGTTTGTTTCTGATGAGTGCAGAAATTAGTTTCTTCTGTGCGGAAGAACATTGTTGCTTTTATGCTCTGCAGAGCACCTGAGTGTGCTGCTCTCGCGGCACGTAAGAACACAACGGCACCAACCAGTTCAATCAGTTGTTCCGCACCTGACTTTTGCAACAAATACGACGCCGACCACGGTTTGGCAAGGTTCTGCGGTTCGTGCCTCGCGTACGGGAGTGGTTTGTGATGGGTGGATAATTTACACCCAGCCTCGCTACACCGATCGGGTTGCGATCCGTGCCATTTTAGCACGGTGTCTGTCTGTCGGCGAATTTCGTTTGGTTCGTCGCCTTACACGGTCCGCTCGCTTGACAAGCCGTGACATTTGGATGCATGGCATCCTGCGATTGAAGCACGCTCGTTGAAGCACGCAGTTAATAATTTTCCTCTGCATTCGATCACGTTCGATGATCGGACCGGTGGGTCGGTGATAATTATCTTGCTAGATCGTTTATCAAAACCAAACCGACCAGGTTCATTTTCCTTCGAAGGGTTAGGAACATTGTAATGACTCTCGTAAGAATGGAGATAAAAATGAGATATTGAAATTATTCCCAAGGAATTGAAATTGCAATCGTCACTGAATGTATGGTGTTTATGAATCTTGTACTATTTATGGCTGATTGTCTTCAAGTTATTGAAGTAAGATAGTTCTCTTGAGCTTTCCTAAATAAATCCCTCAGACATATCTTTTGATGTTATCATGTGCCTAGAACGTAATACTATCAGATGATAAAATACATTGTCCTGTGATACTTAGACATCCTACTTGACCGCAAAATAAATATGAACTAAGTTCTGTTTGAGATCCGCACCGACAATAACATAGATGTTGTGATCGAAGCGATCATCGACGGTCGACGGATTGTGGATTGTATAAAACTTCTTTAGTCCCAATACTCACATACGCCTCCGAGATATGGACTATATATAAGCTGACGGAACCCTCTCAGCCGCGTTTGAGAGGAACATTCTCATAAGGATGTTTGGCCCCGTATGTGTGAAAAGACAATTGAGGATCCACTACACGAGCTGAGTTGACAATATGAGTTGTACGACGACCTCACTGTCGTACAACGAATTAGTCCAGTCAGGCTCCGGTGGGCTGGTCACGTCATGAGAATGGCACCGGACGACCCAGCCCGTAAAGTCCTTTTGGGCCGTCCACATGGACAGAAGAGGCGTGGTAGGCCCAAACTAAGGTGGAGCGATGGCGTGGATGGGTCCGCCCCGAAGGCTGGGATAATGGATGGGCTGACCAAGGCGCTCGATCGTTAAGTTACTAAGTAAGTAAGTTTGTTTGATTGTTATAAGAAATCTTCCGTAGAGCGGCGGTTCTTATGTCATCCCGGATTTTCAGTCCAGATTTTGCTGTTAGAATGTTACGTGAATTTGGGGGCGGCGGGCCTCTTTTATCAAATTCCTAATAATCCTCGTCTAGAGCTCTCGAAAATCATTGAATTTTGAATCTTTCTTTTCCTCTGGTTGCATCTTCCCAAGCCCCAATAAACGTGGCGCTCTACTGCTAACGTACGTAAATGTTATATATTCCTCGCTGGACTTCTTTATTGGTTTTCCGTCAAAGCGTTAAAATAGAGAACATAATATTGACCCTCAAACAAATAACAAGTTAATAGTTATATTTACAGCTGGCTACATTTATAGATGAATTTAATATCTATTATAGAATCCATATTTATTTAATCCTTGAAGAGCCCTCCTACTATATACATCGTTTAGGGTACCTAACTTCATACAGCAGATGGAGTTTAGCATTCTTTATTAATAAAAAAATCATATCAGATTTAAATAGATAAAATGCTAACATAGTAGAAATCAAGAATTAAAATGTTCTTCTAGGGCGACCATGTAGTGTAGCAGAATAAACCAAAGGTTTCTCAGATGACAGGCTTAGTACGAATTCCTTCATGAATCATTCTGGCGAAGCTAGAACAGTCCAGTAAACATACCCTATAAGGTCTTTAGGCCAAGAAGAAGATGTTCAATTAGAGATTAGTCAGAAGAACATTATGAAAAGTAATGATAATGGATCACATTTAAGGTTTAACTTTAACTCAAAATTATTTACTCCCGAATGATTAAATATCAACGATGTACACTAAGCATCTTCTTTCTTAAATCTCTCTTAAAAACACCAACAGTCCATCAATGCAATGATGTGGAGCAAAGTTTTCCAATATAACTGACACAACATACTTCAGACGACGAGTCGACGAAGTAATTTTAGAAAAAAATAGATATCCTTTTCATGTGCGTCTGGAGAATTCTATTCGAGTTTTTTAAAATGTTATTGTGTTCATTGGACTTTCGTGAAACTTTAGCCCAATGTCCTGCAACCATTTGTCCCCGTCTCCGGTGTTCGAATCGAATGGGAAAACTTTCACAGCAGCTCGGTCGCTGGGTTTTACTTCACTGACTTTCTGTCTCGAGTCCCGGGTGCGAGTTGTGATACACCCATAATCTCTTATTTGTTTTCAATTAAGTGAAAGTAATTTATTTGGAGCACCGCGCATCCCAATCCTCCCAACGCCGCATGTGTTGCGCCACGAGAGCCACAACGAAGATGTTCTTATCAGAAAGATAAATAAATGATACACGTCCAAAAATAAAACAAAAGCATTCCATTACCGAAGCGGGCTGAGCAAACCGTAGAGTCCGGCGGAGTGGCTTTTCCAGATGGGAGTTTGTGCGGGGAGAGGCAGGAAAAACAATGATGCCGATGATTTCCTCTGGTAGATAAATATTTTCTCTTCACGTTACGTACGCCCGACCGGCACGGAGCGCTATATGTTTCCGTCTCCCGTCCCGGATTGACTTTAAGCCGCACGAAAGGATACGAAGCGAGCAACCAAGGCAAAGGATTCTTCTCCAGGCTGAGGGCTAAGAAAGCGATCCCACTTCCTTGGTGAAAATCCCCCAATTCGTTGCCGTCCGAAAACACTTTGTACGCCATTTTCATGTACACGCGCGCTTTCGTGTTTTTGATTGTCTCAGAAGCTTCTTCGATACCGAAGGCAGGCTGCTTTTATTTTATTTGTTGCTCTAACGTCTTCTATCCAAAACCGCACACCACCGTAAGGGAGCCGGCTGAGATTCATCGAGGTTTGGTTCATTTGGTCCAGTTGTTTCGGAGGGAATAGTTGTATTTTATTTTTGGGAACAGGAATCCTCCAGCAGCAGTTCCATTCCGAGCTGCTATCTGTGTATATGTCCACCAAATGGGATGAACGGTAAGGATGGTGCATTTCGGTTGCACGGTTGGTTGGTTGCAAGGCAAACAATTCCTCTTAGTTAGTGGCAGATTATTTGATTTCGATTCCATCTTCCTTCAACCTCCACAATTACCGCAAACCTCCAATGAGTAGCGCTTGTAGTAGGAAAAAGAAGCAGCAGGACATCAGTTACTACTGTGTGTGCTATCGTTGATTGAAAGTAAAGTGATCTATCCGAACCATCCACCCTCCGGAGGTGGACGAGATTTCCAAAAGCGTTTCCTCTGAGACATATCCTTTTTCCAAGGGAACGTGTCCGAACGATGAGAAAAAAAAACTCCTCCTTATTGTGGGAGAGACAACCAAACGTAATTACTTACGGACTCCTTCCGGGGTTGGGTGCTGTATGGGAAGGATTTTCGCTGCAGTATCTAGAACTCGTGTTACAATCAGCTCGAGATTGGTATGCCCTTAATGCTCGGCTAGCTGTCCACCGAATCCCACAAATAGTGGCGCTCGCACCACATCGTGTACGCTCTGTCCTATATTCCCATGTTCGCAACCATCTGCACGGGAACGGCTAGAACATGTGTCACGGATGTGTTTGGGGCAAGTGTTCACACGGCCCAGGCAATGAGGTGGGGAGATGGATAAATACCTTCTAATAGTATCCCGAAGCGGTGGAGAATTCTTGCGTTCCAACCGTTCCATCCCGAAGGATCTTACGCCTGTCCTGGTCCTGATTGGAACACACCGTGTAGTACCCGCAAACACAATAAGCAAGAATAAAAAAAACACGTTGGATCTGATTCCGCTTTTACGTTTCCCGGCCGTTTCTCTTAGCGATAGAATACCACTTCATTAAAGCGCCACAGAATCCAACCTCTTGTCTAGAAAGCATAGGTTAGATACATCCAATATTGAATGCCCATTTTGCCCAACCGTACCGGCAGATCGGTTGTGTCCCGTTTTGCTCCGTACCTAACCCCGATATTACATTACTTCATTACTGGCGTTGCACACTTACGATGTGGGTAAGCACTGGGAGCGGTTACAACCGAACTACATACTCCGATTAAGTCCAGGTTGCCCTTATGGGTAAAAGCTGTGGCTGACAGTCGGTAAATCCCTCGTCACAAAAAGTGTAGTTGGTTCGGTTATTTTAGCGCATCTCGCTTGACAAGCTCACAACTGCGGAAAGTTTAATTGAAGTTGCGTTGATGTCCAGGAACGGTATACCTCTTGCGGTTACGTGTACGTTAAAGTGCGATGAAATGGACGATTAATTTTCATGTTTAACAACCTTTAGAGAGCACGAGTTAGAGATGGTTTATTTAATTTAATTTTCAACTCCAAAGTTGCTTCGTACTCCGTGTTGTTTCTGAGGAGGATATGAGGCTGGAAAAACTAATTTGAAAATATTCAAGAACTACAATTTTCTTTCCGATTGGGAAAATTGATTCATCTTGTGCAGAGTAAGTTAAACGAGGAAAATAACATTTTTCCTTTCCCAAAGGCTAGTGATGGGAAGGCATGTAGTTTGCACCGTCCTGTGAAGACGATCAATGTGCACCGGTGAAGAGATAAAAGCCTCGCCTCGGTTGTAATGGAACTTTTTATCCGGACCGGACGATGAAAGTGCTTCCTGCACCGTGCGGCGTCGATCCCTTTTGAGCGGCTGCTGACATGTGCTCAAGATGAGGTAATAACTTCAGGATAAACGGGATTCGATTTTGTTGTCATCGACCGTAGCAGCGATCCTAGTGGTACGGGCCCCGAACTGTGGGCGAATCGTGCGCACCGGCATTCCCGTGGACGTGGACCGGGCTGCCCGAAAACAAGTTTCTCCCTTTTTTGCCAGTGATTATGTCCTGCGGTTCTAGTGGGACGGCTAGTTTGAAGCGAAACTTTGGATCATCCTGTCTAGACCAGAAACCCGTGTCGAGTACCCGGTTGGAATGGCCCGGAACGGTTCGAACGTCACCCGTACCCGGGGGCCGGAAAGTATTGCAAGATGAACGGGCGGATAATTTAACTTATCAGCTCTGTCGATGATGACGTCCAAAACGATGTCTAGTCCCCCATTCCCGTACGCCAGGGGACACTTTATCCGTCAGAAAACTTCATCGGAAAAACCAAACGGATCACCCAGCGCTGTTGCGTAAAGATGCAAGAGCCACGAGAAGAAAAAAACGAGAGGAAAAGGTAAGCAAAAACAATTTCTGCTTCCGAAAAACTTGTTGCGGAACAGCGCACAACTGGAACTGAAGGATAAGGAACCACCCATCCTGCAGGACCGGTACGGTCGGACAAGCCGTGCCAGTTGGCGACATGATTACCAAGGTAAATATCATTAAAAGTTGCTGATCAAAGCGAAAAGGCTGATGTTGATGGGATGCGATCGTGACGAGGACGGATGCATCATAATTCGGTGGAATTCCGCGCGCCAGATGGGTTTTACTTGTGCGAGAAAGTGTGATTTTTCTAGTGGAAAGATTGAGTGCGGCAAAAGTTTTTGGTGCAGATGCTGAGTTGGCAAAGCCGTGCTGGAGATGTTATTATTATTTTTTCCACCCGGCATGGTTTTGACGATAGTTTCAGTCAATTAGGGAACGCAAGAAAACATGATCAAGGATGAAGTGTTTGGGGCGATGTTTTTGTGTCTTGACTTGGTGCCGCTATTTAGTACGACAACGTTGTCTAACGGAGGCCTTTGATCTAGCTAAATAGTCTAAATGATAAAAAAATAAAACTGAATCGTTAAATTTATTCAACGACCTATAACTAAATTTTTGATAATTTCTCAAATTTCTTAGAAAAGGAAGTTTTCATATTTTTAAATTTCCAAACCATTTAATATCATTCGAATGACTCTTAGTAGATGATATAGCTCGGATTGCATCAGTTACTCTAAATAACCTCCACTGCATGATTATTCCGATTGAGAGATGATGAAGCGACTTTACCGGACAATCCTTGGGTTATCCATCTAGAATTTGGAATGGCTTTTACCATTGCGACAAATTCGTTTTCCTTTGGAATGTAGAAAAATTAATATTTCCTGAGAATTAAAATTATATGCCAAGATTTAGTGACGGACCTAGACCTGTGGAGGCCTGAGTCTAACTCAAGTAACTAGACATAATATGATGTAAGGAGTCAGTTCCTGCTTGACTTCCTGCTTCACTAGATGACTTGATAAACTGGAATGCTTTACGAGACTCTAAGGGGCGCTACTTTGCCTAATGTTGGACCCGGATGCTGCAAAATTCATATCATTAAATGATCAAAAATAAACAGGACGTGCTACTAACGCCATTTATTGTAAATAGGCCGGATCTTTTTAAGTTGACTATGTTTAGTGTCCCTATTTGTCAGTTAGAAAGGTGTCATAGGGAAAATATAATTATTATTTTTATTTTTTTAATTATTTTTTGTATTATATCAGACCAGGCGTATTAGACTTATTTTACTACGTAGCAGGATAGTCAGTCCATGCTACGAGGGAATGGTCTGGTTGGGGTTTTGGTCCCGGTCTGTCGTGTGAGAGACCAGCACCGATGCCACAACATCATCGGGCCGCTTCATAATTAGTTTTATTTAATGTGATTTTTAAACCATACATGAATTATTTAGATAAATACATGCCTTTATTATTCAGAATTTGTTACAGCTTCTGCCATATTAAGAGTGAGGCCTGTACAAATGAACTACCCGTTGGTGTTTTTTTTTCCCAAACAGCTATGAGCTAATTTATAGGAGTTTTTGTCTATAATTTTTAAGTGATAACCCAAATCATCGCTCAGTCTCTCATTTTATGGTATTTACATTGACACTCAACCAAAAAGCCGTTATTGGACGTATCCCTTTGAGAGAATGGGCTTGCCCTCCCTAGTCTAAGTACCCTTCAGGGCATTTTAAGCCAACTGCCCACCGTTTGTACACTAAAACCCTCGCTGCGCCCCTAAAGTGCATTTTAAAAGGTCCGTACCGTCGCAAACCTTCGTTGACCTTTTCAATGGCCACCTCGTGCCGGCTCTATCATGAGACAAAACGGCATATTTCACCGACAACATACACCGACTACATACGTACGTAGAAAAAAAACCAACACCCTCCAAAGATGCTTCGTCAAGTGAGGCCTTTCCCTTTTTTCCCTTTGCTAAAGGTACCGAACGGCACGAATTTCCATTTAATCACAGAAGCGTGCGCCTGTCTCGCTTTACGTTGGAGGTACGGTGTTGCATTTTAAGCGTCTCGCCAGGGTGGACGATGATGAGTGCGATGTTTACAACTTACAGCAAAAGCACAAAAATGCCACAAAACAAAAGGGTTGGAAAGTGACATAAAACAACGAAACTGTCCCTTCGCGCTTAAGGTGGCGCGCGGGATCTCAACAACAAAAGCGGTTTCTTAAGACACGTACGATCCGGGGCTGGTACTGCAGCCAGTGTCGTAAACGATATAATTTTATTAAATTTTTATCGTCTCCGCCATGAGCTTCTTTAAAAATGCAGCGGCACTTTGCTTTGTGATGCGCTTTTGGGGGAAGGACACGGTTGCAGCTGGGTGGACTGCTCAGTGGGGTGGAACATATAACATAAAAGGTAAAAGCGGCACCTTGTAGCGGTGTACAATATTGTTCATGATCATTCCTGATGTCAAATCACTATCAGAACATTACTCAAAGGGAGAGCGAGAAATTAAACGTTGAGATGCCATGAAGACTTGTTTCACGTAACGTCTCGAATGGAAGACAAGCATCCACAAGAGACAAATGAATTATGATCGCTTTAGCGTGTGGAGACACTTTTATTCGAGTGTCAAAGAGGTTAAAATTAAAGCACTTCTGTTTTATGCGTTTTTTTCCTTGAGCCCCACGCTATCGGATCTTGCGACAGAAGCTGACCGAAGGTGGAGACAAACCACTAAAAAACAATCGGTCCATGCAGTGAGGGTTGTAGTTAATATTCAAAACCAACCTTCAGCGGCAGATCTGAGATCGGATCCGGTAAAGTCGGCCACAGGAATTACGACCTCGGTAGTTGAAAGCAGCCGAGTTATTCGACCAATTCTCGCATGTTAATTTAGCGTTCTTGGAGAGAGGCAAGAGTTTTTCTCCAGCAGACAACCATCTAAACAATAAAGAAATGCATCATTTTTATGGTCCGGACGGTAAGCATACCGCGAACGATACGTGCGCTGCTTCGGGAGGGCCCGTAAATATTGGCCCGCTAGGGCTCAAAATGGACAACCCTTTCGGTGGCGCATGATGCTCGCCTACTGACGGCATAATGAATACGGAAAATGAGAAACATTCGAAAGTCGTAAAACATAATAATTTCACGGAAAGCAACGTTAAGACGGAACACCGAAGAAAGATGAGATCGCGGTTTTTTCTCTACATTTTGTATGAATGGAATGTTCTTTGGTTTGTTTTGTTAAAAGGGCTTTATATGGTTTCGTATAACATTGACATATTCTCTATTAATTTGTTCGGGAATGTATTTAAAAAACAAATAAATGGATTGCACCCTCATGATTACTACGAACTAATAATGGACGAGATAGTCACCAGATATTCAATTTAAAATAATATAAGCTCCCGCTCGAGTTCATGGAAATGCAAAAATTAATCGTCGATCAACAACGGCATCATTACGCTGCACTGTGTTGTGTTTTACCGCTAAAAAGTGATTTAATTGATTTTCGAACCCCAAATAGAGGGGTTGACCAACTTCAATGAACGTCAACCCTATGTTGATGCATGGGGATCGGTGATTGACGTGCTTTGCTTGGTGATATATTTTTAATTTCTACCTACAATGAATTCAATAAAGCATTCAGCACACGACATAAAGGTTGAAAAGACAACAAGTGTTTTGGAATCATTTGCAATATCATTGTCATTGATTGAAGTGCACATAATTGGTGAAGTAATGAGAACGGGCTTTGGCGAATTGGTGTAATTGTCATGGAATTCGATTTTGCGTGAAATATTTTTCCGTGGGTGGAATGTTTTATTAAAAACTGTACAATTCCATGAACACCGGTTTGCATGGGATTTATTACCTTTATGGAAGATTTCGTTTGGTTGATTTTTAATATATATAAAAATTCACATTCCCGAGGCTGGTTACGGTTCTACGGTCCCACGGAAGCGTATTTCTGTTTTAATAAATGCAATAAAAATGCTCGCCTCGGACAGCATTACTACCGGCTGTCATCAATAAATACCTCAACACTTTTGACAAGCTGAGAGCGTTCTGAATGGGCTTTCTGACCCTTTCGCGGGTTCGCGTGAGATAGATGGGCATTGATTCTTTTAAATGAAACAGCTTCTCACCACCGAGGCAGTTGGTAGCCAAAAATGAAATTGTTGCAAAAAAAAAAGCACCCCTGAGGAGTAGAAAGAGTTGGGTGGAGAAGAAGTTGCGTATGCGTTCCTGCTGGCTTTTTCAACACCTTTTCGACCGGGGAGCTGTGAGTTTGGCTGGAGGGTGGACAGTACGATGGAGGCAAAATAATAAACATTCACATGCTACCAACGGCCGTACGGAACGGAAGCAAAACCCCGAAAAATATGTCGACTCACTCACCTGGCTCACCGGCGGAACCCGCCAGAGTGGCGTAGTTTGCTGTTGAAAGGCCGTTTCGTTTCGCCTCCTTATCCACCCGCGTGCTGGGGGAGGGGTGGTTATGTTAAAAGATCGGAACATTCGGAGAGCCCGGGATGTTCGGGGCCGAACTTGGCTGTGCTTGAGCTGTCCGTCTTGGGCGAGATCTAGGCGTTGGCGCTGATGAATGCTAGATGATGAATGCCTTTCGGTACCATATCTGGCTTCGCCTTGCCAGAGGTCTGGAAGGAAACGGAGGAAGAAGAGGAAAAAAAACGCGTCACGGTAAGTGCGTCATTTTGGGTCGTATCAATTTCCAAGATCCCCTTCTCACACACTTGGTATCTCTGCAAAGCAGAGCTCATTTAACACTCGTGCTAATCTTTCGACCCTCTCCCTAAGACAGGGGTGCGTTTGCGGATGGGTCAAGCCGTCCGAAACCCAGTGAAGAATGTTAATGACTGCAGAGAAAGCTGGTGACTTGTGTGCAGCCTGACCTGTGCACTGCCAGTCCATCGGCTGCCAAATTAGAGGTTTAGGCTTTCTATGTGGTCAGAAGACACTTTGCCCTACTCCTCAAGGTGTTGAAAGTGACCAGGTGTTGCCCAAAACCGTACACGATTGTATTCAAATGAAGTCGAGAATGTGATGATAGAACGATACCACTAGGCCGTATGATGCATTGCATGGGTTTATGTTCTGCTTCTTTCGTGGGCAGAGATGCTTCCAAATCTTAGATACCAATCTAATGGGGTAGAATGTTGGTGAGAATTCCAAGGTATTTGGACATCCGAAAGAGCCCCCCATGCGCCATAATTGAGTTGTTCACAATGTTGTCCTATTCGGTGATCTTAGATTTGCGCATTTTTATTTGAACTTTGTTGTTTTTGTTACCCGTTGCTTGCTCCAAAGATAAACAGTTCCGTGATCTTGACGATGATCTCGGGACGTTTTAAACACACACGGAACGTTAATATAGCGATTCGCGTGATTTCGGGGAATAATAAAACACGCTTATTAATCGTTTGCAATTCATGAAGTAAGCTCATCAAATTGGCTTATCTTTGAATGTGAAATTTGGTGAATTTTACAACTGGAAATCGGGGGCCCATTCAATCGCATCCAGCTGACGAATGGATCCTTCGGCAAGGATGATGAAAGGCTCATTAATCATGCAGACCGAGCAGCGTTGGCTACAGGTTGGACCTTTTTCCCGCCAACAATTGACCAATTAAAACGCATCCACCAGACATATGGGACTGTGGATCGTTGGGATGAAGGGCGATCGTTCTGCGGATCCCCATTTATCATTAGCATGTCTGGTTGAGGGCCTTCCAAAAATTCCCTCCCGCAAGACAACCAAAAATGGGGACGCTTTTTCGCACGAAATGCAAGTGGAAGGATGAAGAAAACGATGGCTTTCCGGGCGATCGTTTCACGCTCGCTAGAATGATTTCTGAATCGTTGCATTGTTGGTGGCTTTTATCTCTGCCACTTGGGGCCACATGATCGTACGGTTCGATCGTATCCTCCAGTACACCACCGCGTCCTTCCTGTCCATTAATCATCATTAGGATTTCTCATTAATCAAATAATCATTCACCAGAGCGGTCAATTCTCCGCTGGACGGTTTTTGGACACAAAATTCCGCCGTATAGCGAAAAGGAACCCAAGAACTCTAGAAGCATAGCCCCAGTTAGGGCATCCGGAATATTATGTGGTAATGGTTCAGTGGTGCGTTTTTTTTTTTTCTTTCGGAAGCGTTTTCACTTTCGCAGACATGCGTCGGGATGCGACCGATGGTCCGTGGTCAATAAAATGCCATAAACGTCGTGTCGAGCCGATGAGGCAATCTCCACATCCTAGGGTTGGCCAAAAATGTTGCGTCCACCGTCGTGGAGCTTACAGCAACAGCCACATCCTTCCGTGGCCAATCAAAGTGCATAACGAAAGCAATAAATCAGTAAATCGATCGTAAGCTGCACATTTGCAATCATAAATATATCAGAAATTCAGTCAATTTAATAATACACCCCACCCGGCGCCCCTGCTACGGCAAAGCGTCTGTTGTTTCGTCGGCGTTTTTTGGGCATCTCGCTTTATTACCGATGCCCGGACTGAGCGGCATTCTTCGTTCTTTCGCCCGTTTGTTTTGGCGCGCTAGACGTACGGAGCGGGATGGTTTTATTTTTTTTAGGTGGAGTTCTGTCGTTGTAGTTTTATGATACTCTCTGTTTCGTACAGTTCAAAAAGATGTATCGGTTTTTGGCTTATTTTTTTTAAAATGTGGCTATGGATAATTGGATCAAACTTTGGTATCGTGGAAACATTTAGCCGAAGGGCAAACATCATTCCTAAACGAATGCATCAGTCCTTAAGAGAATTACAAAAAAGAGAATTACATTTCTTTGTGTGTTTCTGTTTATTTGCACCATGAAGAGTTCGACGGTGAACCTGATCGTGACACACAACCAACGCTTCTCCAAGGTCTTGAATTCCTGCAGAAATCGCTCTCCGAATTCTCATGATCATCGTGCTCTCGCTTTATCCACTCGAAAAGTCACCTTTCGTTGAGTTTATGTTGAACGAAAGCTCGAAATTGATGCGATCATATCGCAACATAAATGAACACCCGATCATCTGTCTGATCTCAAACTCATCTCACACACAGCTCTCACTTCTCACTCGCTGAGCTCGAGATCTCGTCTCACGGTTCTCCCCACTCCAAAAAATGCCTTCGTGTCACTCAGTTCATCCCGAAGCGCACGATCACGCATAACTGCTCGAATTTTGATCGCCATGTTTTTATGCTGCATTGAGAGAAAGAGATTTGTTCTCTTTTTGCTTTTAGCGAGAAGATATCTCTTTTTCAGTTAAGCTCTCGTGTGCTCAACATATTATGTTTACCTTCTTAATTCAGCTTTCGTTGGTTGGAATTTCATTTCGAATTCTCTGTTTCCTCTCTCACTCTCCCTCTCTCGCTTACCCACATAGAAAAAACAGTTCTTCATCTTCAGCAGAAGATTCCTTTTTTTTTTGCCTTACGCTACCCACCATTCCCAACGAAGAGGAACCGTCGGATGCTGGCAGGGCGTAAGAGTTTAATTATTTGTTTACATTTCCACTCCGAGCTTTGTGTGGATTTCATTCATAAAAGAAAAGACAACAGTCGGGTTGTGAGGTGACGAATTTAGTAAGCATAAAACATCCCCACTTGTTACTTCCTGCCGGCCCATTCCACCTCCCTCCATTGCGCGCTGCCCACGACGACGATCCACCGTTTTCGACGACTCAATTAGCGCCAATGCTCTAATTGACCGCGGAACCCTTTGTCGGGGCTAGATCGATACAAAGGTCGATCGATTGCCCGAAGGGTTTTTCGATTTGTGGGAAGAAAGCGCCTTTTTTTTGTACTCCCGGTGGCTTCCAAGCCCAAGTTTATGGATGGGAGCGCAAAATCGAAAGTTGATAATGCTTTCGCGGCCTGGGAAGAAAATCGTCCCGGATTGTTCTTCAAATATTTGTTTTCAGCCCTTCGCGATCGATGACCCGACGATCGCCATGCGGTTAGGAGTCCTTCAATTAAAATGCCCATCTAAGTGAGTCATGGCCTTTCTCTTTCTTGGGGTGGGTTCTTGGTTTACCCGGTAGCCATTTACATAATGCAACAGATGACGCATCGGGGCAAGAATAAGTCATCGGCAATGATGCATTTTAATTCAAGACAATATCATCCCTTTTTCTGACGGTGATCGGTCACTTATGGAACCGATGGAGGCGAGTTAGCGCGAAAATCGTCCAATCAACATTCCACCGCTGTCTAGTGCTGAGTAGTGCAGTAATCGATTTCTCATTAAGCGGCCATTTCACAACCATCCCAGCGGAAATGAGCTTCATTTCCGAGATTTGTCATTTCGGTTCGGAATTTCCCTGAAAGTATTTGTCTCTTTTTAGTTGAAAATAACCTAAAAGAAAAGAAAATACGGAGTAGATAATCCTGCCCGAAATGAAGGATAAGCGAGCGAGGTAAAGCAAAACAAGCAAACGCGGAATATCCTCAGTTGCGCACTTTGGCAACGCAAAAAAAAGGACAACACTGCTGATCGGTTTTTCTGGATTCCACTGGAGCCCCGTTTCGGTGTGTTGTGGTTTTTGAGACACATCTGGCCCTCGGGGGGGTTCCCAACGAAGGGAAAACTAACCAAAAACCAATCACTTTACATTGTGGTTTGTTATTTTTCTTAGACCGAAGCGGCAAGCGAATGGAACAGCGAGTGATACGAAGGACAAGAAGTGCATAAACCCTAACACTAATGTTGTGTCAGCTGACCCAGGTTGGAGTGGTGTGTTGTCCCTTTTTGTCACATCGGTACCTGTACGGGTTCCTTCCATTGGGCCAGTGAATGTGCAGTTTTATGTTTTGCAATTATAACCCGAACAACTCGGTTTGTTTATACAGTTTTGTTAATTTAAGCGCTCAAATGGAAAGGGATTTATGGATAATGGAAGAATCTGTTTTTTTTGTGTTCTCTTCTGGTGGGATCGGTGAAATAGCAAGAGAGTTCTGCAACCTCAAACTTCAATTTCGATGTGTCACATTTTAAAAGATCAATTAAGGCTTAATGCATTGTTCGTGTTTCTAATTGCATGGAAACGGTTTTGTTGTGGAGTGCATCCGTGCGCTCTGAGGAGCTGTAACGTTTCTCCGTAGGTGATTGTCATTTCCATCGGGAGGGGGAAACAAATATTTGCATCTTGAAATTGACAATCAGCAGGGAAGATTTATAATACCACCGGAATACCCGCAGCCAGGTGCCCAATATCATAACTTTCCCTCTGCTGACCATCAGGCAGCACAAATACATCGCACCGATCAATGCACCGTGAAACCATTAACCATTAAGGAAGCATCTGCAGGCGGCCATTAATTTGATCGGCCAGGAATTCCGTCACGGACAATTCGGGATCGTGCCAAACCGCCGACACACGTCCGCCGACCCGTCACACATCGATTCCGCCGCACACGGAATTCGCGACGGATGGCAGAAAGGGCGAGATACCCGGGTCCCACAAAAAAATCGCTGCTCCGAGAATTGGAAAATTCTAATAACAAATGACTTTTTTTTCCCCAATTTTCACGGTGAAATGATATCGCTTTTCCTTATCCGTTTGTGGCAGGGTAGCACACAGTGTTTGCGTGTGTTGATTTAAGCAGCATTCCACCAGCTGCAGTGTGCGAGACAATCACATACACAGATGGGGGAATAAAAGGATCCGGGAATGTCACACACATATTACGGACATTAGTTCCGGATTGTGCCTGGTAGCTCGGGGTTTTTACAAATCGTTTTCCCAACAATCCGGGTGGCAGCTCCGTATGCCGAATAATTGTCACCAACAACGGGCCACCAGAAAAATTTGACTTCCATGTTGCCGAAGAACCGAAAGGACGGGACAGAAGCGAAAATCGCTTATGAGTTGTCCAGGGTATCCCGATTCTCTACGGCCCGCTGCGCGTTCGCTTGTAACAATAAAACGACCCAACCCGAAGATGCCGAATCGGGCCGGACGGAGTCAAGTCTTCCGAGACGAATTTGTGAGGAATTTTGGTCTACATTGTTTCTAACCCGGAGCTACAAGCGGCACGCCGGCATTCAGACGCACTGCTAGGATATGCCGCTGTGCATCCTGATGTAGGTCCTGATTCTTCCGAACATCCTTGGAGGGTGTCTCGCTACCTGGAACGTCCCAAGGTTGATGGATTGGAAAGGAAGGGCATCGCTTGGATCGGTTGGAATCCAAACACCGTCGCAAAGGATTAAATTAGACGTCCACCAACAGGCAACACGGTGAGAAACGGCATCGAATTTTAACCTCCCAGTGTGATTGCTCGCGTCGGACCTGCGGCGAAGGTGTTAAACATTGAACCGACTTCCTGCTGACATTAATTAAGCTTCCTTCAGGACACACGGATGAGTCGGACGAATGGGTGTACCATCTTGCCATCCATCCCATTTCCCAGCGCGGTTTTTCTCGTTCGGTGGAAGGTTTTTTTTCCCCTCTCAGGAAGATCTAGCGGGCCCCATCCGGTGCGAGGGCACCCGTGAATTTGATTAACACCTTACGCCGGCTCGGTAAGCAACGAGTTTTCCCGAAAAAGCCAACGGCTTCAATTAGACTCCCGCGACGCGCAACAGATGGGCGCGCTGGTAGATTTCGTTTTTTTTTTTTTTTGGGGTGAAGAACATCATTCTAAACGCTACCTAGCTCCCCCGCAGCTTTCTTCTTTTGGGTAGAAGAGGAGTTTTTTCTGGTGGGAAACCATCTGACCATAACCGCGGTTTTGTTCTGGGAGGATGAGTCTAAACCTCGGAGAGTTCGTTTCAAGCTGTTCTCGTCGAATTGAAGCTCTCGAAATATGACCGTTTGCCGTGTGTCTACAACCACCACAACAAGCTCGGTACACTCGAGTAACCTTAAACCCAAAATCATCGAGCATCATCAAAAATCGATTACAGGCGCTAGTACCGGGTGAAAAAGTGACTGCAAAAGCTTTACACCACAACATTTAGAACGCAACCATGTAATGGGTTGTGTGTGACTTCTTCGCCTTTACGGGAAGAAAGATTCACTTTGTACCGCAAGTCAAAAGCGACCGCCAAAAGAGGACCGCCTGATTGAGACGTCTCCACAGATCTCCCGTGTGTCTACGCGTATGTACACGATCTCGTCTGGTAATCAATCATGTTGGTGAGCTAATTTTTTTCAAATTTTGGATCGTTTCGGTGTAGTTGAATTTCTACGCTAACGGGTAAGAGCACTTGGTCTTCAAGTAGTTTGAAGTTTTTGAAGAAGCGTCGAACTGGGTGTCGCATTAAAATTGAGGATAATTACGGTGTGGGCACATTTTAAAGCAATATTTGACCCACATAGTGAGATGTGAGCTATTGATAGCGGAAGAAACTTTCTCCAGAAAATAATAAAAGAGAAACTTCCGAAAGGAGTTATTGTAAAGGAACAATATTTATGTACAATTTAATTAGGCTAGTGCAACGCTGATCTTAATTTTCACTTTTCCCACCTTCTGCCATCAATCTCAGTTTAATGACTTAAAGATTAAGTCCAGAGTTTGAACCTGCATGCTTGGAAGCCATTTTCAGCAGCTCTCCAAAATCAAAAAAGCTCTGTCAAAATCACTGATTAGCTTCAGCCCCATTACGACGAGAGCTCCTTCTGCAGGATATCCTACTGGTTCACCGCCACGCTTCCTTTCTTTCATTTCACGCTAAATTCTCCATGAAAGTGGCGTAAATTTCACTTCGTCACGGTTTACCACTTTCGGCATCGTTTAGCAGTATAGTGTGTGCAGTTCTTCTTACTCCATTCATCTAATCAAAATCATCGCCAATCGCGGATTTTAAACGAACTCGTTCGGAACTAACAGAAGAAGAAAAAAAAAACACACACACCGAAAAGGAATCCTTGAGAGCAGAAATTTTCTCACCCATTCGGAACGGGGTGACCTTACACAATGAGTGTAATAAATTAGGTAAAAAATCGAGTCGAGTTAAAAAGTTGAAAGTTTTATCACCGTGCTATGGGGTTGCATTACTCCCCCAGGATCTTAACGAATGGATCGTCGGTCTGATGAAAGGTTGAGGTTTGAGGGTGCTTTTTTTTCTCTTGGTTGTGAGACGCAAGTAATTCCAGCTAACCATTCAGCTCCGTGGAATGGAAATTGGTGACGATGCATTTAATAGAGGGTGCAGTACTCTAGCCCATTGCGCTACGAAGCGTGGGTTACTAACGGTTCGGGTACATGGAAGGAGAGATCCTTATCGGTGGTTGTTCACCATCGAGCGAAGGAGCGCGCTCCTGTCATCGGGTCGCAGAGTGTTTGAGAGGTTAATTCAGTGCAAAACCACCGATATAAAGCGAGGGGACGTCAGAGGACCTGAACGACAGTGGTTCTGGTTCGTGTCACAAATGCATTAAACCGTACCTCATGCTACTCTACTAGGACTTTTGCCTTCTGGACGAGTGAACCCCACGGTCGGGCCACACCCTTGTAGAGGAGAGTACACCCAGACCCTCCTAAGAACTCTCTCCTTTCCACCCACATTAAAGTTTGATACGATCCGGAATGATAATGGTTTAAATCAAAGTTACCCATCGATTCCCTGCAGCTCTGCAAAAAGGGTGGGGAAGAATATAGTATCCATAGGTCACCACATCCTTTTTTCGGAAGGGAGTGCCATAAACCAGCCAGCACAGCGCTAGTGAGTGCGAAAGTGCATTAAAACAAAAGCGCAGCGGTTGTAGTATCCTTTGTAGGGTAGTGGACCCAGACACACGCAGCTACTCTCCCTTTGTTCACCCTCTTGACTAGACGCAGGAGTGCTTTCGAAAGGAAATATTTGCCGACAGTGGGCAACAACACGTCGAAATAGATTGATGGACGGGGTTTTTTCCCCGATAAGACTTAGGAGAAAACAAAAAAACAGAAACAGCGTATCATAAAACACAGGAAACCTTTAACCGACAGTTCCCCCCCCGAGAGTGGTCCTTAAGGATGGGGTGAAAGATCCACTCGGTTGGAGGTGAAAATAAAAAGGAACGCTGGGGAAAGCGGATACAACACCAACACAAAGACCTGGAAAAAAAGCAGCAAAACAGCTTGTAACAAATGCGGAAAAATATATTCACGTACGATGTCTTCCGGTCCGGTTTGAAGTCACTCCCGGGCTGGTGGAAAGCGTTGAGTGGTCAATGTTTAGGGTCGCCCTTTTATCGATGGGTTGCTGTGTGAAGTTTTTCACCCACTAAGAGTCGATGACTCATCAAGAAGATATCCGGGGTTTTCTTTTTAAATTCACAATAGTTGTTGGTCAAAAGGACTAAAGGATATTGGAAGGTTACAACATTTCAGCTTATACTACATTTTTTCCTGTTTTGAGGTTGGAATTTCTTGGAGTCACTGTGGTTTTTGGATCAGGAAGTTTAGAAAAAGGGTTTTTTTTGGGGATGAAAGTTTTTTTTTGTTGAAGTTCCGTGTATTTTCATCATCATTAACGTACGCCGAAGGATTTCCAAAGAAAGTAGGACATCCTTTTCCCGTGTGCATTTCGCGAAGAAGATTATCGAATCCTTTTTCCCCCCTCTTCTGGAACATCGCCACTGGAAGCAAATTTCATTCCCCGTTCCATGCCGTTCAGGCAAGCACAGCATCCTGGAGACCTAATCCTATTAGCGTAGTTGCTGTTTTCCCAATTTTGTGTGTTGTTTTTTTTTTTTTTTTGGGGGGTTTATGAATGCGTTTCTCGGGAAAAGAAAATATTCCTTCCGCTGCAACTCCTAGCTTGTGTGCGTGTGTGTGGTGTGGAGCATGAGTGATCATTATTTACGTAAAACACGAGGCAGACACATCGGCAGGCGAATATGATTGGAGTCTTCGCTACCTTGGTAACGGTGAGAGTTGCCCGGGGAAGGAGGTTGTTGTAATTTAATCGCCTTATTTTAGCCAAAACTTACTTGCGTCTTCTCGCACACTCGAGGGTTCCGGAGTGTGCAACCGTCGCTTGGAATCACCGTTTCAGCAACGGCAGCATCAAGAGTTCAGACAGCAAGGGTTTGGTAGCAAACCAGTGCTCTTATAAGTCGGTTCTAGTTACAGTAAATTTGAAAGCTTGCCATTTCTTGTCCAGCTTAGCCCGGATGGTGTCGGAAAAGCCGATTTCAGCAGGGTTTGCTCCGTTTGCGCAAGGGAAATTGTTGCGGTTCCGATTGCTGAAGAGGTGTTATACGTATTGTTGAAACTTCTACCACACGCAACGGTACGTATGTGGGACGGTTGTTCACATAGAATCGGATTTTGTGTCGGTTACAGACGGAGGATGCCGAACAAGGGTAGTAGAGGATAAACTTCGTACCACTTTGGTTGTTTCGAGATGGAGTAGTGTGTTGCAAATTTAAATTTAATAAAATTGAGAGAAGAAAGCATGATGAGGCTGAGCCTCTTCAGTTGAGCTTTGTTCAGTGTTTAGAGCTCTATTTTCCTTTAAAATATTCAAACGAAACTGGGATGTTAACGTGTCAATAATCTTGTTTTACAATTTATTCCTAAAAGAGTATAGCTAACATTTGATTTCTGACAGCTCCGTTAGAATTCTCGCATGTGTCATGTATGCAGCTGTATTGATGCATTGGATATTATGTGGATAACCACAACTCATAGTCTTCTTTGCATTTTTAAGTAAGAAAACTAGGAGTAGAATATTTACTCTTCAACTTACCACTAGAAAGAAGAACCAATTGTATGGTAATCCATATCTTGGCATAGGCTGATGACATCGACATCATTGGTTTGTAGCATGTAGCAGATAAATAAATAAATAAATAAGTCAATGAATAATAGACTTCTCTACTCAAAATACCTACCGTGATGTTTGAAGTTATGATTAGATAGATCCTCTAGAGTTCCAGTACTCATGTGTGTCTTCTAGATTTGGACTCTTGCCAAAGCTGACGACATCCTAATAGCCGCGTGGAAGAGGAAAATTCTCAGAAGGATATATGGCCATAGCTGCCGGTCCACATACTTTGAGGTCTTGTAGATACAAATCCACAAAGTAGCACAGGAAGGACCAGGATTTTTGTGCCGTATTTTGGAAAACCTCATTAAATAAGAAGAAGAAAAAGAGAAGCAATTTTGGTTCCGTATTTGTGGAAGGTCCGTATGTGTATAAGGATGAGCTCTATGAGTTGTACGATGACCTCGATATGGTCGACAACGCATCAGTCTCACCAGGTTCCAGTGGGATGTCATGCGAATGCCACCGGACAACCCAGTAGTCTTTTTAGTCTGTCTACAAGAACAGAGTAGGCGTGATAGGACCTATAGAGGTGGTCTGGAAGTTGGGATAACGGATGGTCAGAAGAAGGCACGCAACTGTGAGCGGTTTAGAGGATTTCTGCAGTTAGGAAATATAGCGAAGCAGTTTTAGCGCCGAATAAGATTTTTTTAATTTTTCAACTATTTATTAATTTACCTGATGTTTGGATGATGTATATTGATAATGTAATATTTGATAATAATTTATAATTATAATTTAGTACTCTTTCAAGGCATAAGGCTCGAGAAATAAATAACCGACCCTTCTGACATGGGGTTTCTTTGACTAGAATGAGTAAAAATACAAATTTTAAAATTCACAATCAAAATGACTCCAAGTCAGATTGCAAACTTGTTTTCCAGAGAATACGGATTTGTTTTCTACCCAAATTGGGGGTTTTGTTGCTGAAATCTTAGTGGATGTTTGAAACCAAATTAGATTTCTTATCATTTGTAGGATTTCCTCATATCGTAGTTGGATATTCAGTCCTCACTACGGGGGAACGGTCCAGATGGGATTTGAATCCCGGTCCTGCCGTGTGTAACCGGCGCCGTTATCGCCTCGTCCACCGGACCGCCCCAACCAAACAAAACTACCAAGTACTCTAAGCCCGCTAAATATCGACTCACCTGACTCCAAGTCATCTGCACTAAAATGGATGAATACTCAAATATAAAATTCAAAAACTAAATTAAATAAATAATTGTAATCCATTTACCAGACGATCCGATTGTTATCCAATACATCAAAACAAAAACGGCATAGACTCCATCGCAGCACAATTGCTCTATTTCCAATTAAGTCAATCATCCAGCTGTTCGAACGTAATTGGAACGTACTACGGCTTGTACAATGTTTGCAGCCGCTGAGGTTTGGCCAATTTATTGCTCCGACCCCAACACATCCCGACGTCACGCATTGTGTAGGGGGGTTACAGGGTGGGCGAGGGTCCACGGGTCCTACCTTACACGTTTGCAATGGCTGCAGTTTCAGCGCAATCGCGTATGGTAAATATTGGAAAAATAATTCAATTTGTAATGTTTGACATTTCCATTTGCTTTTGCCAGCTGGTGTGATTGTGTGCCCGGGTGGATCGTCCTGTGGGAAGGTAAGGTTCGGTGGCACATTTGCAACCTGCCCCATCAGCCCAGGTACAATCAATCTTGTCAACAGACCAGACAGACAACAGGGTTGGAACATTTGGAGTGGAATCCATTTGTGGGGGTTCAATTTTGTTTGCATTCCGACGCATTTCAGTGCACGAAGTGTAGTTTTTGTCGTTCGTTTTACACGCTTGACTGTTGCTGTTCATTTCCAACACAAATACGATAAGAGGACACATTTCTGCTGCTGTGCTGCTGCTGCTGCAAGTGCAATTTTACTTCCAATTGCCATTTTACTCGCCTCGGGTCCGGCGGAGCAGCACGCGTAAAGTAAATACTCGAAAATATGATTGCCAGCGATAATGCAGCATGGTCAGCGTCCAATCAACTTCCCAGGACCTCTAGTGAGGTGGGGGAATGTTGCTGAGTTTTTTTTTGTTTTGGGACGGAAAATGAACATTTCAATTCAATCACGCATCAGCGTTCGGCGATGGGAACGTGTTCGTATCGTGACAATTTGTAATTATTTTTCCCACAACGGGGGTCCGTTTTTCACCCCCTTTTTTGGCGTAATTAATTGAATCAGATTAAGTTGTACAAACTGGGCCAATGTACCTCAGTACGCGCGTGCATGTTGCTCAGGTTTTTGCTAATGTGACGTTGAGGAATTAGTGTTTTGACGAGAGCGCGTTCGGTCATAATTATTTCGATTACAAGCGAACGAAACGATGTGGAGCTGAAAGACACACGGCCGTACGTAAAGTGACACTTAACGCAGCAGGTGGTGACCGTCCAGCTCCAGGTTTGGAGTGTCCACGTGTAAGTCAACGAGTGGATGGGAAAATTTAACGCAATGATTAATAGCGCTGCATGAAGCGTGTAGGATTTTCGGTGGAAAATCATGTCCAGCCATTACAGAGGGAAAGAGAAAGAGAGAGAGAGAGAGACTCAAACCATCTGCTCAGCTGGACAATTCAAGTGAACGATTTGTGCCGGAGGTTAGTTTGTTTGAAATAGCTCTCGAGAGACCCTCGTTCGAGTTTTCCGACTGGTGTAATTTAGCCCACCGTTTTGTTTACATCACAATTACCACAGCACTCTCGGAAAACTCTTCGGCCCCGGGACGGGTTTATGGTTTCGCCGCACAACTGTCAATCTGCTCTAATCCTAAAACCATAAATTCAAGTGGAATCGAGTGCATCCTTACGGGAAACCGGGAAACCGTGCGCCATTTGAAGACCGGGAGCTATTGTTCGGGTGGGAATGGGAATTTTCCTCGGGAAGGAAAAAGTGAAAATCGCAACTGGTGGTGGGTGGATGGGAAAGCGGGAAAAGGGGGTTGTGTCCATAATCAACTTTCCCACCGATGCGCATGCCATCGCATATGGACGTCGAAGCGATTTGAATGTGGAGTGGAATTTTATTCATATGCAAAGTTTGAGTGCAAACAAATTTCCAATTTCCACTTTTGCAAGAACTTCCGACACGAAACCGACTCACCCGTCAGTGTGCGAGAGCCGGAGCGTGCGAGGGGTTGATTTAAACATTTTTGTACGATGGCGAATGTTTTTTCTTCTTCTCTGTTGCCTCATTCTGTCGTTTAATCTAGCGCGGGGAAAAAAAATACCGCACCAGAAAATATGGACCAATTACGCAAATGAACTTCTCCGGGATGTGTTTGCCGGTGTGAAGCTTTGGAAGTTTGGCCGAGGGGACGTAAATGGGGACTGGAAAACCAAACCCCGAAGGGCACACTTTACAGTACCGATTCTTCGATATGCTAATAATAATAGCCTTTGTGCTGAAATTCGCATTCCGGCTGAGCGGTCAGATTGTTTGCGATTTGCCAGCTGACCAGTTTATCGAGTGCTTTCCAATGGGCAAAGGATAAATTTTTGGGAGCGCTAATTGTACTTCGGTTAAAGGGGTTTTGCCCAAGTTCGGATCGATTGGTGCACTGGTAATTGGAGTGCGTGATTCTATTTCATTTGGAACCCATTGAATGGTACAAAGTTGGAATGTTTGCGTTTGGTTTTTGAAAAACAAAAAAGAATTAATATTTCATGCACCATGAACTGAGTTCGAGTAAACGATTGTTGATCCTTTGAAGTAGGAATGGGGAACATGTTTGATTTAGTAAGAATCCTCTTGGTGCGGTAGAATGGATGTAAGTAAATATTGTTTCCTCTAATTTATTGTAATCGATGTTTGAAATGTGTGCAACAGATGGCGTTAGTTGGTTCAAGTGATGCAATTTTAGTTATTTGATTTTAGTTAGAGGCGTTATCCTTAGCATTATAGAATTAAAACCATATCTCTTATTCTGAATAGGTCCTCTTCCTCTTCTTATTGTTAGGTGAAATTGTTGGATAGACAGACCTTGCTAGGAGGGAACGGTCCGGATGGAATTTTGGTCTGGTCTGGTCTGTTGCCAATTCTGACTATTTATCTATACTATTTTATATTTAAAAATGAATATTTGTTTTTATTTGTCTGGCCTAAAACTAGAGAACGGCTAGACCAATTTTGACGATGTCTCCGGATGACTTGTTCCTTTTTGTCCTACGAAGGTTTCGGGAAAAAGAAAAGTTGTAAAATTAGCAGGGAAAATCTTTAAAATTGGAATAAAAAAATCTTTAATTTGAATGCAATATGCAGTCGCCTTTCATCTCTAAGCATTTCCGAATTTCATGTATCAGTGATGGGAATAAGTGGTCGATGCAACCCTGTTCAGGTCCTTAGTGGAAAGAAAATTGGGGTCCAGTACCTGTGCCCCAGCCTGATCTGCTTGAATATGATGAAAGACATCGAAAGGGTAGGTTGACATCGACGATCTTCGGGTCTTCGATCTTCGAGGTGCAGAATTACTTTCATGGAGATTTCCCCCATCGTCTGAGAGGAATACCCTGATATCTTGCTTTGCATGTTGACTTGATGAATTTTAATACTTTACGAGGCCCTTTGAGGCCCCAAAACCTTACCAATCCGCAACTGAGTGGATTAAGACCAATCGACTCACACAAAAATACAGTTTCGGATATTTTTAACGTCTTTTTAAACCCCTTGGAGTTTTTGGAAGTCTTTTGCCGACACGAAATAGAATTAATATTTGTACTTCACTGATCACGCAGAATCTAGCAGTCTGGAATCTAAGGGGCAATAAATTAATGACAGAACGAAGTCCGTTGGGTCAGTTAGTTATTTTATAAAAATCACTTTCGCTCATATTTACTATTATCCTCACTTCCGCATTGAGCTTTCGGTAGTCTTCTTGTTGAACATTGATCTTCTTACACCAGATTTAAGCTAATCTTAAATTGCTTTGTTATGCCTAAAAGCAGATGGTAGAAGTTTAATAAAAATAAGCATAAACATAACTTCTAGAGTTTTCTTTCATTTATATAGTAATATTCAATAATTATTTTATCGATTTATGTTACCCTTAAAAATGTATTAATTTTCAAAAGACTATACCACTCAAACTAGCTCATATGTCGCTGTTGTGTTCAATGATTCCAGCTGGAACTCCCGGTGGTTAATGATCATTAATTAAGCTACGAAATTTTACGCCAATCCGATATTATACCTGCTATCGGTACACGATAAAAGGGGTTTTAGAAATTCGATCGCCACGAGAGCAAAAGCAGCAGGTCGCCAAGGTTTGGGCGAATCCTTTTCGTCCTGGAACGCGCGCTGCACAGACGTCCAGCAGCAGCCGTCGGTGGTCTGACGAAGCTCATCATCATTACGCATCACCGGGCGCACCAGATTGGGGGTCCTTTTACCATTCCTTTGCGGTGTGTATAATTCGGTTGCAGGTATTGCCGCTTCGTTTTCCAATCCCTTTTACTGGCGCTGATGACGGCGATAGATGCAATGTTGTCAATTATTAACCGCTCGAACCATCGCAACCCTTCGGGCCATGATATCATTGGTTAGCGTTTAATCATTTCCTTTTCCCTTCCCGACCATCGATTTCGGGGATCCGAAACGTTAAGGACGATCGGACGGTAAATGAGGTGTTTGATGTCGGCAAAGGCGTAAATGATGCAATGCAATGTGATCCGCGCATCGGATTACAAAGGGATCTCCCGATAGGAAAACGTTCCTAGCAGGTCGGCTTCCTTCGGCGCAGTGGGAATAGAGGAAATTTTGTTCTTCCCTAAACCCAGTGGGGTGAATCGTAATTTCTTTTCTAATCCTTTAATAGTGTTTTTTTTCTTTATGCTCTTTAGAAGGAACGTAAGGCAAGAAATATTGAAACACCTCTAGGCGATGCACTTTTTCGGCATTCAACACCTATTTTTTGCCCATGCGTATGAATCATTCGAACTGATGAAAGGAACCCGAACCATCTTTGCGCTATCGATTTCGGTGTTGGATTACAAAAGAACGTAGGGAAACGTTGTGCACATTTGTACTGGCCCATCGGATTAGTTAGGGGAAGAAATAGAAAGAAAGTTTGCAAAAAAGACCGTTGGAAGTGTTACTGTGTATTCTGGAAAAGAGCTAAACGCGAAGGTTTACACGGTTCTTAACAAGAGTTGCTTAATGCTTCATAATTTATGGCGCGATCTATATCGGTGATTTTAAATTATGTGTGAAGCAGTTGAGAAGATTTGAAGATTCAGAATAGCGCTTTCGATATTGTTATTGCCGTGATATTGAGACTAATTGTAATATTTGTATTCATATCCTGTATTAAATATCCTTAACAATCATTAAAACTGCGAGGAACAAATCTTTAGAACACACACTCGAACCATCGCCCAATGTCGTTCCTGGATTATTAATTATTGGAAATTGAATAATCATCCAAAACTTGCAATTTCATGTATTAAACTGCACTTTATAATTTAATATTCAGAATGATGAAATGTGTGTAAAAACTTACAGAGGATTAAAAACGTGAAATTTTCAGTTAATTTCTATGATACTCTTGCTTTAAGAAGGCTTTCATTGCATGACTTCAAATAAATATTATAACATGTTTTTTCGTTTCAAAAATGTTGGATTAGGTAGATTTTTTTCAAGCTTTATATGTAGTTAAAAGACCAGTTGTGCTTATTTTTTGTCTTTTTTATTCTTTGATTTTTAATTACTTCTTCAAAAATATTTTATGAAAAAGTTAGTTAAACAACATTGCTTCTGTAAAACAGATTCGATTTTTTTTAAAAATTTCTTTAAAAAATTAAATTATATATGTTATTGTAATCATACTGTATGTTATATAAGAGTAGTTCACAAGAAGGAACATTCTTACGAAAAGAACGCTTTGTATGAGGCATATTCTAACATTTTTAAATTTTTTTTTTGTAGCAAAAATAATGGAAAACAAAACAAAATTTGTGCATTAAAAATGAGAAAACTCGAAGCAAGCGAAATATAGCTTAGTCCCGCAAATGTTACCAAGACATCGGAAAAAATGTTTAAATCCCATTTTTACATTATTAAAGAGTTAGCTAAACTACCTGTAATTTTTACCGATTTTTTCATAAAGTGACCCTAGAGTTATTCAACCCGGCCAAAAAGTATTTAATAATGCGCGTAAAATGTTTAATTTGAATAAACATATATTTTTTTATATTCTATAACTTTGCCGAACAATTTTACCTATTTCTTCAACTTTTCCAGTTATTCCCAAAAAACTAGTGGTCAGACAGTAATGTTACGGAAAGTATGAACTATACTAAAGCCTAATCATTGAAGCTATTTGTTGGATTGTGTTTATTATCATTAGAAATTGGAATTGTGAGAAAATTTTCAATATTGGTTCGTTTTTGAGAAATGTATAGGATATGCCTGTTCGAATTTGCTATACCTACGTTAGTATATGATATAACGTTGTCATACTTATTCAATTGCTCCCTATTGTAACTATTTTCTTTTGTAATATAATAAAATTTCTAAATTTGATAAAATAGTAAAATAATAAAATAATAATTTTGTAAAATAATAAAATTCTTCTTCAAAACTAAATTGAACGATATAAGATTGACATAATCCCTTGTAAGCTCGAGGCCCCCTCAGCTGCTTAGTCCGCTTACCGTTAAATCAGCCACTGTAAAGGACACTCAACATAATATATTGTAATATAAAATGTTTGAAACTTCCTGGTCAACAACAATTTCAGGACGCAAATTCAAATATCGAACTTCTCTCACACTGGTTTCATTTACCCATACTTCTTTATCTACATCAGAGTCTTTGTTTGGTTTAAATCCTCTTATCTTGAAGTTAATGAAATCAGTTTACTTTAAGAAAAGTTTTAAGCTTTTCATAAACAGCTTACTGCTTTCCAGCGGCAATCAGCTATAAGTGTACGAAAGCAATTAATTTTCTATTTGGTTCGCTTTTGGGAAGTTCCAAACACTCCGCACACCGCACCAACACTATTCAATTCATTCATTAATGATCTCCGCGGATCGATCCGCAGCAATCGGGGAGTCATTAGCAGGCGTAAAATATGAACCACCGCCAGGGACGGGAGTTGTTCTTTTTTTTTTTTGTTGTGGGTACTGATCCGACCGTGAAACCGGTCCCGTTTCAATGTTGCGTATGTTTACTAATAGCCCTTTCAGGTTCTAAAAATCCTCCGAATAACCCCGGTGGCGGCATGTTTATGGGGAAACGGTTCGATTTTCCATCTTGCTGCTCTAATTTCGAGTTCTCGCTCTTGTCTAATTTCGAACGCGTTTTTTTTTTATTATTCCACCGCACCATTTCGCGGTCGCTTAAATCCTTAATGGCTGTGCGTTTGCTTTCCTCTTCCCAAGCGAAACCGTGGGATGCCGTGGTCGTTGGTCGCCGAGGTCACCGAGGTGAGCCACCGCCATCGTTCTGCCCCATTCCCTTTTCCCCCATCCCATCGGCTATCATTCATCTGGGAGAACGATTATTTTTACGACCTTCGAAAAGCAATCGAAGCGTCGAAAATGGAGCAAAACATCAGCCCTGTACCCTTGCCCTGGGACAATTTTGTGGCTGGAACGAGGTCACGCGCATTTGGCGGGAACCGACCCGACGGCCAGGGCTGGAAGGGTCTTCCCATCGATGCTAGGGAAATTATGATTGAAGTTGAGCATCAAACCACCGACAAGAGGATGGAGGAAAAAAAAAAACACGCGACGGAAATCAACCGATCGCTAAGATAGCGGCCGCAAAGGAAGCATTACAAATAAAAGTAAAACCAAGAAAAATGGGCGAAAGATATTCGAAAAAAAAAACAACCCCGATTCCACAAGGCGCAAGGGCAGGTTCTAAAAAGTTCCCATCATTAGGCTCTAAACGCTTTTAAACGTAGGCCGGGTGCTTTGGAAACGGAAGGCCACTTTATGGAGTTCACCTTGCGTAACGCAAACATGTCTTCGGTGTCGGGGACGGGATGCCACGGGACATTTGGCGTCTTACTCCCTCGGGGATGTAAGCGCGTCCCGGGAGGCGTCTATTATTCTAATGATATTAAAGACAAATTAAGCTCTCGCCGGGCATCGGACAAGTGCATTTGTTTTGTCGTTTCCGGAACGTTCAGAGGGTGTTCGGTGGTGTGAATCAATGTTCTGGGTCAACATGAAAAAGGTCCAATCGTTTGTCATCGATTTTTTAGGAGATTTCTTCTTTTGTTGAGGGGATTTTTTTTCCACAATTCGTGGAAATCACGGAGGGATCATGGAATTGTTCGGTGCTTTGATTCTGCTAAAAGACACCAACAGTATTTGCTATTCAAAATACCAGGAGAAAGAAACACAATGTGCGCAACAAAAGAGAATCAAAATCATGTTGTAATTAATCCTTGTAACTGCTTTGATAGCACGGTTCTTGGAAGAATTTTCCTAGAATTGTCTGAGCAGTACACGAGTTTACTTGTTCTTATGCAGTTGTATTTCTTTCTCCTTGTTCTACACATTCCAATAATTGCCCATTTATTGCTAAGCGCTACGAGGAAAAGCAGCACGAACAACGCTTTAAGCAGGGGATTTTCATTCTTGGAACCGCAGTACATAAGGGGTGGGCTTTGCACAAGGGTTGCGAGGCCAATCTTCAGCATCTCATGCGCGAAATGACGGCTCGCCGGCTATCGATAATTGCAATTAATTACGTCCACACGTTTGCACCGGTGTACTTTTCCACCCAACCGCACTCACTTAACGCACGCGTTGCGGATCTGCGCGCATAAGCCTATACACCATGATTGATCCGTACGAAAATCCATATTCGATGGCCGTAGATGTACGCCGAACCAGAGAGCATCTTCCTTACCGCCCGGTTATGACGTGGGGGGGATATGCAACGTTGCAAGCATATGCTGATTATGTGTATCGACTGCAAATGGCACTCACTGTGGGCCAGATATGGACATTTGTTTGGGATATTTTTAACTGGAATTAAGGAGTATCAAATTTAGATGAACAAAGTCGTAAAGAATGTACATTTTGAAAAAGAAATTATAATTTTACAAACACTTCAAACAATTTGTTTGCTACATGCTAAGTGCCTTTATGCAACATAACCATACAAATATAAGATTTGTTTTTCCGCATATTTTTAAATTTGTTTTTTGTTTCCACGCTATTGATTTATTCACTCTTTTTGAAAAATACATTGCATTATTTTTAAATTATGATTTTGATTTTCTGTACCCATGCAAAGCAAAGTACGTCCGATTACTGTCCACTTTTCTCGTTGCTTATCGTTTTTCTGCACTGCCTTCAATATAATTCAATGAAATACAATTTTAACTAACTTTTCTAGTCCTTCTTTTATTCGAAAAAAAAAACCTATCGTTTGTATTGCTCTGTTAGGCATTGTCTAAAATCTATTAGACTATTTATTATGCTTAGCGTAATAAATCAGTTATGACGGATACTTACTAATAACACGAAGTTCGATATCCATTGGTTTTGATCTCCGGTTCTACCTTGTGAAGATCGACGCCGCTATCGCTCGTGTTTTTTGTAATTGAATATTAGAATATTTTCCAAAAATGTATAGTAATTTTTAATATTTTTCTCATACAGATTTCAACATACACAACTTTAATTGTAATGTCGATTATTTTTACAACCGTGATTATGAGCGATAGAATTCAATTGAAAATGTATTTTTGTGTGGATTTATTCATTTGTTTGTAAAAAGTGTTTTGAAATAGTATATTTTTTATATGAGTATGTTAATTCAGTAAAGCATACTTTTTTTCAAGTTTATTTAAATCAATAAATGCATCACATAAATGACGGAAGGTAAACTTATGCTACTAATCTTTTCAAATAAATTTATTACAACTTTATTTGAAATTTTGCTTTTTGTAAAAAACAAAAACCGTTTAATAAAAAATGTGTACGTTATTTTTAAAATTGCATTCACTCATTAACCTGTTCTGGATCACTGTGCGGCGTTAGCGTACAACGAGTGGGCAAAGGTTTCTAGGTTGTCCGCCGATGCTTCTGTCGAGACGATGATGTGTGCCGTATTATTAGCGTAAAATGGTGCGAGAAGCGAACGATGGATTGCGTGGAAATTGGTTTTTTTGCTTAGTGTGCATAATTCTGCCGATAGCTGTTCCTTGGGGAAGAATTGCATTTCTTGCAGATTAGCTAGCTCTTCCACAGTTCGTAGCTGACCGGTGCAGCTTGTGAGCTTCAGCTACATTTTTCAATGAATTTCATGGCGCATTTCTAGTCTTCCACGCAAAAAAATATTCACAAAAGGCAGAAGAAAAATGAAAACAGAGAGTACGAACATCATTTAACTTAATTATGTCTTAAAAATCAAACTAATTTCATCACGAATGATTTATGTCAAAATGAGAGCAAAAAAAAAGTTCCCCATTGCAGGCTGACAGGTTTACCTTCCATTTATTCATGCTTCTTGTCAATTATGTTCCAGTTCCGGTACGGTACCGACCAGCGGAGAGGAAAAATCCGCACTCATAAAACAATCATGTCACACATGTATTGTGCAGACCGAGAAAAGCCCACCCGGTCTCGGGGGCAGTCCGGCATTATTGCGATGCAAATAATTTCTCACTTTGATTGATGGAACAAACCGTCCGTTACTGTCTCCCGCAGCAGCAGAGCGATCAATCAGCGCGGTGGCCCAAGACACAGCAATCTCTTCAGCGCACTCGAGCGGTGGGTCCCGATTCCTCCAGGAGCAGGCAGACGTTCCACGGTTACCGAGAATGATGAAGTAAACGAATTATCTCTTCGGTTACGTCAATGCGGCCAGACCGGCTGGCTCGATTGTGCTGACCGGGGGCTTTCGAGTTACGGGCCATGAGAGCCCACTGAGATGCCTTCTGCCTTCTTCCACGTAATTACTGGTGGAGGAGTGCGCGCACAACGGATACATCACACGGGATACGCCATACGAACAGGTTGATCCTGTGTGCTGACCATTTACGGTGGGGGTTTTACCGAACCTCCTCGATTCAAATGGGGTTACATTTTCGTTTTTCCACCGGATGCACCGGCGTCAGCTCTGGATGCACATCAAGAGCCCGGGAACTCCCTTGACCGAGACACACTCAAACGTCGGAATTACTCGGCCAGAAAACTGTTTGCCATCCTTGGGAGCGAGGGATTGTTGCGAAAAGGGGAAAACATTTTCTCCCGCATAGGAAATTTTGCATATTTTCCTCTTTTTTTGTTGTACAGAGCGGAGTGAGTTGGGTTCTTTCAGGATTGGAATGGACAACGAACAAGCCTGCTGCTTAGTTCCATACTGGGTAGGTCACTGTCGGAAGGGCGAAATTGAAATATTGCATAATTGTGTACATGTTTGTGATTTCAAAATGTGTTTAGCGATCTTTGGAAGGAGATTGGACTGAAGGTTCCGGAGAAGTTGGTCGCTAGAGAATTTTTAACATTGAAACATTGGTTTTGGTGCACAGTGGGCGAATGTTATCCGTAAAAATCCTTTAACATTTTAATTTCCCATTTAATTTTTTTTTTGTCTAAATATGTACACAAGCTTGGAGAAGTATGTGCAATAAGAACTCATTAATAAAAGTTGTTATTATCTGGTTTTTACTAATAAATTATAATTATTCTTTAGGACTAATAGAGGAGTCTGAATCTCTAAAATGAAGATTCAAGAGTCTTTGAAGATTCATGAATCTTCCAGAATATCTAAAGATTTGTTTCTAGACGACTTATGCTCCAAACGACTTCTCACTCAAGATTCTCCTTTTCTTCATAAGCTACAGCATAAAAACATCGATGAATTATGTCAGGACACTAGCACACATTGCCTGCAAATCGGAAATGTCCAACCAACTCCCCGTGTGAGGACATATGCGATGTCAAACCTTAGTTTCGTGGCCTTTCACAGCGGAAACGTCAAACCACGACCTCATTCAAGTGCCTGTACCGTTCCCAAACTGACACGGTCCAGTGCACCGGTTGCAACCCGGGACCCGCTCAACATGGCGCAAAGCATCGTGAAACAGGATATTTGTCAAGCTTGCAGCAGCAGCAGCAGCACCAGCGCAAATAGTAGACTGTGGTTGTAATATGATGCACAGCCAAACACACACACCGTCTGCGTTCTGGCTCAGTGCAAAGAATAATTGTTGCTTGTTTTACACCACGTTTGGCGGTTGTGGCTCTGCCGTCTGCCAACGGACAGATCCGTTACCGGAACAGGGATGATGCACAAGGATAACAGACTGGCTGGCACTATGATAAACGATAATGTTTTTTTTTCGCTCTCCCCACAACGCAAGACGACTCCGAACGGTGATGCACAATGAGCCGTGTAAAAATGGGCCGTAAAATTATGAACAAGCATTTCCCATCGCCGGAACTGGGCTAGAATTTTACACCAGATTAGCTTGCCGCCTGGTACAACACGGTACGGCGCGGCTGTACACACGATTTCACGCCCAATCGTGGCCTCCCACCTTTTTGCCTTTTTCGATTATCCAATTTTTCACCACATCAGCTCACTTCAAACGGAAGGAAAGCATCAACTGTGTGAGTGCGGCTGATGGAAATTTCATGCCTGCATCATTTTTAACCTCGGCAATGTGCGCGGTGATTTCCCGACCGCCGATCGCTTCGCTCGGTTCGCTGCACATGCAAGTGCACATGCACCGTCTGCAACCGTTTCCATAATTACATGCATAGGAAGCGGTACGTGCTGCAGTTAGTGGTCTAGATGGGTTTTTCGTTTGAAGTGATTTCTTTTTCCATTAAGCGCATGTGGATGCCTCCCACATCAGCATTACTGATTTGGTGAATGTGTTCTAGAACGAGCATAAACCGATCCGCGTGTTCCAACATCCATTGGGCGGCCGGTTAAACCGTTAAAGAGGCCTACAAGGTTATACCTTAAGCTGCATTGATAATCCGATTAGCATTGGAAAAAAAGCACACCAACCACCAAATAAAAAAATCCTCTATGAATCAATACAATCTGCACGAAATGCTGCGAGAGAAGCATCTTTCATCTTTCGATACTTTCCTGTGCATAAAAACATTAATATAGAAACCGTTCATCGATGTTCATTGGATGTAATTGGTGTAAATGATTTTATTAATTAGCTTCAAACGCAGTGATGCAATTATCTTTTGATCATTGCCATCATTATAATACACGGATGCATGGCCGCATCACAACATTGTTCGCGTTGTTGACCTGTGGAATGTGCAAAAAAAATAGGAAAGAAAATGATTAGCGCTGGTAAAAGCGCATCCATGGATTGGATCCCTATGTAAATTACATTAAATGAAGAATGGAATGTTTTATGCATTTTCATCCCTATTATGTTTTTCCTCGAAGGCTTTTATACGATCAATCGTTTGTTCAAGTGCTGAGCGTTGTCATTTCAACTTAAACTTCAATTTAATCGATTCGCTTGAACTATCGAGTGTTTATCGAAATTGCTGTGTTGTAAATATAAAATTTATGGGAATTTTTAGATTACAAGCTTTAGTGATAAACTCCATTTAATGATAAATTGAGTTGATTGATTACTTTTTTTCAATTAATGATGCTACTGGGAAGATTTTGTTGTTGTTTTTTTTAATTCCAGGAAAATTTGGAAAGGGATACAATAAAGCCAGCTTCCAAGAGAATTTTAGGACATGCAATGTTGCTTCTTTACCATGTATCTAGTGCTAATAAATCTATTGGTCCGTTAACGAAAACTTTACCTCGTATTTAGTGTTATTAAGAATAAAAGGCTTCGATTTCTACAATTTTTATTCACAAGGCATGTTTTCAAACATTTCTACTATTATAAGAGTCTGGAAGATTAGGATATTTGATGGTTTTACTGATGTTTATAAACACGACTTCCGGGTCAGTTAAAGAAGTGTCTTGGTTAGCAAGGAACATCGACGTAAAGTTAGGCTACTTCCAAACATTAGCTGAGACTTCTTCAGTGTTTTCAGTCACAATACATTTATTGAATATACCGAGTAAAGCACGGGGTTATCCAGTAGGCACTTCAACCGTTTTGGACTGTCAAAGTGAGTCATTCCGGAACTTTTTAAATTCCTGTATCCTGTAAATGATATGTATAAAAATCTCTCTTACAACTTCTAGCCTCTATTTGATCTATATAATACAAGAGTTGATTTTAATCAAAACCAAAGACTTTGCCATTCCCCGGTACGTAGACACATTATTCAGAAGTCTAGTTATTTCAAGTTATTGATGTCCCATATCGAAACGAAAAATCATCTGTCCAAGCTCCGAGAATTGGGTATTTGTTACTTCAAACACCAAAGGTTGGAATCAAGAGATATCTTAAGTAGAAATAATTTTTCATGTAGTAGACTACATGGTCTAGAACAGCTCAAAACTCATACTGGATATCTCAGAATGGAAAATCCCACAAACTTGAGGTAAAAATCGAAATATTTTTGAACAACCCTCGACAGTTTGACTACTCCGATGTTGGCGATGTTGACAGACAGACGGAGAGATCGACATTTTATTCAAAACGAAGTACATTACATGAACAATATTCACAGGACATTTCAGTCCCTCAAATTGACCACCCAATTGGTAATTCATCTTTACAAATTGAACCTTCATTATAAAGCAAACTGTTTGCATCATACTTCTTCGCACTTGTTCACGAAAAAAGAAAATAGGCTAGATTCCTTTGAAACTGCCTCCGTCCGGTACTTTGAACTTCCTCCGAAACAACGGCCGGACCCAGTTACTTTCGTCGCGGGAGGTAAGCCTCTCAGGTGAATCTGTATTGCACGTACATTGACCGTTCAGCCAGTTATTCCCACGACCTTCGTATCGAACGAACTCTTTTGGGCGGCATAAAGTTTTGCACGTGAGAGTTTTGCAGTGTGTGCCTCCTGCTTTTTTTTCCTTCTTTCGATGCGGCACCCTCATTTGATCCTATTGTCAAGGTGGTACAAAATAAACAACCACTCGGACGGATGCACTCGGACTCGGTGCTTTTAAAAGTACGAAAAAAGGGACATAAAGAAGAATGGCCTAGAAGGAGAATGTTTTAAAAATATCCGACAAGTGAACATCGCCGATAGAGTGCGTGATGGAATGGTGCGAGAGGCATTCCTAGACCACCTGAGTGTATCTAATCCTTGCCATTCCATCCTTCGCAGTGTGGAACCGCTGGAAACCACCGATGGCCCAATTTCTTCACGAACTCGACCGTACCGCCGAAGGAACCGCACTAAACAACGTCCGTCCGGCTGGAAGCCGCTTCCTTCTCGCTGTAAGTGAACGTGTGCGTGCAATTTTCCTTTCACACGCCGGAGAAAAACTTCTTACCCATTTTATTTCTCTTGTCGGTTGAGTTGCGTTTTTTTTTTAAAGGCGTACACATCCGTCTTTCATCTTGAAATTGCTCTATTTATGTTCAGTCGTCCTTTGAATTAGGAAATGCTGTTCAAAGCCTACCGGTCGTAGGTTTTGTGTATTTGCCCAGCACCGGAGACTTGCCGTTGGACGGCTGAAGGATATTTTACAACACCGGCACACTGCTGTACTTGGAGGAGTGCTAGAAGCTAGGTTAGTAGGTTAGCAATGACGGGAACCGAGTTGGAGATTTCGTCATTTGATTACATTCAGCATACCTCATGCGAATCCAATTGCGGTACGTTTGGTCCTTCCAGCCGGATCTCCGCCGGGTGCGTGCCTTTATTGCACTGAGTCTTTGTTCCCGTGCCCGTGTTTGTGTGCGTGTATGGTTGGCAACATTGCAATTTTGTGGTCTTGCAGTAGCAGAGTCTATGACGGATTGGCAGTGAAGTAGTCCACCTTGCAAAGAGCATAGAAAAAAGAGCTCCTTCTTTGGGATTTGATAAAAAAAGACCCCGAAAGCCAGGAAACTTGACGCTTGAAATCATTTAAAACCGTCTACTACAACTGCGAAATGGCTGCAGTGAAAATGTTTCCCTCCCCGACTCGTCTAGGATTCGGTGGGCTTCGTTATAAATATTCATGTTCACCCACTCTGCGTACGGGGCGCCATTTGTAGGCACACAAAATACACAAAGAACTCAACCCACCCACACCACCCATCGAATGCGGGCTTCGTAGCGAGCATGACTTATTATTCCCGGCGTTTGGGAGTAGTTCATGTTCTACTAGCTTCGGGAAATGGTATACGTTTCCCGAATATCTAACAAGCTGCCGTCCCCCGTAATGAAAACTCGCCCTCTCGCCTGTGTCCGTTTGCACGTTGTCAAATAGTAATGCTACTGATTTCAATCATTATAATTACTATGCAAATATTGTAACATGTAAGCGAAAGGTGTCGCGACACCGCAGGAATCGGGGAACTATCGTTCACCTTTCCTTCCACCCGGAAGGGTGGGTTTTGTTTGTGTTTCGTGTGGAAACCTCAGGTTGGGAAGTTTAGTGGAGTAGAAGATTCATAATTAACCAATTTTCTTCTACACAATGTGTGCGCGGTGCGTCGCAGTTTTTCACGCGTAAGTTGAAACGTGGTAGCATTATACTTATCACTTTGACGCTGTAAGCAATAAATTAAATTTTGCATGCTTACTCACGGTTCAAAATACGAATTTGGGAAGGAAAATTCCAGTGGAAATTCAAAACTGCTGATTAAGCGAGAGTCATACAATGATTTTTTTGGCATTTTTGTTTGATTAGTGTTTCTCGGAACATCTGTTAAGAAATTATCACGAATGTTGATTTGATACATTATATAAGTCTTTTTGTAGAATAAAAATAATTATTCAATATGTTAGAACACATCTAATAACTAAATTGCAATAGTTTCGTATTTATAAACGAATAGCAGATGAAACTATTTTGACCTTTTTATGAACTTTTTAATCTATTTTTAATTGTTAGAATACAGAATTTATTTGTTAGAATTGTCAGGTCGTCAGTTAGTCTATTGAAAACCGGGAAATAATGGTTTTAGGAGGAAATTTTGGAAAGTTCATTCGACATATCAAATTGCGCATAAATACACAAGAAGGCAAAATATGCCCATAAGAATAATTCAAAAACTTTATGTTAAAAGAGACTCACGCGGTTCCAAAAATTAGTTCAAAAAGGTCCGGTCTGGATAGCATTTTGTTCCCGATCCGTCGTGTAGGAGACCGGCAGACCCGTTTGATATTTCTCTTTCATATGGATTTATTAATTTAATCCATAATGCCTTAGACTTTAACAATTATACATATGTTACATAATAATTCAGCTAAAAAAAATTGGTGAAGCAATCTTTTCTTTTACAAAAAACATTCAAAAGCTCAACATGAATGTGAGAAGAAAAAAAAGTAATTTTATAATAAATTGAGACATTCGAAAGGAGAATTAAGGGACTGAGGAGAAATTGCAATCAAAACGGCTGTTGGGTTGATCAAGTTTAAACCAACATTTGTCTCGTAGATTGAACTGAAAGTAAATTAAAATGTTTTAGTAATGAGTTTTTACAAGCAAAGAATAAAATTTAAAAATTAAAAACAAAAATATTATGAACTATCCTTTAAAGTCTAGTTATAAGAACATTTAAAATACAATTATAGCCACATAAATAAGATTTTGGATATAGTTATAATGCCAAATAGTTCGCTAATCACTTAATATTTTTACAAATACAATTGCGAATGTGATAAATTAATTAAAACAATGAGTTTAGAAGAACAGAATCATGAAAACCTGTTCAGAACCGAACATTGATTTTGTTGCTGTTTTTCAAACATTATATTAATACAATTCATTCAAGAAAATGAATCTGTCAATCAAATATTTGTCATAACTCAATTTAAACGAAAAAAATCTTTCCTCCGTTACAATAACGTGCATTTAAATTTATTCTTTTTTTTCGTTTTCATCAATTTTTTTCCACAAACATCACAGTACAATGTTTAAGTCACCTTTTTTGTAATTTTGTTTTTTGTTTTCAATTCAATGTAGGAAGCATGTCATACAAAAGACACGTTTTGTAGCGATAAGTAGCCAGAGAGCGGACGGAAGACTTGACATTCCTGTTGGGTTTAATTACAAGAAGGGTGCAGAACATGCACTTTTTTACCATTTATTCAATTCCAACAGTGTACTTTTTTGTTTCAAATATTTTATCAATCGTTCCGGAACAAAAAGCTTGTATTTCAACACGCGTAACGGATGCGCGTGTTTTTTTGTTTTGTTTCTTTTTGAAGTTGAAGATAACGGGGGGGATAACCAAGGGACAAGTACGTCCATTCTTTCCCGGCTCTTATTTAAAAGGTGTCAATTTTGACCCCTTTCCGTCTTTGCAACTGTTTGCTAGCGCATTGATATGCTTGATTTTATTTTTGTTTCAATTGCGTTCATTTGCGTCCTTCCGGTCGAAATTCTTGCCGATGTTTCTGTTTCGTTTGTATCGACACCCTCGGTTGCAATTCTTCTAGTCCCGGTGTCTGTAGGGGGTTGAGTGTGTTGGTCCGTTTCAGCTGGTAAATTTAATATTCCGCTTCGTTTCGTATGTCAAGCTGAGAATGATTCGTTACGGAATCGAACGTGAAAGTGGGAAACGGGAAGGTTTTTGTTACCAAAACAAAAAAGTCTTTGAAGGGTCTAAAAGACAAGATGAAATTAAATATTAAATTCCCAAAAAGAAAAATAATTGGTTCACAGCATAGGCAGTTGACAGTTTTCGTTTAGATAAGCGTATCAAAACGAAATCCTTATCCATCGGTGTTACACCATCGAAAAAAATGTTTTGTCTAACGGCATTACAAAGCAAAAGATTACAAGATTTCTATAAAAAAAAAACACCAAGAACGGAAACGAAAAGTTAAAGAAGGAAACTAACAGACTGTACTAAGTTAAACGCAAACATCCGAAAGTCATTTACGAAAAGGTTACCGTAGAAACGGAGAACATGACGACAAAAGTATCGTAGGGAAAAACATAAATAAAAACCCGGAAAACAGTCAAGAAAACAACTATCAGTTTCGTCCTTATGGTCTTTGCAACCCAGCCATGACCGTGCGGGCCACGGCAAGCGTGAAACAAAGCCTTTAAAAAATATGCTCCACCGGGTAGAAGAAATCCCGCAACTCACCTGCAAATGCCGGAAGTGAAGCACACACCGCATTACTGTATTCCGTGTAGGGGAAAGCAGGAAAATCGTCATCGGTCTTTGTTTTCGCTTCATTTGTTTGCTTTTCCTCTAGCCGTGAAGGTATAAGCAGGCCAGTGTGCCAGCTTTTTATGGACTGGTGCGTATTTTCGTTTCCCCGAGTTTTTTTTTTCACCTGGACACGGCTAACTCTCGGGCGATACAAAGCAATGGAAAACCTCCTGGTTCAGAATGGCCCTAACAAGTAGCGCACCCATCGGTTCATTGTTTGAGCGGTTTTATTATGTGGTGGTCCTTGATGTCCCCCCCCCCCCTTTGCCACCCGATCCCTACCAAGCCTTGCCAGAAGGTGTACAGGTACGGAGTCGCCCTGTCCTGGCGCTTATGAACCTGGGTATCTTTAAGCTATTATCACTCTCGACACTCTTGGCGCCGGCCGGCAACACACCAGGTCCTGTGCAAATATTGATTCATAAAATTATGTTTGAGTTTGCGTTTCAGATTTCCCCGTGCAGCGTACCGCAGTCGTGTCCAGCACAACTTCAAGGTTTGACCGGCCAACACGATAACACGGGATGCACGCCTGCCTGGCAAGCAACTGGTTGATGGGAAGCAATCCCAATTCTTTTTATTGCTTCCTTTCCCTTTTTTTCCCCATGCTGGACATCATCACACAAACAAATTCGCTTTTCACTCTGTTTTCCACAGCGACAAAAAAAAGTGGTGGAAAATGCACGTGATGTGTGAAATGGTGTCACCGGCCAATGATGCACCCGCAAGGGTTTGACGTGACGTGCGGATATGACATTAAATGTGTGGCGGTCGTCGTGGCTGAGTTTGGGCGAATAAAATGTAATAAGCTCTAATAATGCTATTGGGTCACGTACCACTTAGTGAGAGCTTTTTTTATATTATGTATGTGTCCAGGGAATGGGGATTAATTGAAGCATGCAGAGGTATAAAACATTTATTATTTAAAGTTACTTAATTTAGCATTACCTTGTATAATTGAATTAACATTTTGATGGGGGACATTAATATTTATTTTCATTGATGATTGGTGTGGAAGTCGTAATCTGAAAATTGACTTCATTTGGCATGGAATATTTCATAGTTTAATTGTTGCTCAGTATACCTCTTGAATTAATGTTTAGCATGAATATTGCTATCGATTGAAGTATTGCTATCGATACTAGTATAGACTCAAAATAGAAGAAAAAGTTCTTCAATTTAAAAAACCAGTTCTCTTTTTGAATCACCTAATCATATAATACGAAGCAGTATAAAGTATGAAAATGATAGATTGGCTTGGTAAAACAAGAAAAACCTTTGTGTCAACTTTTCATTTATTAAAAATGAGAGTAAAAGAATTCAAAAGACAAAATGGAATTAAAGAAACCTGTATCAAGAACAAATAAAAAATCTAAGAAATCGTAAAATGATACTAATTAGTTGAACTGACGATGCAGAAATGAAAATAAAACCATAGAAAATAAGAAAAAAATTAATGAATATCAACAAATTTCAAACTACTATTAAATTATGATTAAAATTGGTGGACGAACAGAACTTAAAATAGAAATAAATGACAACATACCTATATTCAAACAAAGTTTGGAAATGATCGTGAAGTTGATTCTCTGAATATGATTACATCTGATATGAGAGAAGGAACATCATCTTACCTACAGCTTTACATAAATTGAGCAATTTCGTTTTAATTGTTTGACGGTTTTCATTAATTTATTTGTATGTTCTTCTTTGCTTTTGTATATAAACTGAATGATTTCATAGTCATTAGCTATATTAAATTATTTTTCTTATTTGTTATGATCTTTCATTCATTTTTTTGTGTATTTGTTTACTCATTTTGTTATTTATTTATCTTGCCTTTCTTATTATCTTAATCCATTCGATGATTCATTTTTTATATTTTTTTATTTTTGCAGTGTATTGACAGTTATTTTTGTTTTAGAGATTTCATAGACTCGATGATTCTATTTTTAACTCCAATAGAAAAGGATCTTCGCAAAGATTTTTGTACTAGTAAAAAAAGCTGTAAAATATATTCAAAATCAAGCTCAACATACTACAAGCATTGAAACACAACTCTAAAAACACATACTTCATAAACTATCCTGAACTCCAGTCAGCTGGTTAAACAAAACAGGATAAATGGCGGACGGTAGTAAACGAAACAAAAAAAAAACACGGAAAAGAAAACAATCACGAAATCATAACTGACCTACTGTGCTGGAACCTTCATTAGGACACGGACACGGTTTGTTACGCCCAGCAAATGATAACAATAACACAAAAGCAGCCAACATCGGCTAATGACCGCTTATGCACGGGAGAAGCTGCCCGTTGAACTGGTTCCATTTACACTTCCCTTTCAACTCTCCACCACACTCCCGTTCCACGATGGTGGAGCATTTTATTACACTCTGACCCGTATTTGAAACCCAACGATACATCCCGCGGACTCATTAATGTGTTAGTACGAGTGTGTGTGTGTGAGTTTTAACTGTACGGCAGGTTGCGAATATTTGCTTTCGCTCACGTGAACCGGAGCCGAAACACGTGAAGGTAACACCGGGAAAACCGGAGCTGGTTTTAATGATACCCCAGGATTGGTGTACACTTCTCCTTTGCCGCGGTACCGGAAATCGACAGAGCGCAAAGATTTGCTGTATATATCCTTGCACAATTTGTTGTTTTTTTTCCCACATTCAGGTTGCGCACATGTAAATGGTTCCCAAAGGGCGCGCGAAAGCAGGGGGCTCGTATTCATCCCGCACGGTACAACACACGGTATTGCACATTTCTCGGTCAGCAGTTTTCATTATAATTTATTATACGCTCGCTGAAGAAATTCGCTTCAGTTGGTTCCAAACGGGCGTACGTTTATCTTGCTAGTTGTTGTTTCTGTACCAACTCGCGCTTCCAGGCACGCAAGGATCGCACCAATTGGCAGTGGAACGGCCTCACGGTATATGGGATGTGCGGCATTCACATATGCTTATGCTCGATGCGTACATGTTTCCGGCGTTCACGGTTTTATGATTCGGTTTTTGTTTTGTTTTTATTCGCCTCCTGCAGCACGCTGTGATTTCAGTATTTGCTTCCGTTAATTTTTGCAACTGTAGCATAATCTCTTGCACCACGCGGCGCGCCCATCACTTCTTCTCGGCATCTCGCTACGATACATTGTGTGCTGCTGGAGCGTACATATTTGCGCACCAGTGACGTTTTTGGGGAAGTGCAATCGTAATTGAACGGTTCTGTATATGCGAACAGCAGCAATTGAGATCCAGGAATATGAGAGTGCAGGATGAGCACTACAAAATGGAAATGCGTGGATGAATAAAAATATTTAAATTAATAATTAAACCTAGCAGGCGGATCAACGGATACATCGGAAGTTGTGGAAAGCATCTCATCTCGTAGCAAGGAATTGATTATTTGGCTTACGTAATCAGCAGGTCGTTGCAATGCAGTAAAGGGAATTTTGGGAACAGTTGACAAGATCAATAACTACTCCAAATTATTATAACACTCACATGAAACTATAAATCCAAGACATTGTTCATTGCATCTCAAAATTAAACAATTCATGGAAGTCTCCAACTTGAAGGATCCAATCATAGAACAAGTTTCAATAACAAATATCTACAGTAATAATTCCTAAACAATTGGAGCAGATCGGTGGTCTAGGAGATAGTTGTGCAGTTCTTCATAGGGGATTACCGAAGATCACTTTCGATCGAATGCCTTCTCCAGCCAATCCATTATCCCGGCCTTCATGGCGGACGCATCAACGCCATCTTACCACCGGTTGTCCGGTGCCATTCACATGACCAGCCCACCGTCTCTACTTTTAGAGCTCGTGATTATTTTCCTCTCAAATGCGGCTAAGAGGGTTCCACCAACTTGAAGGTGTTTGACAAATCTCAGAGGCTTATATGAGTACTGGAACTATACAACAAGGTCTATGGAATCCCAGCGATGATCGTGCGACAGGCATTTTAAATACAGAAGTTTTCTCAGTCTGTAGAAAGACTCGTTGGAGGAAAACGCACTAACTGAAAGAAAGGTGAAACTTTGGACGACTTCAGGCTGGTGCTACCATCATTTTGAATTTAGCCTAGTTAATTATCATTCTGAGGTTTTCTGCCACCTACTCGAGCCTCTGATGTGCATCTGCTACATAGGAGAACAGCAAACCGATGAGCATCAGTGTATATCAGAATTTGGATTCACTTGATGGAGATAGCTCTCGAAGTTTCAATGTCTAATTATTTGACATTGGATCTCACACGAAGTTTTGTGGATATCAGTTATTGTGGAGTGCATTCAATTCGATTTGAATTTTCAACAGATCAGCTTTAGTAGCTCTTAATGTGAGATGTACTTCGCTCTAATGATCCAGAGGAAAAAAACGTCATGACCGGGAATGTACAGGTGATAGCGTTTTATACTTCTGGAGCTAAAAAACGATTTATATAAGGACATTCTTCATCAAACCCAGAAAAACCTCAACACTTTCGGGCTCATCCAGAGCTTCTTAGCGAATATCTACGAATTACCATCAATTCTTCGAAATACACAGTTATTGAAATGGGTACACACAGAGTTGTCAATTGTTGCATAAGAAACTGCTGAATCTTCCGGGCGCTGGAGAGTTATTAATATAATCCATCGGCCTTATTATTGAAGCAAACAATTTGCAATCTTCACACACACATTAGAAATCCCAATAAACCCACACAAAACAGCTTAATGCGCGCAAGAAGAAGATCTCCTAAGAAACAGATATTTTCTATTCAATCCTTTCCCCAACATGTAGAAAAAAAAGGAATATAAAATCCAGTTCGGTTCGCATTATTGCTGACGATAGCGTGTGCAAAGGCTGCTGCTGCCAGCGCACACGTGCGATTGAGCGAGATTTTTCCCTTTTAAGACAGCTACCGTACGGTCCCAGGCGGTACGACTTTTGAATAGTGAACAGTACCGCCTAAATCGCCAACTAAGCATATCCCGGTAAGACACCGGGGTTTTTCGGCTATTCCTAGAAGGAACTCCACCCGAAAAAGGCCATGTACAAAATGGGAGATGTTTCTCCGGGTTTCTTTTTTTTTGCTTCTTTTTGGTTAAGGCACACTATGGCCGGAAAATGTATCAAAAATTATTTTATTGAATTCTCGGGCACGGGAGAACGCAACCGAAGGCCACGAAGGATGGAGGCGCACAGATCGAAAGATCTGTCCTGTATTTATCATTTCCTTCCTGTCGTTCTGCAGGCGGAAGCAGAAATTGGGTCGAAATGGATTATGGAAAACAGGCGGGATGCTATTATGAATATAGATTTAATAGAGGTTGGCGCAAGGATGCCATGTGTGGTATTCTCCACAAAAAAGAAAAATCCTTCTCACTCACACACACACCTCCACATGGATGAAATTGATCCCTTTTTCCGGTGGACAATCGAATATTGGAAGCGTTTTACACGAGGATCAGTGGGATGAAACGGATGGGAAGTGGATTGTTGAAATGCTTCCCTTCCATCCAGATCGTGGCCATGGTGGAGCATTGGATTTTACGGTGGAAACCGGTCGTGACCAGACACGATGGGAGGTGCCTTGGTTTTTAATATGCCTTCTCATTCTTCCGGTCCATAAAAGCGAAATAAAAATGCATCGAACCTAAAAGGTTGACGGTGTGGGAGGGTGGAAGTACACCAGAGGAGGGGTGAGATTTTTCACATCATCGAAGGTCCACTCTAACGCCTTGCATAACTGATAGGACGCTTTGCTCGGTCAGCAGTGTAACGTTGAAGCTAATAGTGTCCAGAGTAATGGGGCCCAGACTACATCCAAACGCTTGAGAGTGACTTTCATATTCAGATTCCTGGTCCGTACCCGACTCTGCTACGAAGTTGAACGATATGGGTGTCTCACACTTGATTTTTATTTTCCACTCCAAAAACAGCACTTTTGATGTCGTCCATTTCTGCCCGCCAAAGGTTTCGGGAAAAATGGGGGAAACCTTTGGGAAGTAAATGATCCGAGAAAGCCTCCGAGTTGTTTTTATCGGACCAGTTTATCCGACCTGGTCGACCTCTCCTCTCCAGGCCAGGGAAATTGGTGCGGGTGATGCTTGAAAGAAAAACAATAAATATTCAAATTTGCACCATCAATCCATTCTGGTACGCCATTCCGTTCCGTCATACCGGGTCCAGCAAAATGGATTCAGTACTTCGGGTTTTCGGGGCCGAGATGACACATCCAATTTTTTGTTGCCTTCTCCAGGGTGTTTTTGGTGTAGGACACAGCAAAAGGCGGTGTTAGCACAATGTTAGGTTAATACTCGGATCCCGGTCGATTGGTGCCGACAGGGATGATTTAGCAAGCAAGATCCCAGGACATCCCTCCCCAAAGAAAAAAAGCTGTCAATCAGATTTGCGTACAGTTTTGTTGTGGAGCCGGGTTTCTTCCAAGCTTTCCAAGGCTCTCTTCACGGGGACAATTTAAAGTCATTCTGCTGATTTCCGACCCAAAGGAAAGTGGAAGAAGGGACGCGATCAACCGGAAGGATTGGCAACGGAGTGTGGAAATGAAATGATAAAAAGCCAATGGCCATAACCCTACCTGCCGGATGGCATCATTTAGAAGCCGATACAGCACGGTACGGTGGGTCAGCAGGTTAGGCTTCCAGTCCAGGTCCTGGGAAAGGTCAATCGATGCTGCTGTCCTGGACCTGGACCCGGCACAGACTGGAGCTCGGGATTGATTTCATTAAATTTTGCTCATCGTTCCGAATACGGTTTCGGAATTCAAGGTGATTGGGTTTGATTGGGACGCCTCTAGAGTCGGGGAGTGTCAGAGATATTGCTCTCGTTCGAAGGATTCCGATTAAACGTTTCTGTTGTTGTTGCTGCTATTCGAGGGTAGTCGAAAACACGTCCGATTAGGATCGTTCGTTTATGGTGAATTGAAAATTAAATCTTGCACAATTTTCATGTGTCTCGTGTGAGGGTTCTTATCTCGACAGAAGCGTATGGAAGGGTCTCCACAAATATGCTACTCCGATTACGTCATGGGAAAATGTTTCACCCGGTGTATCTGCTTTTGTTTCGCCACTGCCACAAAGTGGATGATTTACATAACTATAGTTTTTTAATAAACTCCCATTCCATACAGAGCACCAGATGAGATGGGATTGGTTTACCATGACAATGGTAAGCGCAGGACAGGGTTTGTTCACATTTTCTTTTCTCCAACTTCCCAACAACAAATAGGTGATCAATAGGGCGAGAAAATACCCCTTATTTTATGTTTTTCGAGGCTGGCCCGTACACCGGGTGGGTTTGTTATTCTTCACTCCGCCAGCCTGTTTTGATTAGATCAATTTGAATATTGAAGAGGTATTATAAGGCAAAACTGTTCACACATTCTGAGGCTCGTGTGTGGAAGCAACTGCATCTCTGGTGCAAGGCGCGGACTGCCTTTTTCTGTTGTTGTTGAGTCCGGGAGAAGCACCTAAGTACCGAGTGTTGAAAGATAAACAAGTGAATGATGAAAATAAAATACACCTCAGTCAGTTTCGGTGGCCTCTTCCCTGTTCACGTGTGTTGTGGTATTTATTGTTCGCCTTTACTTTCTCAGATCCTTCAGGTGGTCTCTCGCCGGTTTATGATCTGCCCGTAGCCAGACCGGGGGCACATGAATGTTTATTCATTCGAGTATATATTTTCAGCTCATCCAACTTCCGGGCTCCAAATGTTTAGCCTCTTCAGGGTTCCGTTTTGTTGTGTGTGCGCGCTGAATGAAATTTATTCCAGAAAAAAAAAGACTTCGTCACTCCGTTGTCGAGAGTATAAGTTCATTTGGGTAAAGTTTCCTTATTTGCCACCAAGAAGTATTCGGCATACGAGCAGACACACAAACAGCACAAAGAGATGTTGCTGTGGCACACAAGGTGTACACAAAAATTAGGTTCATAAAAATGCGAACACTTTCATGGCTGGGCGCGTTCGGGTATTTGCATAGCTTCGATAGCGTCTTCCCTTCTCCGGACGTACATTTTCCAACCTCCCCCCAGAAGGTGGAGTGGCTGTTGATTGTTTGCTGCCAAAATAACATCCAAACTCCTAGGCTGCCTCCTAGCTTCGAATGGCACAAACTCAATAAACGGAAACCGGATCTTTTCGGAGTTTCGGGATAAAGGAAGTCCCCTGCTTCGTCCTTGGCGGGCCTGTGGAAATGAAAAAAATAAATAGGTGAGCTTTCTGTTGTTCAAATTCATCTAAGCGCCAGCCTGGTTTGGTAAAGTTTCTTCTTACGCTCGAGTCAAGTCGATTTGTCGATTCCGCTGGCCGCGTTTTCGCCCACAAATGCGTTTTCTTTGTTCTTTCCGTCAGTGGTACACTCGGTGTGCCATTTTTTTCTTTCTTTCGTGCCCTTTGTTTGCATTCCCTTTTCACTGAAGGACCCCAACACAGGGACATCACACACAAAACGCATCATCCCGCGCCCAGGGACGCAGTTTTGTCGAGTGCCGACTTGTGTTGACGATTGCAAATAAAACATTCTGTTTGTACGGTTGATGTTGGACGAGACCGGGCAAACGCCATTCGGTGTGGATGCCACGAGTGGATGAGGAAATGTTCTTAAAATTTCCTGCGGTTTGGCGCCATTAAGTGAATGGGAATATTGTTTTACTTGCGCCGGGGTGGGTACCGTTTCATGTTTGATCAGGATTTTCCTTTATTGTTACGGAAATGACATACCGAAGGGGACATTGAAGATTCGGGGGTTTTTGAAGAATGCGTGGCGAAATTTTTAAGAGCAGCATAAAACTTGAATTATGCGCTCGTGGAGAGAAGATACTCACATTAAAGAACCACCGGGGCCACATTCTGAAATGTACAGTAATGCGAATTATTAGCTCCGGCTGCTTGCATGTTGAAGTAAATGCCTACTCCTTCCAGGCCTCCGTATTCTGGAGCATTCTTGTAACGGCAAGTCTTCATGGCTCGGTAAGCTTGAAGCCTCCTTCAGCGTGTGTTTAAACACTGTTCACGCACTGGGTCAAATGCTGTCGTTTGTTTGTTTTGCTTCCCTGCCATGGTGGAGGATGCTCCGTCGTTAGAAGTACATTAAGCAAGTCACTGACTACAACGTTCTCAAGACGTCGTCGATGGCGATGGTTCGGTTTTCGGGGAGCATCGTAGCAGCACCGAAGACACTTGCGAGCGTCAGCACACGCATACATTGTGGCCCGTTGACCCATTTAGCCGTATCCTGTGACATTCCACGTTCCTTTCGAATCGAATGCAGGCAGGCGAGCGTCTTCTAAAATTCTGGTCCCCCACTCTGCTCGCTCTGCTGATACTCTGCCGACGGCAGCAGTTTCCATCGATCTTCCGGTGCCGGTGGCGCACTTTTCGCCTTTTCATCGCGCACCCGGGACGTGTACGGTACGCTTTGTTTTCACACAGAATCCACAGCCATCACATCATCGCCTCCGTCAGCATCATGAAAAGGCAATTACAGGGCATCTCATTCGCATAAACAAACGATAAACATTGCCCCGGCCAGGGCGCTTTTCCTCCCACCATTTTCTCGGGACATTCAAGACACACACACACACGCTCGACGGTGTGTGTGTGTGTGTGTGTGTGTGTGTGTGTGTGTGTGTGTGTGTGTGTGTGTGTGTGTGTGTGTGTGTGTGTGTGTGTGTGTGTGTGTGTGTATGTGGGAGGCCTATCATCAACCACCGCATAATGGATCGCTGTGCATAAACATCACATATTTTCCAACGAGGCGAAGAATGATACCAATTAGGACAATTATTCAAAACACACTCGACAATGTAAATTAATATGCCATTAATTCCGCTTCCAGGCAATGGGAATATAGGGCTGACGGAGGCCGGCCTGGGTGTGGTGATTCTTCCTGCCCCGGCCCGACGTCAGATCGAAGTGGCCTCTTAGCATTAGCATTTTTGTCGTCAATGTCAGCGAAACGAATGCCATTCGACGGAAGGTCCTGCTAGAAGGATGCCGAGTGGGTGCATCTAATTACGGACGCCATGTCCTCCTAGCCGCGGGACGCATCCTTCGCTGCAAATGCAAATTGGCGAACTGGGTCACATTGGTAAATTATTACCGCAAGGACCTTTTTGTGTGTGCTCCGTTGTCCCTGCCACGCCACTCTTGGCCGGTGCTGAATAATTCAGAAGCTGCAGAATTTATGTATCCACGGGAAGGTCAGTTGGTCGGGGTTTGCAGACCGCCCGCGAGGTTGTAAATTTCACCGGACGATGTATTGTGAACCCCACACGCGACTGTCGCGAGACAAGCGATTCGATGTGCCGTTCGTCAAGGACGTCAGGGTCCTTTGGTTTCCTGGCAACGCGTCATTAGATTTGCATCCAAACGCACCCCCGTTGACAAAGGACCTGCGGAAGATGAACCTTGGAACAATGGGAGGCGTTGGAGTGATGTTTGTAAACTTATCACGATGGGAGATTCCAAGGGTGTTCTCCAGGAAGCCACCCACAGACGCATACCCTGTGTTCGGCTGAAGATGGTAATTATAGGTGAATATTTCCGACCACTTTGACAAGGACAGGAACCGTGAAGAATGCCCAAGTCACTCGGCGGGATATCTGTACCTGTACGCACGAGGTCCTTTATTTTCGGGTTCGTTAACACTCGGGGAGGAGGTTGTTGTGCATTCGAAATACGACCCAACGTATTGCGCACTGGAAGGATTAAACAGTCGGAGAGATATTGCTGCAGGATGCTGTTACAGAGCTTTAGTCTTACCGGGAGGAGGGCCAAGGTTCGATTCGTCTCAGTGTGACGTATGGAAGCGAGGGCGTAAAAGTGTATTTTGTGAAATACGATTAGCTTCGGGGAGATTTGGAAGCGTGTTGTTCGTACTTGATATGTTTACATGACACTCGAATGCGATGCATCCCAACCTGTCCAACCTTCTCCGTGAAATTTTAGATTAAGTACACGAGTTTTGTCCTTTCCCTCATGGTAAACATTGACCTTAAACGAAATTAGAAACAGGTGAAAATAATTTAAAAATAAACTGAAGAACTTTAAAGATCATGTTCGATTGTTTAACGAACTCAAATGAAACTCAGAATTTCTTTCAGGGAATTGAACTATACAAATAAGAGTTCAGGAGGTATATGATTTTGATTATTTTATTTTGATCGTTTTATCAAAGTTTATGGTAGTGAGAAAATCTTGTTACTTAACTAGATAATTGACAGTTTACTTTATAAATGAAAAAGCAGGAGACTAGACAATTCATTATAGCTAATCCATTATGCACTTTATGCTCGCTAGATAAAAGGATCTGCAGGAGCTTAATTAAACACTTTTAGGAGGTTAATTAATTTCTAGGGGAAATTCGAAAATCAGTTGAATTTCTGGAAATGGAAATCGTAAACCATTTACTACTATTTAAACTTCTGATTATATCAAACAGACACTACAGATATGGTGCAAGTAAACACGAATTCGTAATTCACATGAAATGCATTGGACCCACGTAGTGCTATAAATGATTCTGATGTGAATTTTGGTTAGAGAATTCACTAAATTAAATTCAATAAATGTGCCAACCTCATCCAAAGCTGTACAGAAATATAGCAGACACTAGAATATAATTTAGACCAATAGTTCCAAAAATTTACTATCCAGTACTTATGCTCCAAGCACTTTTGATAACACTTAAAGATATTAAGATTTTAAAGATATTTGTTTCATAAAATAATATGTTACTTTGAAAATCGATTATTTATTTAACAATTATTGATGTGATCTATGTAATCAATTATTTGTAACTTCAGTTACAGGTATCCATCCGTTGTTTTCTTTTGTAGTTTATGTATGCCAGGGAAGCTTTTTGTGTAGATGGCCTTTTAAAATTCTCAAATATTTTTCTATTGCTCTGTAACTTATTATCAGGTTATAATTTTTGTTCTACCAGATACTGCAAGGAATATTAGAGACATTTTCTGTGAATTTCGATAAAGTACTTGCATAATATTAAACAGATACAAATTTGAATAAGAATTGATCATTGTTTGTTTATAGTAATAACATTGTAAAATAAGACATTCATTAGATAGATATATAAAAAAATAAATTAAATACTTTTGCTCTTCTATAATATCGTCCTACAACTATTGCCTACCGCCCCTGGTGAGCATTACAAAACGCTGATCTAGAGTTTTAAAATTTGTAGAAAGAATAAATTACCTTACAAAAATGCAAACCATGCCATATGCTTGGCAAAGATGTAACAAACAAAAAATCACCGCCAGCACTCTTTCTCACAAAGGGAAAGCAGGTGAGTAAATATTGTTTCAGCATCCTTAACATGTTCATTCCACCCCCCCGAAGAACCGTTCATAATCCACCACTTCCTTTCGGGGAGTTATGAAGCATGAAAACGGATTTTTTGTTTTTTTTTTTAAGTAAAGAACGCTCTCCCGGGACGTGTTCCAAAAACCCAAAACTGCAGCCGGGTTGCAGTTTCTCATGAAGATGCTCCGCATCGTACATATAAAACAATAAAAGCGCTAAACTCTATTAACAAATCAAACACCACTCGTCCGTTGTTGGTTTTGTCGGTCGGGCTGAAAATTTTTGAAGAAAATCTTACCATCCTGCCAAAAAAAAAAGGGAACGAATGCTAAACACGAACAGTTTTCCGGCGCATCCAGTTACAAGATACACCGTGCTGATTTTGTTTGTATGCAACATTTCGGGTGCAGTCGATCGAATGCATCTCCCAGTCCCGCGCACACACACACACACGAAATCAAGTGGAACGAAATAAAAAAATACATTTGCTTCCGTTCCGGCTAATTAGTGCGATCGTCCCGCCGGTTGTGCCAGCTGGCTTTTCGCGTGCTTTGTTCCTTCTTTCGCCCGGACAACAACGGCAGGATCCGAACCCCCGAAAGATGAGATTATTTCATTTTCAGCTGGTTGCAACCTAGCCTTACATTCTGTAGGTTGTTTTTTTTTCTGGCTCCTTTGCATCTTTTTCTGTTAGTCGATTCGCTTCGTTTTCGAGCGTGTGATGTGCGTGAAAAATTGCTTATATTTGTTTGCATCCACCGTTCTACGTACGGCAGTGAAAAAATGTAAAACAGGACACGGTCCTAATCACGACAGCGAATGGGGGAAACGATTTCGGACAGAAACGGTTCTCAGTTCGCGCTGGAAGAGGACCATTTTTAAAAGCTCGCTTCCAACAAGAGACAAGGGCGTTATCCTGTTGACAGCGGATCGTTGGGAAGGTGGGTAAAAAAGGGACCAAACGGGCTATTCCGGTTCGGGTGGTCCTCGTTAGAATGCAGGGTCCGAACAGAAGTTACAGGACATGCCGCCGTGTAGGTTGTATGTTTTTTTTTGGGAATATCTTTTTGTCCCTTCTTTCCCATTGCTGTACATCACCTCAGGAGGTCAAGCTAGGGAACGGTGGTTCGTTTTACGTATAAAAAAAGAAATCCAATCCCGATGGCCTCACACACGCGTGCTTTCTTCTCCACTCGGAATGAAGGAAATGAAGGAGGCGAAGGACGTGTCAAATCGTTAACAAGATATCCCCGCATTCGCTACGCATTATGGATGGCCGTGATGGGTGATAGACTGGGAACTGTTTCGTGGAAGCCGTCGTGTGGGTAAGCATGATGATGTCGTTTTGCCTTTCCCCAGCGCAATGAGCGATGAGTCTTCTGGGAGGTAAGCATCCAGTTGTTAAGGGAGATAGATATTGTTCTTACTGTACACGATGTATGAAGAAAGTTTTTCATCAGTAAGGTATTTTCATGAATATTTCATACGGGCAAGTAATTACTGCTGCTCAGTTTAAAAGACAAACATTAACAGAAACAACAAAGTATGTGCAACTCCCATCACCAGCATAATTGCTCCATTGCGGATGACGCATTTTGTGTGCATCTCCCCATCCCCAAGATCCAGGAATCCTTCCAGCCAGGGTGGTAAAAAGTTGCTTCCCTTCTGGATGAAACAAAGTTGCTCAGGTCCCGGTGGAGACAAGGAAGATTGGGGATACTGTCAGTTAGATGTCGCCTTTAGGTGCATTTTGCTGCACCCAACATCCTTCCGTGTTTTGTGTTAGCGAGGAGGAAAAGTCTCCAATAAATTCCGGTATTTCTCCTGCCAGACAGATGGTACGTTCGATAGGTGCTACATTTGGTGCTACACTATCGTTGCGACTACGACGCTAGAAGAAACCCTTTCCGATCGACAGCCATTCGGTTTCATTTAGTTCGGATAAGTGTGGTGTGGCACGTGTACTGGAGTGAACGAAGGCTTCGAAAGGCTCTGTAGCTTGGCGAAGTTTGCTGATACGAGCGATATAAGGGTGTGGTGTGCCATGCACCGGATGGGAACATGTGTACACTTCAAGAAGTTCAGTCAACCGAGTACCGGGAGAGCAAACAGTTTCAGAAACGGATGTGTCTTTAAGCGCCGAACCTTTCCCCAGATATTTCGGGCTACCGGGTAAAGCATGCCGCGGATGTCTTAAAACAACATGCGGCAGCTTCTTCGGGGCACATGTGTGTCCTTCGAACCGGACACCACACTACCGAAATTGCTACTGACCGTTCGACGGGACGGCATCCTCGGAAAAGGACACTTCGAGACACTTCATGGAAATAAAATTGAAAAGCCAAAGAAGCAAAAAAACGAGGACTATGCAGGACCTCTTTGCGCAACTTTAGCAACAAGGGTACGCCGTAACTGAGGGTAGATATAATAAATTGGTTCGACTTCTTGAAGATGTCAGCGGATGCGTCGGGGATATTTAGTGTCTCTTATCCAACTGCTGCAGATTCTTTTGCGGGATGTTGCAGGATGCCGTGATGTGCTGTTGCAATTGTTGTTTCTCTCTCTCTCTTCTCTTCTGGTTTATGGACCTCACCAAAGTCTAAACGAGGTTTCGAGAGATGAACTTCCTGCGAAGCAAATATACGTACACACCAGCCTGCGCGTTATTTAATCTAGTTTTATGATCCCGATGTGTGTCTGCTGGTGTGTTTATTGCAGCGTATTTTTTGGGAGTTGGCGCCGCACACAAACACATCTTCCCTCAGCGTCAGTGACAGGTTGTTTGCGGCAGGTGTCAATATCTGCCGCAAGCCTGGACTGCCATCAAAACAGGCTTTAGAATTTAATTGAGTTTCGTGAAGGTTTCGGTCAGCTGAAGTTGGTACGCCAGTTTCATTATGAGTTTCAAATGTTTCGGTACCCGGATGGTTGGCGGAGGTCATAAAATGTCCCGAAACTTATTCGTACCGTTTTGTGCTGGCTTTTTTTGGTTTGGTTGAGGTATGGTTTCTAATAAAAATGTGATTAAAGGAAGAAAAATTGCGTGCCGTTCGGGGATTGTTTTTCACTTTGGATGGAAAATTCCCACCATCAATTCTGCCGCCCGGTCGTGTGCCTCACGGAGCGTGGATCCTTTTCCGACCGACACACCTTTTCGCTGTCGTAAGACAAAAAAGACCCGCCTTGGACAACATTCAAATGTTTACCTTAGGACGGATGGACGCATACCGCCGGGGGGGCGAAAATTCAGCCGGCAGAGACATTCTTGTGTCATTGGATTTATTTCCATCGTTTCGTGCAGCCTCCTTCCCGCTTCGGGTTTTTCGGTCTCCTGGAAGCCATGAAATGCGCGAAATTCAATCTGAATCCTTCGAAAGTCACAACGGCACAGTTTGCCTTCTTACGGTAGGGCAGAAGGTTGGTTTGTGTTTTCGTGTTGGATTAGTTGGTTCGGATGTTTTATTTTTTTGCTACAAAATTTTTCTTACCACCTCCCCGATAACACGATGGGAATGTACGAGAGAAGCAAATGGTTGTCGGCGGTGGTACGGCCTTTTCGATGTTCTTCCCGAGCGGCTGACAGAGCCTAAAATGAATCGAACCGAATCCACCGACTTGCTGCGGGGAGGTTGGTTAAACAAATTGGAATTAAATGAATATCCACCAGCTCCGGACGGGAAGGAGACGCCACTTGAGACGGGCTGAAGAAGAGGCATTTTATTGAAAGTGAAGATGATGAGAGTACCTTTCGAGACTAGACTTCGCGAGACGTGTCCTTTGGCGAATGAAGGCAGAGTCGCGCCGAGTTGTAATAATAATAGTAATAGTTGGTCTTTTCGATGTTCTTACAATACCAACAGTGTAAATAAGAGAATTCCCAGAAAAGATTTTTGTCAAATTCTTAGTAATTTTCAAACTTCTATATAAATATTAAAATAGGTGGTTACATCTATATAAATAGAAATGAACATTGGTTATTTTGTCCGGGCTAAAACGCGAGAACGGTTAGACCAATTTTGACGATGTCTTCGGATGATTTGTTCCTTTTTGTCCAACAGAGATTTTCCCAAATTCCCAAGGAAAATGCAGAAATAAGGAACAACAGGAAATTCCAAGATTTTTCTATCAACCATGAGCAATTTAAAAATGAAAACAATGCCTACTTGGAGAGTTTTGATATGCAAATATGTTCAGGAAAGTAGTCAGTAATCGAAAGTAGTTATGAGATCGCACTAATATTGGTTGACGTTCCCAACGACATACGCAAGAGGAAAGTATAACTTTTAATAAATTTCTTACAATCGGTATGATTGTACGTAATGGAATAACCATAATCCAGAAAACTTCAATTTTCCTTAAGTAATTTTCCTTTATGTATTACTTCGAACTTTCGAATATTCTGTATCTGTGATGGTCTGTGGAATAAATGGTGGATTCTCCCTTTAGCGGAATGAAAGTTGGGGCTCAACAACCGTACTCGAATTTGATCTACTTGAATCTGATGAAAGAATCCTGGGGGTGGGTTGACTTCGACGATCATCGGGTCTTCGATCTTCGAAGTGCAGAATAACTTTTGATGGAGATTTCTTCCATCGTCTGACAGGGAGTCTCTGATATTCTGCTTTGCATGTTGACTGGACGAGCTTCAATGCTTCACGAGGCTCTTCAGGACCCGGTAAATTCACAACGGAGTAGAAAGTCACGTCCAAATAAAATCCCATTCAGGGCTAAGAAGAATGAAAGTCGGAGTCACTATTGGCACACAGAATCAATAATGCAAAATATCCAGTATTCCCTCATTTTTTGTTAATAAGTCCCTTAAGCTAACGTAGGCTTCAACGTCACGAAGTCCTATGGGTTAGTTAGTTTTAACTATTTTTCATAATTTCGTATCTCAAAAGTCCTTTCAAACTGTTTATAAGCTCCAGACATCGCTCACCAACATCACGCCATGTCCACAAAACTCCGTAGATGGTTTGATTCCAGTTTCGGCAAAACTCAAAAGCTAGTTTTTGCCCAATCTTTCATACCCAACACATCTTCGTGTCGGTCGTCCGTTATCCCCTAGATAAGACACAACATCTTCGCTTCCCAGCAAACAAACAAAAAAACCCAAACGTCTCCACAGGACATCCGCAGCCCGTCCCGTAACCGTATGCCCCCCCAGGAGCACAACCTGTTCGATTCCGGGAACAATGTTTACTGCATGTTCCATTCGGTCGTGCTACCGTAATAAAATTTAATAACTTCATTCCGTCCACTGTAAGGTACGCTGCAAAACGGAAAGGATCTCGCACGATCGCCCGTTCGAAGGTTGGTCCGTTTTTGGAAATCTCGACGCGATCGGTTCCATTCCGCTTCTTCGAGCGGACCGGTAGAAAGATGAGAAGCATCCGTAACGTAAAGATGAAATTCTTGTCACAAGTGTAATAAATTACGGTGAGGGTGGAACCGTGCGGGATGAGGGATGAGATGGACATTTCTGGAGTGGAATCACTCACGCAGACCTGTGATGGGAGGGGGGAGGGAGGGATGGGGAGAATGCGCAGATCCTTCGATCCTGTTCTTGTTTCGCTTGATGTATCTATCCGCGCAACCCGGGAAGGGTGGAGTCCACGATTGCAGCTGAAATGAAGAGCAATCTACGAATTCCTTTATTCTACGCTACGGTAGCGAACCCGTACCCGGTATTACTTGGCAAGGTGGCGAAAACAAAAAAAGGGGTTCACCGGGCAGCGAGCGGGCAATCGAAGCGAAACCGACAGGCGGACCGAGATGAGACATAAATATTTCCTACATGACATTTTCGGAGAGGTAAAGTGATAAAATCATTGAAGAAAATATTCAAAGACACGAATGGCCGTCGTGACCATTCCGTTCGTCTGTGTTCTTCCATCTTGACTGCTGTTTTCGGTTTCGGTACGTTTGTTGGTTTCACGACAAGGTAACCGCTTGAAGAAAACGGTTTCCAGACCGTAGTTCAGTTCTCGGCGGCATCGCAGTTCTCGCCATCATCGTGCAGACGTTTGATTCGCGCACCGGGACCGAGAGAAATATGATATTCAAAGCAAGTATCGCGTATAGAAATGTGTGTGTTTTTGTGGCCGTTCGGTTTTTCGTTTCTTCCGTCTCCCGGGACTGTCTTGCGAGCGTGCGATATCTTACAATCCATGATGTGCGCGAAACAGATTCCAGCCCGTAGGACAGAAGGGACAGCAAAAATGAAATAGTTTCTTTATGTTATTGCAACCTGTATCCCGGGATGTACGCGGGACGAGATCTAACGATAGGACTCTTAAAGAAGAATGAATACAAAAGACGTGTTCCTGCGGTGTGGAAACTGAGCAGAACTTAAAGTAGATCACCGAAAAAAACAAAAACCTTTCACATGTTGTCCTCATGTGCGTATGAAGCAGTCCTTTTATTGATATGCCAAGAATTTTCAAATAGACGAGAGTGGAGTCGCAAACTAGTGGAGAATGTGTAATAAAAAGCTTTCCGAATGGTTGTAGATTGAATCAAATATGACACCGAACTCGAACGGACTTTTGACGACGAGCCGTCGTGCACGTGTACGTTTCATGTCACCAGTTGCCTAGTTGCTAGAATTATCCGCTGTAAGCATAATGGAACAATACCGAAACATGACGGATTGTATCGCACGGCCTCTACCTCGGGTACCACAAACAGAGTGCCACGGTGGCGAACCATTTCAGGGGAAAAGGGATAATCTGACAAATTTTTATTACTCTGCAGACGAGACCGTATCAGAGGATCGCTTCAATAGCATCAGAAGCACGTCACCGGCAGGGCGAATCACGAAAACAGCCTCCGAAATGGCGATTCCCGGGAACTCATCTCACGTGGAATTTGTCCGTGATAAGATTTGTATTAAAGCACGTCGGGGTAATAAAATGTCATGTGCTTAAAGCGTGCGTTGGATTTACATTTGACGTCGTAAAAGAAAGACGCATCCCGGGAATGGGGATGGCTCATCTCATCTCCGAAGGCGGTAGTTTTTTTTTGCTATTTATAAATCAATCCTCATCGCGCCCAGGACCGTGACCTTTATCGGTGGCAGATATTAAAATTCAACGCCCGTTTTCCCTCTCCCGTGGGGTTTATCGGCGGGGCGACGAAGACCGTCTCCGGGGGGCCGGGTGTGGGGGATACCGCTTCAAGTTCACCTGACCGATGATACCCGAGCGATATTCGCCCGGTTCGATCAGATAAATCAACGCTCATAAATCTGCTAGACCTAGGCGATATATTAAGCAGCCCTCCCCATATCCCGGGGGCTCGGTGTTCCGGACGGTACGCTTGGAGCTTGGGCAGACACCGAAAAGGGGTTTCTCCTGGAAACGATTCCTCAGACGACGTGCTCCAGTATCGGTTTTCTAGCATTCCCGGGCTCGGGCTGCACTAGACCTGGAGCCGGTGCAGCTGCAGGGCCCGTGTGTCGGCGCGCATGACGTGACAGTAATTTTTAACACCTTATTAAGTTGCTGCGAAGAGTGTACAGTCGTCTACGGTGGGCGCCCCATGCATCGAAGGCCACTCCGCTAGCCAGGGTAATATTTGCGCAAAGAAGGAGTTGGAACGAAAACGTACACCGTTCGCCACGATTGATCATCGTGGATCGTTTGCTCTGTTCGCAGAAACTCACGCTTTCGGTCGTGATTCGCATCTGTCCGCTGTCCGGATGCCAAGTCCCAGGAGGAATAGTCCACGCACCCATGTCATCCAATCCCGGGCGGGTCTTATCAGATTCACATAACAAACCGATTCGAACCGCGATAGACATCTCTGGGCTGGTTCTGGAGCACTGTGTGTGTGTTTTTTTTTAAGGAAACTTCAAGCAACCAAGGCTATTCAGTGGGACGGTTGTTCGTATTCGTCATAAAAGAAATACGGCCCGTGTATAGAATGTCCTGCACCATCAGCGATGAGGTGCAGCTTGCGGGATATGATCCGTGTGCAGGATTCTGTTGCTATAGGGAAAGGTGCGGGAAGCGATAAATATCTCACACCATGCCATCGGCGAGTCTTACGGAGTTGGATCGGGTTAGCGAAGATGGTATTCGATTGCCTTGAGGTTACTGACGCTGCACGGTAGGAATCGGCGGTATGGTAATATTGTACGACAGGTGATTAGAACCAGCTGCCCTGTTAGTTGGTAGCGATGTTTGAATGGTTGAACAGTGGTTAGAAATTAATAAAAGTGCCATAAATTATCTCTCGGCTTACAACAACTCGGTTCAATGGCCGATGAAGCGTATCTTTTGGGTAGGATCGTTCCGTTTCGATTTGGATCAGAGTTCCAACGAAGGGAGCTACATGTAATTTCCATATTAAAATTCAGACTTTTAGTTGAAGACATTATTGAAGATTAGAATTTATTATAATTTATAGCCAACATTATTTTTTTAGTTAAAATTATGCTTTATAAGACGTTGTTCAATAAAAATAAAATTCAATTTTGGACAAGAAACGCTTCCAAGAATTACTCCAAGGCACTGTTGGAGTTCAGAAGAAAACATATTAACTTCCATCTCAGAAAGTGCATCTCTTGAGGCTTTCTTATTTCGCACAGACTCAGCACAAATCTTGAGAATGGAATCAATTAACATTTTGCCTCCTTTTCGCAGACTGGTTAGACGACACCTCAGGGCCACTACGTCCACCATATTCGTGTTAAATAACAATCAACCAAACAAGGGTTGCCCGCCAGCAAACAATCTCTCGCTCATTCTTCGTTCTCCAACACCCAAGCGGAAGATGAAACGTACATTAAAGGAAAAAAAACTGCAACATCATTACCATTCCTTCTTTGAGCGATCGGGAGCACACACACCCAACACCCCAACGCTGGTAATGAGGATCGAGAAATTATAGCACCCCTTTTTTGCGTATGCCATCCTCCCCAACGATACGAACAGCGTTCAGGGGAGCTTTCTTTCAGAAACCTCCCGGGGGGAGTCTCTGTTTGGCTAGAAGGTATGAAACAATTTGCCACATTGCCATTTCAATCGTCAAAGAGTTGGTCGGGCTCTGTTGCCTTGAACTTGAGTGGCTTTCTAGGCGTTTCGTTCCATTTGACATGCCGTGTTACCATCGGGGACCTGCAGTGAATAATTGTTCCCGAACGCCTATGCTGCCGAATGCAAAAGCGCAATTGCAACAATGTTACGGAAGCCTTTTGTCCATCACATCGGTGCGCATGGTGTTCGTTGTTTATGCACGCGGGCTGGCAATCGTCCATCGACGTATGCCTCCCGGTGATGATGTTGTTGTTTCGTGTATTGTATGGACGGTGGTTCGCAACCGCTGTCCAGCTGGTTTGGTTAAGGTTCTACCAGTAAAAATCGATCGCGTGCCGGGAAAGTCTTAACCCGAAACAAAGTAAGCGGAAAAGTGGTCTCCTCCGAGCGCCAAGACACTTCGGACGGCTTGTTCGTCATTGTCTTGCGCTTCACAACGTTCTTGTGCAGTGTCGTTTTGTGCCTACTCATTTCTTTTTATTATTTGCCAAACGGCGAGGGTAAGAGAGAGTTCTCGGTGAGACGTCGGTTACGATGACCGGAAGATGGTCCGGGCGTTTGTTTCTACAGCTCCCGATGGCGTGGGTTACGAGCGCAATTTTAGGTCTCGTACTGAAGTGGTAACCGAAAGCAAAACAAGCCAGTGGCAGTGGTCTTAAGTGGCTGAAGCTGTATTCCTCGTACGGGCAAAGAAGAGCCTATTGCTTTCCACTTGAGGAACACCTTGAGGTTCGGATGAGGTTAAGATGGGTGCAGCTGGTTGCTGGATGATGCCAGAATGGAGGCGTCCACCGGTTATGTAAGACCATAATGCGATGTCCAGGGTAATTCCAGTCTTGGAGTACTTCACAAATTGAGGATGTTATGGTAAAGAGTTTAAGCTATTAAATAGAAACACAATATTTAAAATGAATAAGTTCTTGGAAATGTTGGAGTTCCACATCCACAAGTCGAAATATGTTAACAATTCAATTTTAAAATCTTTATCCACAACATAATTCTATTCGTGAAGAAGTTTTAACATAAATCTTTCCCTTTTCTTGCAATTGCATTCCTTACCAAACAACCTTAGTGGTTCATTTTATTAATTTTCCCTTCCACGCGGTCACTTGGCCAGTTCTAATTTCGCTTTGTAAAGACCACCCAAAACCATTAAATGGAGTAAAAGAAGAGAAAAACAGTGTCCACAAGCTGACTCCCAAGCCCGCGTGGTGGTAGCATGTAATTCAATTTACATTTTTCATGATTTAAACTAATTTTATGAACGACGTTAGCGAACCACACCACGGAACGAATCCTGCGATCGGTTTCACGCGCAAGAGTCCTTACGCGGGGGGAAAAACAAGTTGAAAAGAAAGTAAGGAAAAACAACCAACAACACGCAAGATGCACAAGGAAAACCCGCTTAGGACACATTTGCCGAGGACGCATTAGCATTCGGTTCGAGGTGAGAAAGATAAGATCGTTTCCGAGACCGATCTACGGACGGTTTCATAATTTGTGAAACTTTCTTTCCGTGCTCCCAAGATCGTTGTGTTGTTTCCCCCGCCTTGTTCCCGTTGTTAATAATATTATGTTCCGTGGTGTTTGCGGTCCATTTTCAACGTGAGGATTTTTGTTTTTTCACATCGTCGCTTCCAAAACACCTTGCACTTTCTTCGGTTGCGCGTTTCGAGTGAATGGGAATTTATTCCATCCGTAATAAAATGCTAATTAAATGTCAGTTGTAATTTAAAGTTCATTTTTCATCGCCGGTGGTCCTTGGCAGCGGCAACCTAACCACAAAAACCCGTAGAAATGGAATTTAACAAACACACAAAAAAAGGTCTATTATACCTTTGTGTTAGACGGGAGTTGGGGAGGACTACGAAGGGTGTGTGCAGTATGAATAATCCCTATCGCTTGTAGACACCAGTGTCTTCCGTCCGGAACATTGTCAACTGGTGATTTTGCACACAGCTTCTAAAAAGAGGTCCTTTTGCGGGCAAGGACACGTCCTCCGTACACTCAAGTCAGGTGTGGCACTCGGCGAGGTGTTCCGATTGAGTTGAAAGCCAGTAATTAATGGCTTCCACCGGTTGGCTCGAAGATGGACGCAACTCCTTGGGTATTAGTTTTGTGATCGCTCGGTGGCCACTTACGGGTGTACAGCTGGCACCAGGAGCACACACACACACACACACACACAACATCAGTGTCATAATATCGGAAGCAATCCAGCAGAATGGAAGGAGCACACCCGCCGAGCCGGTGTGCATTCCTTTTGTTGTCAGCGTCGTGGTGCCTGCTTATGCATTCTGTCGCCGACGTCCCGTCGGATGCGTTGTCGAGCATAGACAATGTGGCCCGTGGCTTGCTCCTGAACTGCTGCGCCCAACGCTTTTGTTTCGTCCTGTAGCTGTAGCGTTTTGTTTGTTTATAGTGCGGAGAAAGAATGGTCACCACCGTCAGCAACAACATTGCCACCAGCCGGTATCTAGGACGCAAGGACAACGAAGTAGAACGTGGAAGGAAGGCCCTGATGCACCTTCCACCAGACGGACCTGCAGCTGCCATCTTTTAAGGTCGTACGTCTTCGATACTCCTTCGGTGTCGGTTTGTTTAGAAGCCGTAAGTTGACGATGCAACTCGTCATCGGGTTTTCGCTGGAAAGCTGCATGCAACACCACTTTAAGCGAAACGATTTCGTGGGCGAAGGGCTTCGGGCGACTCCGACGGTTATGCTGGTGTTTTGCATAAAAAGACAGCATTGGTTGGCGTCTTTCCGAGACGTGACGTTCGGGGAAAAAAGTGTCGGAAATTGTGCAGCTTTCCCGAACGTCGTGCGGGAGTAAATTCGTCAGCATGGGAGATTTTATTCGATTTATGTAAATTATCTGTTTTGAAAGGATAATCTTGCTACCGATACGCGTTCGGAAGGCAAATGAAGCCGTTTTGCGAATGGAGGGCTGCTATTATGCGTATTGCATGTTGGTGGAAGGAAAGTACGTCTTGTTTTCTGTTTAATTTTATCTATAGAACATAATGGTGTAGAAGCACTTAAGGATATTATGTGAAGTTTTCGCAGAGTTTTTTGTTAAGCATATATATTGATCACAAATATTCAAATATATTATATGGTGCGATGTGCAGGCACTACAGGACCGTTCTCTAACTATGTGATATCGAAAAGTCTAGTAAGCCATTAATATATAGCCGGCATGGAGCATCGTTATTGAATTTGAAGATAACACGATTGATATCAGGACGTGGAAATAATCCATGTTATTTGAGTCTTTTGAGTGGTTACATAAAAAATAGCTCAAAAGTCAGGGCCTTTCAAACTCAATTCTTCAATTCTGCTGGATGTGTCGAATAAAGCTAGAAAATTTGTTTTTTTCTACTGATTTTCGAGAAGATTCAAATATCGTAGGAAAAGATAAATTTAGGAGCACTGCTGCTGCCTTTTCTATATTTATAACAAATGCTTGGTAAGGTTTCCTGAGTAAAACTAATATTTAATAAAACAATACTTATGGTTTTGAAAACAACTGACGATTCCTTGGAATAATGGCATGTTAAGGGCTCTTAAAAGCTTTGACAGGTATCGATAAGTTTTAATGATAACTTGTTAAACAATGCAACGAGAAATTTACGTCAACGGGTGCAAAATCTCGCCTAGCCCCCACCTCAAATATATTATATAAGCAAGTGTAAGATCCCTTGTAGAGATAATATTTAAGATCAAAATTGACTTTAACGATTAAATGTGGGTAAGTTGAGCTATCTTCATTTTGTGTCCTTGTATCCCCAGATTGCTTGGTGCCTTAAAGCAAGGATATGGGTGAATAGCTTGTAGGTTTCATAATGAAATAATTTCAGATACACCGTTTCCAATATTGGATAATATTGTGGACCATTAGATTGTAACCTTCAGAGTATGCCAGAATTGTAATAATGTTACATTTATGATGATATTCTCGTTAAGCCTGAATGATGTATGGGTGCGATAAATCAATAACAAACGATGTGGAATAAAATAAACAAAATTCAGTTCAGCTGTCACTTGTACCAATATATTTTTGAGAAAAAAGTATCTATAATTAATTGTACCCTTACAACTCCTTTTCCTTCAAATATCCTTGTGTCTCAATTATGCTATCATAAATATGTCCTTTCGAGTTGAACAAGTGCAACAATTAAATCATAAATAAGTTATCTGTCAATTTCTTTCCAACATAAAACTAAGCACACTCTGTCTGACGCTCTTCATGAAAAGCAAATAAAGGTATAAATTAATTATTTACCCTCTAGCTTTTCAACTCCCTAGTTTTTGGTTTTTAGGAATGGAATTCAAAAGGATACGAACAGGTTGCTACGCGTCCCGGAAAGCAGTCACTTTAGGTCGATAAGCAGCCGATTTAAGATAAAATGCACGCACCAACAAACGCAGGGAAGCAAAACCTCAGAGCTCGTAAAAATATTTCATTTGATTAGATTTCCCAATCACTCCCGCTCCCGTATGCTACACCGGTGCTTGCAGGACGAAAGAATGTCCAGCTTCCGAAACTACGGAGGTCATAAAATATCACACTGAGACGCAGGTCAACAGTAGTCGCGTAGTGTTGCTCTTTTCTTAAGTATGTGTTTTCGGGTAGGGTTTCCCAAGGAGAAAAAAAAAACTTCCGAAAGGAAATGCGTTCCACCTCAATCGGTACCGACGACAGGGTAAAGGAAAACAGGGATGACCGGGAATCATAAAATGCCGCTCGCGGCCATCTAGCGGCCAGGTATGGTGCTGCTATCGTAAAAACCATCTTGTGCCCGCACATTCGGGTACAGCGCAAGGTCCTAAAATGTGGAAAACGACCGAAAAACGATCGCTCAGGCCACTGTGGACGATTGACGGGAACGGGTTTTGGGGCGCAATAAATAAATTTATCCGTTGAAATTTTTATGATATTTATGTTGGACATTGTTTTCAATCGAACCTACTACTTCTACTGGCTCTACTTACCTCCCGTTCACACACACGTCTTGGACTGTGCGTCATAAAATGGTTCCATCGGAAGGAATCCGAAGGTTCGGTTGGTGGTTAACCGTACCTAGAGAAGGAAACAGAAGGAAACCAAGGAGAAGGTGCACATGTTAGATCGTAAATAAAATTTTAGCAGTAAAATCGAACCCAAAAACCAACCCCCAAATACGCACACCCGTTTCCCTCGTGGGTAGCAGCAAGGGAAAACTCTCCGTACCGTAACATGCGTAAATGTTTGATAAACATAGACGACGGGATGGCCTGGGTGATTTGGTGGTGATGGATTACTTGTGGCCTCACGGGAGAAAGGTCGCAACAAAAGGGCTGCTGTAGCACGTCCCTTTTTTCCGAGCAAAGGAAGCAATAAGGAGGAGAGATAAAGCATTTGCCACTGTGGTAAACTTTGTTGTATGCAAAAAACGGTAAGACCTCCTGCTAGCGTCCTGACGTTGGTACGATTGTTCTGGGTAAAGTAAAATAAAATAGAGAACGCTACCAGGTTTGCGGACATATGTTTTGAGTCGTATACTTATTCTATTGGTATAATTTCATAACGCTATTGGAAAGGTTTCCATATTTTATTATCAGTTCTTTAAACATGTTTTATGTTTGCTCATTATTCATTTCTCCTTTGTTATTTTAAACGCATTCTCACTTTCTTGTTAATTTTATTATTTTCAATATTTTCAATTTATTTTCAATATTTTTTTTTAATTATTTTCAGCTGGTAATTATTTTCTTTTTGTATCATCTTATTTCTCACAATTTTTAATTTTTATTGAACAGATATAAAGTTACAACGCGAGTTCAACATTAAACCAAGTTTTATCATGATTATCCACTCTTTTAACATATTTGAAGATATCCGAGTTTTTGTTTGTTTGTGTTTTATTTCTTTTTATTACTATGTTGTTAAATTTTATGTTTAGATGACTTTATTTACCTTCGTATTATTTTATTTTGAACACTTTTGTTTACTTATTGCATTCAAATTTAGTCAAAAGTCCATAGCACAAATT
>KB663677.1:72789-85471 GCA_000349025.1 Anopheles minimus
TGCTTAGGCCTAAAGTATGGTTTACTTTAATAGGAGCATTTGGATCTTTATGTTATTGTCGTTAAATGATATAAACTAAATCTTGTTTTACAACTCTTCAAAAGTTGTTACATGATAAATAGATTTTGTTGGAGAAGCATGGAATAATTGATTTGAAAATGTAATTAAATCACCTTTAACAAAAAACCAATTAGGGATATTAGGGAAATGTTTGGACTACCCAAAAATAAACCAAGATAATGTTACAGCTCTCTACGATTTAAGGAATTTCTCCACATTCCTCATTTAAAATGATAGAAATTTATTTTTTAAAAGAAAAGAAAATTGAAAGAAATGCTATTCTCACCAATGATTGTTGAACAATTGAACATTTTAATATATAATTTTTTTAAAATTTACGAAATTTATGAAATTATTATATCAACATAAACTTAAGCGTCTGTTCTTTTAGAACAGTTTTGGAACATCATAATCGTTTTTTCCATCAAATCAGAGTTGTCTTCAATAATAGAGACATCAAAAATAGGCAAGCTATTCAATTTAGCTCTTCATTTTCTCTTTCAAGATCGATTTAGATGGAAACCATATTAAAGACCTTCATCAAAAGTCAACGTGTACTTCTGTATTGGAGTTTCGACTCCCTCTGAACACTGACAGAGCGAACAAACAAACAAACCATTTATGTTGGGACCATTACTACCCTAAGGTGCATCAGTTGGATGCAGGTCCAACCAAATCGACTTCACGACAAAACAAAATCAACGAACAACTTGATCCACATGTCCCACCCCTGCGGATGCTTTCGTGGAATGTCTTCCATTTTTGCCGAGACGTGCGAAGGGTTTTGAAATAGATTTTCTCTCAATGTCACAGCTCCCAAATGGGGGAGTGGGCACACGTAGCATAAAAATAAACTACTTACCACCAGCAGGGTTCGGAGCCCGGAAGAGTGTCTTGGGAGTGTGGACGAGTGGTTTTGATGGGACACAGTCGGAGTCTGTTGACTTCCAATTTCACCAACGTGTGCATCTTCTGTATGCACAGCGCATCGTCTTTCGGTAGCTGTGTCCGTCCGTGCCGATCAGATGCGGGTATTGTTTTGCTCTGGCCCCTATCAAAAACCAAACTCCAGCCTGTAGAGCGGGAGACATCCCGAACGGTCCCGAAGGGTTGCACGCCGCACGAGTTGGTTTTGTTTGTGGACGACTTCTTCCACCAGTTGACAAAAACATAAACAATGCTTAGGTAAATATCGGACCATAAATATCGGTATAAGCGACGAGGCCCACGCTTACGAGGCGGACTCGGTGGTCGTAGTCTGCATGTCGCCCTCGATCTCGAATTTGCTGTTTACATGCGCACATGTACGCAGGGCCAGACAATAATACTGCATCGGCATCACCACCCAGGAAGCGATCCAGTGTCCCAGTGGGCTGATGTACGGAATTCCACAAAGTTTAGCAGAAGTAAACAAAAGAAATAAAATGATGAGGAAAAAAAATGCTCAAACATCCTCTCCAAAAGGCAAATAAATCACGAAACCGAAAGGGGAAGGGAATACTGTCTCCCCATGGCTACTGAATTGTGAAGCATTTGTTTTTTCTTGTTTTAGTCGTCTACATCCAGCTTATCCCGAACGGGGACGCCCCAAAAGCTGTACATTTCCACAGGAATTGAAAATAAAAACCACCACACTCATAGTCGTCGCGAGTGAATTTTGGTTTTTATTTTTATGTTATCAGACTGAATTAAACAATCGCAAAGACCACACCCAAAACTGGCGAGCCGGAAGCAACATTCCACCGGGGGCCCACGATGCCATACAGATCGCGATCCCAGATGAGGCGGCACACGAACATAAATTGCAATAGACAGCGGCGGATTGTGCGGTGCTTCTTGCGGACATTCTTCCGATTCGGTGAGTTGAATGTGATTTTTAGTGCTTCTTTTCTGTTCCCATTCCCGGTGGAACGGTCATTGTCGCAACCGGCATGTGTCCTTGCCCTTGGTGCCTTGAATGAAATTGAAAGTACGCTCACAGTTAATGGGGGGAACGGCGTTTGGGACGGCAAGAGGGATATAAATTTCGGAATTAAATTCACTCGACGATGGGAGCGCGAAATGGACGTGCAAATGGAGCGTATGCAGTGTTCATTGAAGAATTATGTTTGAGGAGTAATTTAAAGTATGTGGGAGATGTTGGTATGAGGTTTTTTAAAATAATTCCATTTCGCAATTGAAGAATAAAATGTAAACAAAGGATAAATTTAAAAAAAGATTAAATTGCCATTATTTTTTGAGAAATTGTTGTAAATTATTCTAAGCTTTAAAAATTACTCAACATTCCGTGGCACGACTCGCTCATATCACTTTATAAAGATACATATCAACGCATGAACACAAGGAGAATTAAGGACTGCCAGTGACAACCGAAAAAATCCTCAATAGTCCCTCAGAGCACCAAGTAGCACGTAATGTGTAATTGATATTCCGTACAAGGAAAAAAAATCATCCAAACTTTCAACGGTGAAAGACACAATCTCACCATGCAAGGGTATCATCACTACCCGGGCGAATATTTAGCTGGAGGACATTTTCATAAGGAAAGAAAAAACAGGCGTTCGGAAAAGCAGCACCCAATCTGCGAAACCGATTCGAGTAACGATCCGATAATCTGACAGTCGGTGGCTTAAGGGCGGAATTATGCAAATCTGTTCGTGATGCTCTCTCGACGTGTGTGTGTTTGAAGCATTTTTCGTCATATTCGGGTACTTCGGTATTCAATTAATGCTCACATACGCGCGCGTGTGTGTGTGTTTGTTCATACCGCATCGGAAAGCGTCAGAAAAGCTGGTACCATACTGGTTGCGTTTCGGATTTTTCAAGCAAATGAAAATAAAAAAACAGAATATGTACACAAGAACAGACCCTCACAGGCTGGAGGTTGAACAACAACGGCAGCTTGAAACGATTAAAGCCGATAAAATGATTCTTACGTCCCTCTTTTTTCCCTCCCTGTTACGATACGATATGTAATGAATTTTAATATCGAACCAAAAAAAGGGATTCCCTTTTTCTGAGGGTTCTGGAGTCTGGAAGTTGAGCCAACGGGTCTGATGCTCCTTCGCGGAATTGGGGAACAAATTTTATGGAAATATATTTAAGCCCAACCGGACACGCTTTCGTACAGGTGGCTGAGTAGCCGAGGCCCCGTACTTTGCATTTGCAAACGGTTCGAACAGAGGACCAGAGTAACCTTTTTTTTCTCTCTGGTGATAATCGTTCCACTTATTGGGCAGAGCCACACACCCCGGATAGGTGGCGTGCAATTGGCGTAGCAAATATATTCATGAGCCGGCTTGGGAAATTAAATAGCGCACATTCTTCACATTACGAGGTGAGATGGATGTGAAGGGGCTGTGGTTGTTTTGTTAGGCTCCAATACCTTATAACGGGTTGGATACGTTTCGACACCTTTCGCTCAGGATCACCCCGGGGATCCGGAGGTTGGTTGGTGTTAAAGTCGTGCTGATGGTTGGCAAAGGTATTTAACTGTCCTGACACTAAAAACCCCTCTTCCGCGATGTGCGGCACAATATAATCCGCACCGTCTAATGGACGGCAGTTTCGCTCGAAGGTATGCACGATCTTGCTTTAACCGCGGCGAACAAGCTGTCAGATCGACAATTATGACTGCTGCCGCACTATGGGAACAGTTTGGTCAAAATTGCTTAATTGTTCCTTTTAATAATAAATTTTTGAAGGAGTATTATGATTTAGGAAGGGTCTTCAGGTACTTGGTGAGTGATGTCTAACAACTTCCCAAGAATAAATAACCTCAACTTGACTTTTCATATCTGAATGTCCCATAGTATTCTGACAGATAGGGCGAGATGTTTAGAATGTCCTCTCAAAACCAAATCCCAGAGATTGGGCGTGCAGAAGAACAACTCATACCTGTTGAAGCCAACAGGCAGGAACTGCAAGCACGTCGCACCGGTCAAGGCAATCCGTCGAATCCGGACCGCCGCACACACAAATTAGATTACATCTTAATAACAAGTGTAGCGAATTTGGAAATTGAAAAAAAGAAAGATTACACCACGTCTTAATAAGCCGGATTGCGCTCCAGATTTCCGATCCGCCAAGGTGTCGTGGTTTGAGTACCGCCGATCACGTGCCCTTTTAAGGTGGTTTCGTTTTCAACGATCGAACGAGGAATTGGAGAGGAACGAGTAGAACGAACGTAAAGGTAAGTAAGTTCTTGAACAGCATGTCATAAGCACAAAAGGAAGTGTTGAAGGGATGCGAGAAAATGGATTTCTCCAGTGCGCAGCGTTCCTGGTCGGTTGGTGGAAAAATATCGTAAAAATGTCAAGGTTGTCCGTTGTGATGGGTAATGGTGGGTCTCTTCTCCACCTCACCCGGAAGAAAACTGGTCAAAACTCCAAAGCCCAATTAGCCCCTGTCAATTACCAGCAAGAGGCTAAGAGAGCTAAGAGGTACCCCGGACACCAAATCGAACGTCGTCAATTACGACTAATATCATCGTTTTCTAATCACTTCCATTACGCATTGACGTTTTGGTGGTGAGTGGAAAAGTTAAGACCACAAAAAGATCCAATCTAACAAAAACCCTATTTAGGGTGCTCTCGTAATGCTGAAATTGTTCGTGGAGCTTTTAGCCCAAGCTGTTCGAGAATTCCATCCCGCGCACAGGTACGGGCCCGGACATTGGGATGCTGCAATTAATGTGCTCGGTGGTGCCCAACGTTCACAGTGCACATGTTCTTTACGATGGAAATGGCCAAGCACAACACAATTACCCGGCACCGTTCGAGCCCGCTGATTTGTAGCATCCGAAAAGGAAGGCCCCCAACAATAAGCGGCACCGCAACAATGCAGCATGAATCATAAATTTGTAATGGATAATTCTTAATTCCATTTCTGGCCCCTCTCGGACGGTTCGATCGTTCGGGAACTGTTTGTGTGTGCGGATCGTGATCGCACCAGGGCGTACGATGCCTGGTTCTGGTAAGCGAAATATGAGCCATGTCGGAAGTAATGCGTCGTAATTCGCACACCCTAAAGAGGGACGGCTGAAAGAGATTTTAATGAAACGTATGGAAGATTACATTTTGCAACATTTATCATAACTTCGCACATGATTGTTGTGCTTGCTGCACACCGGGAAGCTTCAAATAACCCATAACCTCTTCTTAACACTGACGGGGGAAGTGTTAAATGAAAATTACCCCATACGTCGGTTAGCTTTTATTGGAATTCTAATCCTCTCGAACCTGAGTGGACTGGTGGTACAGATGGCAACGTAATAGTCCTTCACACGACAGGTAATGGTATCAAATCCCAAATAACCCCATCATCTCTGTATATGCAGGACAGGTACATGGAGTCAAGGAAAGTTAGAAACGGAGCAAACCTCCTCTGGAATCCAAGACCTCCCGAGGTTTTAGAGTCGAAAAGAACGGATATATGAGTTCTTGTTGAAACTCATCCCCAATCAATTCCAACGGCGTTTGGGGGTACACGTTCTCATTCTCCTGGCAAAAAAGATTCATAGCCACCGATAAGCTTGGACCAGGTTTTTCTCATGCACCTCAACGAGAGGGCGCGCACTTGTGCAATAATAATCCCGCATCTTGCAATCGGAGCTCTCTGTGTGGTGAGATAGAGATTAATTTTGCTCCTCTGCAGAAATAGCCTGCATGGTGCAAAACGTATATGGCCTCCCCGATGTCCGCTAAAGACACACGGGGGATAATTTTAATGAAAGAATGAAGCATCTCTTCCCATTGGGCTTTCCGAACACGAGCGTGTCCACACGTTTGCTCTTCCACGTGGAAAACGAAGGTACAGGATATCTCAATTGCCGGCACACTGGTACCGGGGCCAAGGTAAAATGTGTATATAAAGACGTGTAATTTTTAATGCTGTTAATATTTTTACTTTATTACGATTTCATACCAAATTAATAGGCCTTATCAGGAAGGTGGAAGATGTGGGAGATGCGGTTTCTTTTTTTTGCCGTTTCTCGGCACCTTGCCATCGGAGTGCAAGGGTGCAACAACAGCAACGGTGAGGCTTATCATTATTGCCCTCTTGCGCCAAACGGTTTCGCTGGGCAGTGGTGTTTTATTCGTTCTCGTCCCTTGTGGTGGGTTTGCCTGGGAAGGCTGTACTGGGGCGTTAGCTGAAACCATAATCACGACCGTCCGCCCGTTAAAGGCGCCGCTTCCAGTTGCCGGCCACATATCGGGAACCCCGTAGAACGAGAACGTACGGATGATGGCCTTGGATGGTGGTACAGAAAACCGCAACAGATACAAAAGCGGGTTCAACCCGGCGCGCGCTCTTTCCAATCTTTTGCATCTTGGGGTGCTGCTTTGCCGGGTTGGCGGTGGTTTGGCCACCTGGTTACCGGCACCGTACCCTAAGTTTTGTCGAAGTTTGTGGTAACTTAATCACCTCTATCTACGACTTCGCTCTACCGACGGTAATGTGCGCGAGGCACCCTGTCAGGTTCAGCATTTTACGATATTATGTGTACGATTATGAGCCGCAACCCATTTTGGTCGTGTGGGTGGGTGGGTCGTAAGGGGGTGGTTTTTGGGGTGGTAACCAGATGCACTGTGCACTGTGATTTCTCCCTTTCCTTCGCACACAGCTAGAACCATCATCGCGTTACGTAGTACGTCGATGACGGTGGTCGGTTCCAGTGTCCGGAACCGGAGAGTGACCGCCCGGTTGGGTCTTGGGTCTTATCGGCTCCGTGTCGGGTCTGGTAGCAATTAATTCGCTACAAATTGCAACCCCGAAACGGGGTACGGAAAACGGTAAGGAAACCCACTGGGCCCCGTGTTTTGGGTGGGCCACCCCGTCATGTGTTCCGCTGGGTGGGAGGTTTTGTGAGAATTCAGGTCAACTACAGTGACCGGCCACCAGAAGCAGGTGCACATTAAGTGTTGTTTAAGAGGAGGACGGAAAGGCTTTCGAAACCTAAAGAAGTGAGTTTAAAATGGAAGTTTAATGAGGTTTTTAGGAATGGAAATATATTTTGTTATTTTCACACTACTCGGTTGAAATGAAGCTTTTATTTTACAAGCGAAAATAGAATGTCGACCTGAACGGTTCTACCCCTGTAATCGGTGCACTTAACCTTTATAACTCAATCACGTCCACGAAGAATCGAAGAAATGCTTCGCATACATTCTTTTATTAGAATAATCATACTTAGCGCAGAAGCGGATTGAATCGTAACCATGTCGCATGTGCACACAAAACATTCCCCGGCAGGCAGACGACAAGCTAAATTCCTTGCCAACGCTTAAAAATACAGGGCGGATTAAAACGTTTACCGGCGAGAACATAATCGCCTTGTAAGCTTCGACCGGGGGCGCAAGTTCTTTTTTTCCTTTCCTTCCACGCTTGTACCGTGTAACAAAGAGGTGCAATCGATTTAGTGCAATTAAAGTCAACTATGCGAACAACACGGTTGCAAAATCGTTCCAATGCGTCGCTGGCGTACCTACAATGTATCCGGCAGCATAACCTTGCACCTTGAGGTTTTTTGTGTTTTGTGTCGTTTGTGGAAAAAGTGAAGGAAAAGAATGTACATTTACATTGTAGTTAGGCGAGCGTAGGTAAACGCTGGAGAGGATTTGCTAGGAATCGGCCCAGGATGGTAGAAATGGGAATGAGATCTCACGATGCGCAGCAACGAAGAAGTAGAATCGGTTAAAATCGTTTTCAAAACTTCTTAATGACGATTATCGTGGGGTCACCGGTGTGATCGTTCTTTGTGCCTTTCCTTGGAGACTCACAGCAACGACGTTGTGATAATCCCAAATTAAGCATTTTAGAATACCGATCGGACGGTGATTACGGGCGCAGTTGAAGTCAACAGCAAGAACGATTTAAACTCACAATAAGTTCGACGCGTCCGCCAGACGACAGCAAAAGCGTGAATGAATCGTACAAAGCAGTATACTCCGAGAAAAGTCGAGCCACAATCCAGCCCGAACCGAAGCGTGGTAGCGGGATCTTCATCTCAATCGAAGCCATTCCAGCGGCGACCCTTGGGGCTGGGTGACTCTCGTTCCGTTTGTCCAGTGTCCGAAAAGTGTCGCCGTTTGCGAAATTTATATTTATTTATATTTAAACCCTTCTTCCCGGGGGTAATTACACCCGTGACGACGTACGGCGATCGTTTTTATTGGCGATTCAACACCGAGCTTGCTGTGAGTGCTTGCTCGCGTAGGTGGTGAATCGAAACGTTCGCAAGAATACGATCGAACTACGGGATGTGATTAAGCAGAGCGCGCGCGCGCGCGACACCTTTGCAATACCTTTGGCGAAAAAGCAGATCGTGCTGGCTTCTTCAGCACACTCTAGTGTTGGGTGTTTGAATAAGTTTGGATTCATGTGTGTCTGGTTGTTTTGAAATTATGTTATTGGTCTTACACATGAGTTTCGTACCAAATTTGAAGCGTATATTCTTCTAGAATTGTCTCAAATCATGTGGAATATAAGAAATTCACATCGAGAGTTTTATCAATACATTTACTGATATTTAAGCACCTTAAACATCAACGTTTCCTTGCAAAAAAGACAAATTGGATAATGTCTAAAACCCTTGGAGGTGGAGACTGGTACATCAATTTCAGTACTGATTAAACCAATCAAAAACTAAAATGCCAACAGAAGACATCGAGTGATCTCTCCACAATAAAATTTTAATTTTTTTAATTATTATTTTTTGTTATTGTATGACGGCCTGGCCGTATTAGACTTAGTTTACCACGTAGCAGGATAGTCAATCACTGCTACGGGGGAGCGGTCCGGATGGGATTTTGGTCCTGGTCTGTTGTGTGAGAGAGAAGCGCCGATACCACTACCCCACCGGGCCGCCCCATTCTTTTTTAAATTATTTATTATTATTATTTTTATTTTGATTATTATACGTTTATTTTTATTACATTAATAATCATTACATTTATTATTTATAATTTATTTAATTTTAATTTAATTTATAATAAAGAATTTTGATGGCAAAAATTGAGACCTCACCCTAAATTTCTTTGATGTTTTAAATTCAGATGTTGACTGAGGTTTAGTTAACAACTCGGACTTGCTACTAGTACGCTATCTATGGCATAGCATATGAAGCTGTCCGACACTTTAAGAAGAGCTTCCTAATCTTTAATGCGTGAACTAAATGCGTGAACTTAAACGAAATTTGGACATTGATCGATGGACAGTGGTAATGCCTTTTGAGGGCACCATAACCTCAATTAGTTATGGGGAAAACTATCGAAAGTAATTAATTAACATCTGTAGGTTAAATTAGTTTAATACATAACTGTGTTTTAACCACCAAATTTTAGATATCCTAATTAACCATTAAACTATGGAACTTTTAAAAACACCTTACGTCTGCCATGCTGGACCCGTCCTCGATCTTGACGATCGTGTGTACGTGCATGACGATGATGACATGATGCACCGGAACGGCACCGCACATATGCACACAACACGTTACGTCGTGTTCTGTCAATAGCAATAACCATTGCAATAAAGTGGTCGGGTGACATTTTTCTCGCTTCCTATTTTTCCTCCCTACACGAGACACCGAACATCAGCCGGAAGGGTATGCTAAGCCATCGCCGTGGCACCTGGGATCATGGGACCCCGGGGTTTGATTTGGCCAGCTGATTTAGAATCTCCATCAATCGGGTGGTGGTAACAAGCTTCCCTTTCTTTTCCCCATCCAACTTCTTTTGAGAAGGTAGAACCAACTTTAAAATCGTTGACCATCGATCGTGAATCTGCGCAGCAAGACAGACTTGTTTTTTTTTTTAACGATGCTCCAACCTCTTCAACCTTCTTCCGAGGAGGCATGTTTGAAAAAATGGACCAAAAAACATTAAACAAAAAAAGAAACGGTTTCTAAATTTAAGACATCCTGTCGATGATTATTATGTTCGACTTAAACGAATGTACGCGTGACATCGTGGCCAAGTGGGATTGTTCTTGTTTTGTTTTTGGAGGGGGTTCTTCGTAGTGGCCCCCATTTTTCTTTCATTCATCCAACTATCCAGCAGCATCATCGGGGAGCCATTAGGGTGCACGTTTTGTTCTAGATTTTTTTGTTCCTTCCCCCCCCCCCCTTCCACCCGACGTCTCTCCCACCCCAAAATTTATTATGGTTATGAGCATCGTCACATTTTGAATATCTGCCCTTATTTCTCGGTGTTTTGTTTTGTCGATCGGTTTTGGGATGTTTTTTTTTGTGGTGCGTGCATGTTTTTAAAACATTCAATTTAAAACCATCCACCGACACTGGTAACACAACATTACAATAATGCTGCACGGTGTAGTTTGGGTGTTTTTTTCTTTCTCTACGTTGGTGAATAAAATAACATTCGAGCTGGATTCTGACAAGTTCCCGAGGTAGATAAATTGCTTCCGGAACGCATTCATGTGTGCGTTTTACATTTGGTATTATGCATGTGTGTTTTTTTTCCTGCCTTTCTTGTTTTTCTCGCAAACATCATTTAGTGGACAAAAAAGATTTGTTACCGTCTAGTTAAGCATGATTGAGCTCGATTATTCTTGAGACGCTTTTTTTGTGACGTCTGAGTGTTTTTTTCTTACTTCTAAATATAACAAAAAAAAATGACTGCGAATTTAAATGAAAATGCTACTTTTTGGGGATGTTGGTTATCCACAATTTCGTTTCTTTTTTGTGACAGAATGTAAATAAATAAAATTATTAATTTTACATCTAATTTACAGTTAATATATAAACCGTGTTATCAACCGAGTCCACCCGGAATAAGGTGTCGTTTTCTCGGTTGGGAGAAGTAAATGTCTCCAAACCAATGTGAATTGCAATCTAGATTAAGTTCATGTATTAGTTCTAATCATACGCAAAACGGCCTGGCCGTTCTTTTTGAATAAAGCATAAATATCAACGTGTTATGAGAAGTTTTCAATTTGGCAATAATAAATTTGACCAAAATTCACGAAATTGTGAAAAGATTAAAAAAAAATTAGCAATGCGGCCTGGCCGTCACTGATGAATAAAAAATAAAAAAATTAGCAAAAATCTATGAAAAGTCTGTAAAGAAATTGAATACAAAAAGTAGCACAGATCGCTGCACAACATAAACAACTAAAGTAAAAGGAAGAGTGATATAACTGATGTGCAAGGTTGTAACGCAACTTAATTCTCCGGTTTAATTAGCGTAATATACCATGAAGTCTGCACGTCAGGAAGACAATATACACAGAGTTTCACTAGGTCAGTACCACAGAGTTCTACATGGCTGAGAAAGTTGAGATAAGCCTCAACGAAAACGTTAAGAAAATGTTTGAGAATGAAAGGAAACGATGCTATATATGAGTAATGGAGAATGCTTTGAATACAGTCATAACACCCAACAAAAAATCACCTGAAATTTCCTGTTATTGTAGAACCATATCAGGGATATACACTTTACTATAACTTCTGTATAATCTATCAATAATAAATAATCTTCCTACAGAAGGAACGAAAATGAATTGTCTCTTCAAAGCCTAAATCGGCTAACATTACTGCAATACATCAAAAGCAATTGAATTGTACTTCAAATGCAATTTTAAGATCGAATGTACAGAGCTATACCTCCAAAAGCAACGCCAAAACGACTTAATTTTCCCCTTAATGTCCCTTGTAAGGAAACATCCGACGCGATAGGCTATAATTGCGATGTCTCATATTTATAAGGATTTTATAAGGAAATATTTATAAGGATTTCTGTTAAAAAAACATTTCTTGATTGGTAGGAGGCTAAAAATGGATTGTTTTTATTTCCACGCGTTTTGATTCGCAGCAGGCTTATCTTCCGTTTGATGCGGCCGTTGAATTCGGCACTACCGAATCAGGTGAAAAATGCATCTCCTTCCATTACGCTTATCACATCAGCCGGAAGGTGCCTTCCCTGGTATGTTGTGTCCGGTGTTATCGCAGGCGAAGGCGTTGAAGCGTCAGGTAGCGTAGCAATCTTGGTGCTGTTTTTTTTTTCTTAATTTTCGCTCACTGAACAAAACAAGAATTGTCCATTTCCATTCCTGCATCCCACGAGGGCAAGCGAGTTCCCAGCGTTTCGCGGTAGCTGGTTGCCCACCCTAACCCGGTACCAGTGGCACACACATAAATTATCACAAATGCATCATCAACCGAGCGATGGTTTTGGGCTGCGGATGGGTTTTCTTTTTTGCACATTTGGGCCAAAAATAATGAAACACTTCGATAACGCCTAAAGATGTGGTGCGCTTTTTTTTACGTTTTGTTTGTCAAAAATTCGTACGTTTATGAAGTTTCTTTGCTCCTTCCCAAGTTCATTTTTGTTTGTGGTGTGTTTGCTAGCAACAATAATGATCCATCATTTTTATCTTAAAACACGTCCGATCGAAGTGTGTCGGTTTTATTATTTTTTTTGCACCTTTCAAACGATCGCTTAGCTTACTAGCACGGTGGAACTGCAACACCATTCGGAATGGTAAAGATCTTCTACCACCACTACCGGCAATAACCGCATGCCATAAATCAAAGCTCAATCGGAAAAAGGACTTTTTCGGAGTGCTCGCGATAGCGTGGTGGGTTTCAAATAAACTGCGA
>KB663677.1:98198-136195 GCA_000349025.1 Anopheles minimus
AAAAACAATACTTTGTGTCCACACGTCCAATTCTAGTACGGTCTTAAAAAACACTTTTCTTGCAATAAAATACGTAACAACGGAAGGAAAAATATTATAAACATTTCAAAGACGTAAAATTGTATTTTATACCCCCTAGTTCTTCTAAAAATGTTTTTATCCAACTATTCAGTAATTTAAAGTGAATCGCAATAAAAATGAATGCATATAGTTGTGATATCGTTTTCCCACAATGTTAGCTGAATACCAATACAAATTTTATACTAGATAAAGTAAATTATCAGTAATTGCCAGTAAAAAATCAATTATGAAGATAAGTTTATTCCACCAATCAATCATTTTTGGGTTGACTCAAAAATATTCTAGAAATTGTTCATTTTTTGTGTCGCGTGAATTCTGTCATATAAATAATATATATTCTGTCAATATTTTACATATTTTTTTCATCTGATTGAGAATTATGCTGGAATATAAGATGAAAATAAAACAGAACTAAACTATACGTACTTTAGAAGGATTTTTGCGGAATTGTTACCGTAAAGCAGAATAAATATTTTTATAGTTTGTTTGAATTTGCGGCAAAATTGTTATAACTTTCATTAAAAAATTGTTATTATCTTTTATTCAATGAAATTTTTTCACCAGAAACACGTTTAATGGATTTTTTTTTTTTTTACATTTTATCAACGCATAATAATTGAAGCTCATGGAAGGTACCAACAGGTTCCTGTTGATTCCGTTCCATTATATCCACAACCTCACAACCGCTTATAACATGTAAATGACCTTTGAAGGGTCTTCAATGGGAAGGAAATGAACAGAAGTAGAACGGAACCTACGCAAGCGGGATCTTTACTTCTTTGTCAACTCGTCACAAGCCACCCTCGTCTGGAGTACACTTCAATTCGTCGATTCCTTCCCTTTTATGTTCCCATTGAACCGATAACGACAGTTTTCACGGTCGATTGCGTGAATTTTTGCCAACATTTGGTCCTTCTTTCTGCTTTTTTTTTCGTTGTTGTTCGCTTCCCAACGCGAGACACGTCACTCATTGGCACCGGAAACAATGGTCTCCAATCATGGTCCCGGCACCGCAGTTTTCCGAAACGTTCGATCGGTGTGTCGATTGTCGGAAAAATCGGTTCCGATGCTGACGGGTACCGGTCGAGGGAGATCTATCTTCCGGGTGCCTTTATTCCAGAACGACTCGCTCCATCTCCACTCACCGACGGTTTCAGGGGGTTGTTGCGACAAGTCGAGTGGAAAATGCGTCAAGTGGCCGTCCCGTGCTCGAGTGGGCTGCTCTTTTACACATGTTCCATCGACGTACAAATGAGCATTGTTCTTCGACGGGGTGGAAAGCAAGCGGTTTTAGTAGAAGGTGGCCCGAGAAGGAACACTTTTCATGCTGCCAGCACTAGGCGGCAACTGATCGATTGGAACCGATGGCATCGGTGGACGAAGGGAAAACCGAACCAAACAAACAAAAAAACACACCAGACTGCCCGGAAAACGAGGTTAATTGCCGTAATTGTGATTCAATTGTGATATTTCGCCACTCGAAACAACAACCGAAACAAACAGAAAATTTCGGCCACTTGATTTTGGGGACGCTGGCGGTTTGGAGGTTGGTCCAATCATTCGCCGTAGTGTCGGTTTTATGTATTCGATTTCACTTTCACACGCTCACGCTGATGTTTGCTGAGGCTTGTTAAAGGGCTTTTATGTTGGGAAATAGTTCATCAGGCCCTTTGACTAACGGCCCTCCCAGCATGAGGTGGGGTTTGTTTTTTATTGTCGTTTTTTAAATGTTTGATGATCGTTTTACTGTTATGCTATCGAAAACGTGTTGTGGAGTAAAAGGATATTGTTGTTATTATTGTGCTTTTTAAATATGAGACCTTAAACATATTTTAAAGTATTGTGGATTTTCGACTGATTGTTGAAATACAGTCCTTAACAAAGTTATATAACCACTTTTTGATAATAACTGTTCTGCAAAGTAATAATAATGTTCTGCATTGTTGTAGAGAATAAAAAAATACGTCTTTTCATATTTTTAAACATTTAAACATTACTGTTATTATAGAATCAGTTTAAAGTTCGTAGATATCTCTACTTTTCGAAAGAACCAAAAGTTTTGTCATTATTTTCGATAGAACTTGGAAAAGAGAATTATCTAAACATGTTTTCCTTCTTTTCCCAACGATCATAAATATCGACTGTCGAACTCTCTATTTTAACAACAGCCTCACTTTACTATATTTTTTCTGTTGTCATGTTTATCGATACCGCGATTGTTCTTTACAACAATTACATATTTTTGGACGGATGGAAAACTTGCTGTTTACTTATGAAAAATCGTTGTTTTAATGCAAATCATCATGTTAAAAAGCGGTAAAATTTACAGGTAGTTCGAAACTCGCTTAAGTAATGTGAATATTTTTTTTTTAAATATTTTTGCAAAGTCTACTAAATCCTGTCACTCAATTATTGGGGTCTTCGAGCCAAATATTGTGTATTGATAATTGTTACAAGAGAATTTAATAATTTGTAAATGTGATTTTTACTAATCTCTTCAATTTTTCAATAAAAAATGGTCTTATAATTATGTTACGGACTGTATTTTTTAAAAATTAAAATATTTCATTGGTCCTTTAAAATTATTGCTGTCTCTCATAGTTTTATATTTACCACTGTTTGTTCGTCTGTCCTTGTAGTTCATTCCTAATTTAATAACCTGTTATTTTAGTTATGAATTCAATCTACTCATTTTCAAATTTATTTCTATGTTTAAAAGCCTTTAAATTTAATATTTATTTAGTATTTTTTTATTATAAACTGCTTTGTTTAATTTACACCCTAAAATTTAATTCGGCTTAAATCCTTCGATTGTAAACAATGTTTATTCGTAAGCTTTTCACACCCTTTACGCGTCACAAAGCCCGCTTTAAAATCTAAATCTACAAATGTCGCATTACGCTACGTTCTACTAGCAGTACAATGTAAAATTACCATCCCCGTGGAAAGTTTATTACACCGGCCCGGCAAAACATACGCTGCACCAGTTCCGGAGTGCTTTATGTGTGATGACTGTTACAAAAGCCAACCTCAAAGGCTTCCTCTTTGTTGGCAGCTCACATGCCACACGCATGTACACAACAACCAAAAAAAAATTCTAACACCAGTGTCTGCAAATAAACCACAAACGCGTTAACGCTTCGAATGAACTTTTCGCACGTTACGCCAACCATCGCCGATCGACCGTTGGCACCCTCGTGGTGATGGATCCTTCCGGGCTTACGGTTTCGACCACGCAAGAAAAGTAGTCCCACTGTAAAATGTCACCCGATGCGCAATGTCTGCATCCACATTTCGCCACGGCAAATAGTGGTCGGGTGGTGACAATTTTCCTTTCCCCGAACAGAAAAAAGACAATCAAAACGTGCGCCAGCAAATGGTAGACATATTTTAATATTCCTTTCGAGTGCTTTCGTGTTTCGGTTGTTTTCTGGTAGCTGGCAAAAAACCCCACGTCGGGTAACAGCAGACCGACTGATTAAATGAACTGACGTATGGGTGTTGTAAAATATTTAATAACGGAATGTTTCAGCGAACGACGAATTCTTCTCGGCCACATTTAGGGTTGACATTTCTGCGTCGGGGCGGAGGGATTTTTATGGCCCCAGTAGGAAGAAGTTTTGCGTCATCATCACCCGAGAAAGTAATTCATCGTGCAGGAAAGAATTCATTTGCCGGCTGGTGACTTTTGATGTTAAACTTCCGGTTGTCGGGGAGGGACATTTACATTCGGTGGAGTGGGCAAACCAGGAACAAGACATCAACAATGGTGATTTTTCTGATGAGGTGTTCCTGGTGCCACAAAGGGAAAGGGGAAAGCGGAAAAAGGGAGATGAATAAATTTGTTCAAGTTATTTGTGATTATTTGAAATGAAATCTTGATGAGGAAAATATGTTCCCTTTTACAAAACATGTAATTAATGTAAAATTAATCAACTACAACACGAACAAGAGGAAATTGAACTTTCGACATCTATCTCTTGTCTGAAAGCCTACAAGCGATTTAACAACTTTGTTAACACCTCCGCGAGCAAAGCTCTAATCATTTTCCAAGATTAAAAGTGAATTACATTCCCTTTCTGATTGAATATGACTCCCTTTGGTAGGGTCGTGATTTACTTCCTGATTTCGCACAATTTCTTAAATTCAATATCGATCCGGTACACTTTGTAGAACAGCTTTTCATTAAAAATTGCTTCACTTTTTAAACGGACTCCGGTCCACGAAGGCCAACGCCAGGAGGGTAATCACAAACTATTCCGCGTGCTGATGACTTACTCAACAGCCGTAGAATGGCCTTTTCGCAGCCTTAATAAGGGGCAGTCATTTATCTTGCAAGTACCTCCGAGCAACCGATCTTACCGCAGGCTGACGTTAGAATGGGAGGTCATTTTTGCGTTGGTTGTTGTGTTATTATCGCTTACCGGTTGCTCTAGGTAGTGTACAACCTGTCCAAGGGAGCCTTCGTTTGAAGTGGCGAAGGATTTTCTCTTGAAGAGTATCTCCTTACGGTGCTGAGCTCAAATTACGCTACAAACGAGCTCACTACCGTGCTTATGCGTTTGGAGATCTTCAAGTATGAGGAAGCAAACCAGTCTCCTAGAGGGAGCATACTTAAACTGGAGAAATAATAGAAATAGTCCCAACAGAGAGGTCTCTAGATATAAACACAAGAAAAGAAAAACAAAAATGTCTTCCACATTTCTACTTCCAGAGAATGTTAGTAACAACGTACCAGAAATTAAACAGATAGATGGCCAGTTACCGATGGAGCGAAAATCTTCCACTTCGCGTCTTAGCCACTAGTGTCTACAAGAACGCCAGAATAAGGGAACTAATGCCGTAAGGCACTCGTGGCGCAAAAGCTCGTTGAAACGATGTTGAAACTGGCCTGCTCCAGGTGGTTCGCGGGTGGGGTGTATAATGGAAATCGATTGCCTACGCACCGCTTCCGAGCGAGAGGGGAAAGAACCCACTCCACTGAGCGTTCTCAACGCAACGCCGCAGCAGTTCGGGTGATGCCACTCGACGGCAAAGAAGCCACTGCGCGAAAGCCAACCTTCCCCGCAGACAGATGGACCGGTCCAAAACCTTGCCCAGTAGAACAAGGAACGGAAAGCGAATCGAGTACAATTGAGACGCTGATGTGCACTTATGGTAGCCATCATGATCATCACCATCATCGTCCGACGGTAGCAACTTCCAAACCGTGGACGGGGACGTCACCGTGGCCATCTTGGACATCACCGCGTGTTTGGGGCCGCGTTCATCAACCGAGTTGCGAGCTCTTACGCTGGCACCGAAGAAACTGTCCAAAAGTAACCGAAACATAGCCCTGAGCGATGGTGGAATCCGCGCGAGACAGGGTCGGGAACGGTTGCGCGAACGAAACAATAATAATGACAGGTAATAGGCCCAAAACTCTATGGAGGAAATTAAATTGGTAATTTCGATGATTATGCTCCAAAGGGGCAGATGATGGCGATGTACAAGCAAGGTACACCTGATTGAGCGAGAGGGAACGATTTCGTTATTGATCGTTTGTTTCGCCCAGAATCTTCTTTAGGCAACCGGGCGGAAGACGCCCTACAACACTCTGAAAGCTTTTTACACAACACCGCAGCCAAACAATTGGCTTCCGAGCATGACTCGGTGAGATTTGGCAGAGTGGGCCTTAGCCCACCAGAACACCGAAGAATTGAAGCATTGGTGTAAACTATGGTGTACGTTCCTAGGCACACTTTCGCCCCCGGTGAGTCTGTTTCCACCGGTTCCGCACGCAGTGGCCGATCGAAATGGTTCGGAAATGAAACAATCGGCAGTAATTTCGTAATGATTGTTTTCGGACCTGATTGAAAGGAGGTGCACGAAGATTTGTGTGGTTGGTATATGCACGTTTTGCGCCTTTTTTGGAAGCGCTGCCTGTACCTTGGGAGAAAATTTTTAATTGCACCCTACAGAAACAGGTGGAATTCGAGAAGGTCGTTCCTTTGGAGGCAGTTGAGGAATAGAGAATGAGATGTGATTTTGAGGTTAGAATATTGCTACGTTTAACTGGAGCGTTGTTTTAGGATTTTATTTTTTGAGGTTAGCGTCAATTGTTACAATAACCTTGTTGGGAGCTCTATGAGGAGAAGTAATGCATGACTCGTTTTATCCCTTTTCCAACAATGCATTAAGTACAGTAAAGACTAAATATTGAATGCATTCCATTCTTCAAGCCTTTTTTCATTTGTTGGACGGAGAACAGTCGGGCAATGTCTAATTGAGGAAAACTTCGACTCACCTGCTTGTGGCCAGAACGTGAACAACGGCCAGCCCAAGCACCCATTACCCGCGGAAGCTGTGCTGTTTGATCTCCGATCGAGGAACCCATCGTTGTCATCCATCTGACGATAAAATTACACTTAATTGAAACGAATAAAAATTTCACGTCATCATCGCCGTAGGCAACCTCACTCATGCGACCAAGGAACACATGTGTGAGGTGGACGCGGACAGTCCTCTGGAAGGAGAAGGTCGAGAAGGAAAAAAGAACGCGGGGAAGAAAAGCGACCGAAGCACGTAGCCCGATCGATTTCGCAATGGAAATGATCACAATAAAATACAAAAAATGAATGCACGAAGGGTAATATGATTAAGATGTTTTGCCCCCGTACTCTGTTGGGGCTGCTTGGTGCTCTGCCGAGGTGTCAGAGACGATGAGGATACCGCGATCAGTCCCTCTAGGGACCCGGCAGCTCGTGGACATTAAATCGCACATCACGGTCACGGTTTGTGGAATTTTAATTTCATTTCAGCCCGTTTTGTGACAGTCCGGGGACGCACTTGCCGAGCGTTGGAAAAATCTCTTCTGGCGGTTCCAGGTGCGTTCGATTCTTCGGCCACGTGAGACGCGTTTAATTGCGCGCGGAGCCACAACGTTGACGTAAGAGCACCTGATATGGTGAGACGACTGTTCGCTCGAAACGGTTTCGGACGGCAGACGAGGTGGTGGACTGCGAAAAACAGGATCGCAAACGTCGAAAAACTGTCAAAAGAAGGTTCTCGCTCTCGCTGGATGTTCTTGTCCAGAGTAGTGCCCCCGGGAGGGTGCGATCCGTTGTGCTCCTTACGGTTCGTCGATAGAATCGATCGCATACGTGAGATTATTGATGAGAGTGCAATTTTCCTTTCAAAGTTTCTGTAAGCCTTTTTTTCTCCTTCTTCAATCCCCCTCATGCCCGGTTGCTTTTCAGCGCTTTTCGAGAACGCAAAAGGCAGCAGGATCTCCGCCGGATGGACTCACGCGTCTCGATGAGCAGTTGGCAGCTAAATTGACCATTGTGTACTCCACCCTGCAGGTACCATCTCATCATCGCGGGAGGATCTACCGATACGCTTTCGGTTTCACCGGGGGTGTACTGGGATTTGTTACAATGGTGGTGAGGAGTTGCGATGAGTTGGGACTTTTAATTCCCCAGTCGCCGTGGTAACACACCCGTCATCCCCACGGTAGTAAGCTGGGGACGCGCGATTCAATTCAAAAGCGACGGCCCCTCTATTCGGACAATGAACGATCCGAGGCATGCATTGGATGGCGATATTGAACGAAGGAGTTCTAGACGTCCGACTCAGGAATCATTCTCACTGACTTCTTACTCTTGCGCGGGTTTCGATTAAAATGTAATCGTTAGTGGGGCTTTGTAACCAACAGGCATCGGGACTCAAACGAACACAAGCTTCCCGTATTTCGCGGGAGTTTCTTTGGAGCGTTCCCATCATTTATCCTTTTCGAGACACACACAAAAAGACACACTTTGTTGCAGTGATTTGAAAAGGGCTTCTAACCTCGAAGCAGACGAGACTGGAGGTTGCAAATGATTGCCTTTATACGGGTTCTTTTCGATGAAGCTCAATTAGATGCTGCTGGCGTGCAAATATGCGAATGTTGATTATTTTATTCCTAAAAGTGCGGTGTTCTCTTCTCCCAATGAAGTGTCTCCATCATACATCATCTGTCGAGCGTGAGGGGTAAAATCGAGAAAAAAAGATTTTTTTAGCTTGATGGAGTTCTATGAAACAAAAGATCAATCTGTCAGTTCGAAGCGATTGATCATGGTAATTTATTGAGCGGAGTAAAGTGAGTAATAGAAAAAAATCTAGAGTTGGAGCTTGTTATGAAGAGTAATGCTGTTATAGATTTGGAAGAATCTTTGGGTCCCCGTACCAATTCTTTCTGGGTGGCATATCACTTGCAACAAAAAGATTTTTCTCAGCTCATAACATTCTGTCCAAAATTGCTCCGGAAGCACAGCATGCTGTCACTCGTTAGCTCTAATTAAACAGCTGGTGTCTCCCCAACTAACTCGAAACAAACTCCTCATTAAACCCGAAGTACCTTCGAGTGAAATGTGAAATACGTCCACCGGAAGTTGCTCCCGTATTCCTCCGGTGCATCTCGCTATACAAAGGCACAAGAGCCTCCCTGTTCCTACAATATCTCCACAGTGGAAAATCGTCATTGCAGCGATGTTGACATTTATGTACCATTTTTTTCTCTCTTTCTCCACATTCCGCCAGCAAAGCCCGTACGTTCTTCCGGCGCTGTGATATTTTAAGCGAATCGCCATAATTAACTGTCCACCGGACGATTAACCGTGACGTTACAGTGGTTCCCGTTCTGCTTCGAAGACATGCAATCCGGTGATGCATTTCGCGAATTCCGTTTGTGCAGGAATAACTTAACAATTACCTCATTAGGTTTTCATTCCTCCGAGTGGGGCCTAGCAGGGGTTTGTCGGCGCTGTCCTTTAGGGAATTCATTCTCTCTCGCCTAAAGAAAAAAAGGGCAACTCCTGCGAAGAACAAAAATTAAACACGTACAAAAAAAAGGTTGAAAATTTGGCGATAAACATTCGTCCATCAGGTGTGCGCTTTGGGAGTGTGCGGTGCTAAATGTTAATTTACGGCAATTAACTCACTTCGCAGGTCGTCTTTTATTTGGTCTCCTCCTGTCCCCGTCCCTTTAGGAACATTTCATTCCAACAAGTATTCCTTAATTCCCAAATGGGACGAAGAAGTTGCACTTTCTGCAGTGCTTTGCCGCCACTGCAGATGGTGTGGATTTTAATTTGGACGCCCGCGTTCGACGCGCTCATAGATTGGGAAAATTGATAGCAGTGTTACAATGAAACTTCCCCACAACGGAACACATATACAACAGGGAGAGAGAAAAAAAACTAGCACGTTAGGGCTTTTCTTGGTTGGTTTACTGGCTGCTGGAGAAACCCAGCTTAATTTCGCCAACACGCGATGTACTCCCGGTGTAGCGTAGAATGCACCCGAAACCGTTTGCCCTGCCGCTTACGGTTGCGCTAACAGTTTGATCTCGCGATTAGAGTTTAATGAATTCTCGCGAAATAATTATGAAACTGCGGGTGCACTTTTGCAACGGTGCAGGAGGGCCTGTGAAGTAGTTGGAAAAGTTCATTAGAAGTATGATGATGCATATAATTAGGGTGTGAAAAGCACACACCAACCACTAATAGTGAGAAGTTCTGGTGACTTCAAATTAAAAATAAATAAAAAAGAGTCCCGATTATTATACAGCTTTTTCCATTAAATTATGTACAGCTTGGCATACAATATAAACCGACCTCGTTTTTCTTACCCAACCAAATCACCAATGCTTGCACTTTACACACACTCAATTCCATCGCTATCGGTTCGATTTCCAGGTGATGGCCACTAGCGAGCGTAAGGTAATTTTCCCGTCACTGGAACCTTTTATCTCAAAGCGTCGAGCACGCCGAGATTGAGGAATGAATATTCAAATATTTAAATTGAATTTACGTTTTTTTTTCGTTGCTCCACGCCACACAACTCCTTTTCCGAACACATCTTATCCTGGAAACAACGCACTAGCGTACTTGGGCTACTTGTACGGGAAGGATGCAAGAGAACCAACCACGAACCCCGAGCACGAGATGGTATGGGGATGGTGGTGGGCGGAAGGTTGGCAGCGATGATGATTATGCTGATGACAATGACGATAAGATTTGCTTAGAATGCTCACCGGTTGCGATGGTGAAGCGCAGAAAGGATTTGCGAATGCGGGAGATGCTGGAGCTTAGATTAGGGAACTATTTTTGCATAATTGTTAATTTATTTTCCAACCATTTTCTGCCGCACACACACACACACACACACACAGACACGCTCGGTGCTTTGCTTGGTCACGTGGCTGAAACCCGGCCATGGGAAGCCGTGGGAACTTACACAACAGGTTCAACCACACAGGCCGTGATGATGGTGATGGCTGTTGCAGTTACTCTAACCTCAAAAACTTCATCAATCTACATCGAATGTGTCTGGATAAAAAGGGGCACACCGAAGGTCCTTCGGTGGGAGTACTCCCAGCCATTGGCAGGTTCTGCATTGGTGGAGGAGAATTTCAAATCATACAGACCCTCGAGCAGACTAGCCTGCTGCAAGTAACGCCTTCGAATGGTTTGGTTTGTGGTGTGATTTAATGGAAAACTGGGAAAGGATGGTTTTGCACTATCGATAGTCGGGTAAGGCTTGAAATTTGGCAACACTATGAAAGCTGAGGTTGGTGAGAGTGTATGAAAGTTGGACGATATAATTTACTGTAAATTGGAGTTTTGCTCGAAAATGAGTCTTCGGGAGATAGCGAAAGTATTTTGATGAGTGGTAGTAATTTTGGTTGAATCGCATATTTGTTTCTCAACTCGAGTGATTATAGGTTACAGCGATTTAGATAGATTAAATGCTATTTTTGGAGTCTTAACATTCATAGCATCCAGAAATTCATTTTTAATTGAAATGTAACATATTTTGATAGCCCGGTAGTTCATATGCTCTCTAAGTTGTAGTGCTATAGAAGAAGAAGTAATTATTTTGAAGGAAATTCCAAGAAATTTTAGGATTTGTGAAGAACTGATTCCTTGAAATTAAAAGACTTGGATTAGACAGAGGACTGGGTCCTAGATTGTGGTAAAAATTTCACTCTTCTATCTCCAACGTATTTTGGAAAAAAACCTCAAATTTATCTTTTCAACTTGTAAAATCAAAATTTGTTATAGAATTTATTTCAATAAAAAAGATCTATATACAACTTTTGTTTAATTATGCTACAAAATATTAGCTTCAAAAATTATACCAGTTCGAGGAATTACCCGGAAGATTTATTCAGAGGTATAAAAGGCACTTCAAGGATGTCTGAGAATCTTAACCCAAATTATATCTTGTGGCCCACAAACATCGAAGGCACAGAAATGATTTGTGAAAAAATCATCACTGATAGTCGTCGAACTTGAGATCAATGCCTAATTTGATGGTAAACAACGAGATTCTAAACTACTTACTGTTGCCCCTTCTTCGGTATATGAAGTCTTCTATCAAGCCCCTAATTCAGAATCAAGTGTTTATAAGTACATTAAGGAGCCAACATTTACCAAGTTTTTCGGAACAATATTTTTTGCTGGCTATATCACAAATTTCGTTCTCCTTCTTTTGCAAAACAAAAAAGTCATAAAGCTGGTACGATTTTATATCGAGATCATCTTCCGATTTCGAACGATAATAACGCATTTCTTGGATGTGTGGTTTAAGCCACTCATCATCCACACCGATTAACCGATCCCTTGCAAACGCGATAAACCCAATCGCAAACAGATGTAATCGAAAATAATCATATGGTGGCAGATTCTGTACGTATTCCCGTAGCTGTAATTCTGGAGAAACGTTTAATTTTCCTCCACCTCTCCAGCTCGGTCATGAGCTCATGATAAAAGGGCTACGAATGCATTGAGTGACATGGACACGGTTTACCACCCATCGGCTAGCCACCTTCTGCAGAACGGAAAACTACGGTCTCATCAACGTCACAGATCGTTGCGAAGTTATTGCTGACTTTTCCACTGTTCGCTGACGAACGTGATCGTCTATCCGCAGTGTCACTTCCTGCTGCAATCGTTCCTGCGTCATCAAATCGTATTAAAAATTGCGTCCAGTATGCTTTTCCATACCTTGCGAAAAAAAAACATGTGGCGAATGTGGGCTGTGCAGGCTTCCAGGCTTCGGCGAAATCATGGATTATGATAAAGGGAGGAAACAAAAAACATAAAATTAAAAAAAAGCGAAACGCGCCACGGGATGATCTTCAATAGGGATTGGATGGTACGACGAAACGAAGATGAAAAGCGTCTGCCAGTGTGTGACGTTGAGTGATAACGTTGTGGCCCGCGTTGGTGTTGTGTGCGGATAGCAGGATGCAACAGGAAAGTGCATCTCATGCAACGAGTCTCTGCTCTGCAAATGCGTACTTTCATACCACTGTGAAGGATGTTTTATTTTAACGTACAGCCAGAGACGGACACTTCAGCACCTACTTACTTATATCCTCCACTCCTTCCCCCCCCACTCCCTTGGCGTGTGTGTGTGAATGTGTGAGAAATTATGACTTCCGAAGCGAGAGAATGCGCCAATTTCCAACGCGAGCGCACTCAATGTAACCCCCCGCTGAATGCATGTGCTTGTGCAAGGAAAATGGACCGATTGCCAGCTTGACAGGCATCGGAATTGTGGAATGGATTGCAATATGGAGCTGTCTTATCTGGGTGAAATTGGAATTGCACACAATCCGCGTCTTCACCGACGAAAATCCCGTGGGGGATGTTGATTGGGTGCGAAGTAACACACGCTAACATATCAAGCAAAGGTTACATGCCATTGCGATTGGAATGTTTTCGTTTTTTGTTTAATCGAAACTTTTTTATTTTAATTGGAAGAAGCTACAAAGAACGGTAGGAAACTCAAAACGGGAAATTATTTTTGTGAAATTTGAGAAGGAAAACTATTCCAACCACTGGTTTATTATTTCTATCATATGAAATAATACACATTTTGTCTAACTAGACATAACAATTTTTGTAAATTTTTTTTGGAAAAATTCGCAACTAATAATTTTAACTAAAGTATCTTCTTTAGCAAAGTAATTGGAATTTAGTTTTATGACTATTTCATTGAAGGAAGCAGCAGAAGTTACTGAAAAAATGTTATAAATATTTAGTATATTGGAATATTTATTCAACATTCTTCAAAGTATTAATATTTTCCAATACGAAATGCATAAATAAGAGCTTACTGACACATTTTAATTAGGTGAATGGTTATCTTAAACAAGATATTTTAAAATTATGTATCTACTAGGCTTTAAAATTACGCCTCTTTTTAATAGGTTTGTTTCATCGGGTTTTTTATTTGAATACGCAGCTCTAAACTATGAACTATAACTTAAATTATTTTTCTTTGATGTAACGACCTACTTGGTCATGCCTGCTATTACTGGGATGCCTGGTCCGGCTGGGATTCAAACGCCGGTCTTGCCGTTTTATATTCGCTATTTCCTCTGACACCGAACAGCTTCATTTGAAGGTATAAAACTTTTTTTTTAATTTTTTATAAAAAACTTATATGTCAAGTATTATAAATATCATCAGCAAGCCATAGGATTAAAGCTTATAAATGTAAGTATAGGTTTATTCGTTGGACGGTATTGTAACTTGAAATTAATGAATTGTTTTATCAATTTATATTTCAATTAATTTCATTTGAAGATTTATTCTTTTTATCAATTTATTTTTAAAGTGTACTTTTTCAGAATTTTTTGTGCATGGTCATTCATTTCATTTTTTGAAAAAATAATTAAAATAACGAGCGATAAAATTGATTTCAAATGGATTTTCGCACCATTCATCTCATTATATTGCCCCAATTTATAAGCGTTAATTCAAACCCGTTAAACACTGGATTGCAATATCCGTATTCCATCACACCCTAATCGTAAAACGACGCGAACACAACACACAGGCATCCACCAAAAACAGCGCAACACACCTTCAAAATTGCATTTGCATACACGATTAACTTCCTCGAACAAAGTGCACCCATCCAAAACACCCGCTGGAGGTATTGGGCCTCCAAAAATAAAAGATAAAAACAATCTCCTTTCCCTCTCGCCATACACACACTCCGAGTGACATTCACACGTAGGGAAAAAATAAGAAAAATCTGTTTTCCCAGTTGTCTAAGAAGGAGTGTTTTGGGCCCGTTGTCTTCTATCGGGTAAGTTCGATTTGGATTGGGACTTTCGGCTCGGCGCTCTGGACAGCCTTTGCGATAACAAGATTTGGCATTTGCATACATGCGCAGCGCATATGCAGCTCGCGTCTGCCGTGGCAGTGCATTTTAAAAATCCCTCCAAACTCAACATAATCGCATGTCCCGCGCACCACGTCTGCCATTCTGGTAAGCGAAATCACGGAGCATTGGAGCGCAAGACCGTGCGCAAAAGAAAAAATCCATTTAAATTCCAATCCCTCGTTTGATCGTACGCTCACACAACAGGGCCCTTTAATGTCAGCTTCATGCACATGTTCATGTTTGCATTTAAATTATATCGCCAATGTGTCTCGCGCGAGTTCGGTCCGGAGTGTTGTTGATGTTTTTTTTTTTGCTGTATTTGTGCTCTTGTTGCTTCACGATGCCTCTAGGAGATACTGCCGAAGACGCCGAAATGCATCTTCACAGTGCCCCGGATCGGGACAGTCTTTTCTTCTGCAAGTGAGTGAGCGCACCGAAGGGATAAGACCGATAAGGGAAAATGGTGTTCCATTTGTGTGTGCACCCCATCCATCGGTTCGTTCCTCTCGAGTGGTGAAATTAAAACTGTACAAAATGAAGCCATTTATTGGCATTCGGTAACACAAAATTGAAGATGCACCGTAAGATGCACCGAGCGTTTTTGGCTCCATCGGTAAAATAAGTTTTCCCAAACTTTCCACTTCAACCGTCCACCTCCATTGACCTTTTACTTCGACGGGAGAATGGAAAAGGGGAAAATCAATTTTCTAGCAACTTTTCCATGCATTTTTTTTTGGAGTGAAAACTATCAAAACTAGACTTTTCCAATTTTCCAATCGTCTCAATAGCGTCCGGTCTCAAGAGAAGCGGCAAGAACGCTTCAAGTGCTTTGCGTTCTTGAGATGGAAAAACGGGGGCCCACTGATCGTTATATTGGTTGACTGGCAAGCTAGCAGGCGGGCTGGTTGATCGTAAAAGCAGAAGGAAATGGGCGGCTTCTTTTCATCAGCAGTAAAATGCGCATCGTCCTGCAAATAGTGACCCGTTTTTGTGTGTGGTGCTCCGGGAAGTCCGGAGTGCAATGTAAACTCTTCAGGCTGAAAGTTTATTTAAGACTTGGCTTCGACGAGGGTGTGAAGGAAAAGTGGGACGTTCACTTTCACTATTTTACGACTTTCCAATTTTCCAGTGGCAGTAAATTCCAAACACTTTCTTTAGAAGTAAAAAAAAAACACTCACACACAATTCGTTTTTAATTCTTCCAAGGATAATCGGTTTCGTTTCGAAGTTTACGAATTAAAAGGTTAAAAAGGACCTTCGGGTTTTTGCTGTTGCTTGAAAATAAAGGGCAGCTCCAATTGTTATCGTAATTGTTTTACTTTTGCACAGAGAGATGTTCCACTTCACTCACGCGTTTTAATGCCATTTCCTGGTAGTTTAATTATAAATGTCCTTCTAACGAGCCACGTTGACGTTGGAAACAATCGGTGTTCAATTATGTATGGCAATTGGATGTCAATTTTAAAAGCATTTTCCATGGAAATCCACTGAATCGTTGTTGCGCAAGATGGAAAGTGGGAAAGCTGTTCAAAGGAATCAGACATTTGTTTCAAGTTTTTTTGCGTTCCTGGAGAGATTGTTAAATGTTTATTCGGGGAAAAGAGATCATTTATATTGGTAAGAAATGAATAGAGTCAAGGATAAATGTATTTCTTGAAATAAAACAAACACATTTGATTGCTATTATTTGTGGGGTGAAATGTCGTGAGAATTAAGTAATTAATAAACACATTTTAAAAATACTACTAAGTAATAAAAAAGGTCCTTTTGTTTGAGTGAGTGAATCTTGGTGTCTTCAAACCTTCATAATATTGATTTACTTGTTGATTCACTCGCATGATTTAACAAATTGATTAAGGAAATGTTTTGTAGTTTTTAGCTGACTTGAGGTTCCCCAGTCTAATTTTTGAAAAAAAGTCATTCTTCATTTAAATCTCTGGGCCTAACCATTTTTTTTCCTTTCAATCTTAGAAAGTTTTGCTCATTTATTCGATTTTTTGGAGTCTGATTTGAAACAATAAAGTATTAATAGATATTTTTAGTTGAAAATACACCAAAAATACCGTAAATAAACATAAGCTCCTATGTAGTTTTTTACAAACATTTAACAATAAAAACCCTGGTCAAAATAAATCTGAATTATTTCAGAGATAGTAACGAGAGAGCATCTGAAAATATTACTTTTCTTTATTTAGAGAAATTTGTAACCATGTCTCATTAATTCAAAACAACATACACAATTAAAGTCTGGTGTCTAAACGCGCAGAATATCTATGGACAGGTTCAAAAATATTTGAGAAAGCTTCAACACCCTGAACTCAGCTCAAACAAATGAAAAATAGAATAGAACCTTTGCAAAAATTACTTGAGAAAATTCTGTACATCACATAATTGTAAAATTTGTTGAAATTCGATTCGTTAAAAGGATTTCACTAACTCTCACTATTTGCAAAGAGTTTAAACACAACCTGTTACATATTTGTGACAATGAACCCTTCCTTTTAAGCAAATGACTTCCTTATCATTTAACATTGCATGTTTACGATCATGCAGCCAGTGTCACTTACCGAGGCCGGGATAATAATGTTTATCGAACATATAAAAATTTGCGAAAAATCATTACATTCATCCTTCTGTTTTCCTTTGCTGTTTTCCCGCTTTTCTCCCGAGGGGAGAAACATTCTTTCATCCCTCCATTACAACGCTGACTCAACGGACAATCCGTACATGGTTGTAATTGTGCCGGCCTGGAACATTTATCACCCCTCTGCAGGGGACAAACCTTACATGCACTCTACCACCATACCGTCACTGCCGTAATGATTTGTATGCGGTTATGGGCTTATGCTGCTCCTTGCGAAATCCGTGTGCGAGATCGTGGAAGAGAGAATGAGCGAGAATATGTGATATAAAATTCTGTCCTATCCCTTGTCACCGACAGCAATGGAAACGCATTTTTACCTTATTTTTATTTACACCGGGGAATATTTCCCTTTTCCTAGCGGGGAATACTCCGAGGGTGTTGGAGAAAAGATGGCAAACAACGAGGAACGCACCACATGTGCGTTTTATCATTCGTGCACTATTTACACCGAAATTGCATTTCAGATTTAGGCGCGGTCACTTTCTCTCCCTTTTTTTTTCGTTATATGGAATTTTCTTTTAATACAAGACCGTAAAACAGAAATCCGGAACGAAGTTTTTCCTTTTTTCCTGGGTGCCAGGTGCCTGCAGGACAGCTCAGTATTGAATCAGCTGAGGCCAAGAAACTTCACCGAGGGAGCGCAATGTCAAACGAGTGTTACTTGAAGGCAGAAGGCTAAAGATAGGGATTTCGAGTTCAAAACGCTAATAATTCCCTCGGCTTACCGGGAATGGTTGTGTCCTGTGACACTTCACCAGGGGAGTATCGAACGGAGCGGAAAAACGCGCTAGTTTGCACCGGATAGAGGTGGCTACATTAGCCACAAAAGGCAGATATACACAATAGGAATCGGGAAGGGGTGGCAAAGAAAGAGGGCAGCGAGATTATTAATATGGATGTGCTTAGGCGTAATTTATTTTAATAATGAATGACAGTTTTGGCAAACGTCGGGGAAGGACACACCACGTCCGCGCCGAACCTTTTGTCCTCCCGGTGTGGCGTACTATGTTTTCCATATTTTTTCCCTCTCGATTCGGTGTGGAAAAAAGGGTATGGGATAGGGTTTTTTTTCCCGGGGTGTGCTGCCTGTTCGATCAATTTTTATTTTCCCGCTACCAAGAGCGATAATGGATGCTAATGGGGTGTGTGGTTTGATGCTGTGTCGCATAATGGGTAACAGTTTTTGATTTAGGTGCGCGAGTGAGGTTCTTTACGTGTTAGGGGTTTTTTTTTATCGACAGTAACGCATTCGGGGAAGGGTTTGAATTTTAATTTATTTCCGCTTAAATGCGATCGTTTAATGTTAGTAGTGGTAGGGAAAAATTTGGAAACTCACCTTTGAAGTTGATTAGACACACTTAAAATGTTTTGAAGAATCAAATTCAATTTTTTTTTACAAAAATTGAATAATCTTAAATTAGACAATTGATCGTTAGAAGTATCTAATAAGTATTTCCATCCAAATTGCATGAGGAATTAGAGAAGAATTATAATTTGTTGCAAAAATTTCTTGGGGAAAACTCAATAACATCGTTCATTTGGATGAATATCTCTCCAGGAGTTTAAATATTAAAGACAGAGTTTATGTAAGCTGACTATGGTTAGGAGTTGTTTTAAATAAGTAAACAAGCACAAAAGTGGCATTCACTAAGTTCAATCCGCTATTCATCTTCAGAACATCACTTGAAGTACACATTTTGGGAGGCCGTCCTCGAGGAGTTACTCAAAAAGGACACTGATGAAGTCATTACCGACTTTTAGCCTATATTGAATGCTATAAATTATACTATTGTATGGTTTCAACAACAATTACAAATCGCAGTTCTGAAATAACAAACCAAAAAGTTCAAAAGCACTTAAAGTCAACATTAATTGATCGAAAAAAATTCTACTTCAATATGCAATGAAGGTTCTTAAAAATAGTTCTTTCAAATGCACAGTTAAGATAGGGAAAACAAAATAAGGTATTATTAAATTAAAACCATTGAAAAGAATTAATTTAAAAGAATATAAAACACAATTACCCTAGTGTTTCCACATCTTCCATTCTGACCATCACAAATCCTTCGGGTTACTGACCTTATCCTTTGTGTTCCCCTCTTACAAAATGCCAGAAAGTCATCCAACGCTATCGCTGCTTTCTCGCAGCATCTTAAGATTGTTTCGGTACATCGTTCCGCCCCTAGAGGTGTAGTGGGCACTTTTGGGTAATGCTTCCCCTATAACACGCAACCACTGCGCCACTTACTGAGAGTTGAAAATCGTGCACTAGGATTAGACGCTAGGTGACACCCGGTTGTGCCGCAACGGAATCAGTTCTAGGTTCTAGGCACCCTCCGCCGAGAAGTGCCATTATGCGTAACAGAGAAATGCAATTTGCTCGCCCAAAGCCTCGCATATGCATTCGCAGCACACCCAAACGAAGGAAAAAAGGGCGAGGATTTAGCGAAAAAAAAAAAAACGAAGGGAGCGAATGAAAAGACCATGGCCATAGTTCATCGTGAAATACGAGAATAAATCAAATCCGGTACGGAATTCTGCCATCTTGTTTGATCGAATTAATATCGCATAAAGGACCGTAATCCACCAACTGTCAAGTGCAATAAGCCGTAGGAGGAACACTATCGGTCCACTTAGGGCCCGATCGAAAACGCAACGTACCCCGAAGGGATTCGCCGAACGTCGCACGTGCACCATTTCCCTTCGGGGGATGTGATGCACACGTGCTCGAGGGGATGCGTGAACATCAAGTGCGTGTCTGGATTCGATCCCGAATGCCACACTTCGCATTCCTCCGTGTCAAAAGCATCCTTCCCCTGCTCATTGACACGTCTGTCCTTGCTAAGTCCACCCGATTTGGAAACATTTTTTCGACGGAGGCCGCTTCATCTCGCCCGCCTGCCCGGAAATTGTTGGTGGCAAATTATCGATGACCCACGACAATGATGGTGACCAGCGGAAGGAATCCTGCGTAAATGATGGCTCCGGTGGACAAATTTTGATTTCGTCACACGCCCACCGGAAAATGAAATCGATGGTTTGGGCGATTTCCCGTGGGAGCTAATGTTTCGGGTTTTTCCCCCGATACGTGTGAAGCTGCGGCACAATCACAGTATCTCATCACCCCACAAATAAGAAGGCGGACGGACACAACTTCGCTTCCCGCCTTCAGTTGACAGCCACAGAAGAAGAAAAAAATAACAAACATCCAACGCGCCTAGAATTGATCAGCCCGATTGCGGAAAACCGAAATTCGGTTTGGCCTATCGGTGTCCTTTGGGAAATTTAATACTAAACCAACAAAGTCACCACACACGGCGCAGAAGAACGGCGCCCCGGAACCGTCTAGTTCCATGTATAAAGTGATGAAATTTTTATCTCACCTGATCGAATCTTGTGGATTGAAAATTCACTTTCATTCTTTGTTTCGTTACCGTACGGATTCCAAAGGATCAATTCCCAAGGTGTTGTGTGTTGTGGTACAAAGTGTGAAAACCAACAACCTGAACATGCTCACCGGCACAAAACCCAATTTTATTTATATCAGCAATTCTTTCGGAGTTTCGGTTGTCGAAGGAAAATCGACGCGTCTCAAATGGAGATTCAATCAAAGCTCATTTCCGACGCAATTCAAGTGTCGCGGGTTGCGCTGCAAATCTAAATCCGAACATCACTGAGATTGGAAGTATACGAACGTGCTCATACAGACGTGTTTAAACTCTTTGATGTCTAGCAGCAATATGTGCCACCAAGAAAGCTGGCGAACGCTCAAGTCAAAGTTGCTGTCGTGCGACGGAGAAAAGGACTTTTTTGTGTGGAACATGAAGTAAGGCTAATTTTAAACCACTTGAAGCATCTTTACTCTGTATAGCCCTGTACCTTAGTTCTCAAACTCCACCATGTTACTAGCGATCCAATCGTAGAATTTATCCACCCGTACATATACGGCCGGTACGCCGTTACCACATTTTCGGGGCCCAAAGCTGACAACTCCTGCGACGTAGTAGCGTGAGTTGAATTTCTTCATTAGCGGACCACCGGAATCTCCGTCGCAGGTATCCTTGCCCGGAGTTCCCATGGCACAGAATTGGGAATCGGTGAGCGAGACCTTCAGCTGCATTCGGTACTTCTCAGTGCAGTTTTGCAGGTCGAACTGATCGAGAGGCACGTGCATCTTATATCGGCTGCCAGAAGCTAAAAGAAATATAAAAACCGTTTTTTTTTAAAGACTTATTTTGAATTTGAACGTTTGGTATTATTGTATCGGGACTCACCTGTTTCCGTTCGTCCCCATCCAGCCGCCCACATGCCTCCCTTGAACAGCATCTCTTTATTCGGTGATGCAGGCTCCGGGATACAGATGGGCTGTACGAATTCACCGTACACGGCCATCCCGTCCAGTTCGATCAGCGCGATATCATTCGAACGGTCCGCATAGCTGCCAACGTAATCTTCATGGATGATGATTCTTTTGTAGCCAAATTCTTGTACCGGTGCAGCACAGTAAGGTTCGCCATCCAGATTTTCACAATCAATTTCGGACTCGGTGTCCCACTCGCCGAGATGAACTTTATGTCTGGGAAAAAGGGGGAAAACCATTCAGTTGCAATCATCTCAACGAGTTTGGACCGCCTAACAGACTTACAACGCCACTCCTGTTGGAAGTCGTTCGAAACAGTGCGCCGCCGAGAGGACAAATTTTCGATTGAGCAGCGATCCACCGCAGCCGAATCGTTTCGTGCCCTTGCGTTGGTTGTAGTACTGCAGCAACGCCATCCACGGGTATTGATCGATGTGCGTTCGCTCTCCACCAACGATGCGATTTTCCAACTGCATGCCACAAATCTCGTCGTTCACTGATCCAGTTCGGCAGGTTAAACGCTTGTGGCGATCACAATCATGACGCAACAGGTGTCTAACGTCCTCCTTGGTTCGTGTGCTCTTCTGCAGCAGGGTCAAATATTTGGGATCGCTCCTATAATGCACACAGCGGCCAAAGTTACCATCGACGCGACAGACAGCACCAGGCTCTAACTCTGTTTCTACAGGCACAAATAAAATATATTATACAAAGATTTATTTCTTTTTTTAAGAACGCCCAACTTACCGGAAGTGAAGATTTGCTGGGTGAGAGTTAAGACAATCACGACCACGAGCGGTACTGAGTGGAACATTTTGGCTGCGCAGCTAAACATTGACTGAGGTGCAAATGGTTCCAGATTTCGATGAAACAAGCGAACCCGTACGCAACATTGAAATAATCGTGTGTGATAAGAGTATAAATATTTTCTGTGTGCATGTACATCATCGTTCCGGTTGCATAATGTGTGAGAGAGTCATTAAAATGGACAAAATATTTTATTATTGAAATTTTTGATAAATAAAGAAAGTATTGAAATAAAAATCGTAACACAGTTTTGAATTTAAAATGCATATTCTGTAAACTAATGGAACCCATAAAAAAGCTGCTTAATGGAAAGATTCTATAGTTCTGTTTGAAATTCAGCAAAAAGGTCATCTGTGGCTGCTGTAACTGATAATGCATGAACCGGCGATTCAAGACCGCTTGATGATCGTGACCTCTTTTTAAACACTTCTTCGATGCTTAGTCCGAAGAAAGTTTTGAGTTTTTTGTTTAATTCTAATTTGATAATAAACAATCTCATCAATGGATTTTTTTCTACTACTGGAACTCCCTTGTGGATCTTTTGTTTGTTTGCGGATTCTCCAACAAATTATCAATGTTTGCAATCACTTTGTCGTTCCAACGACATCGGGGTGGACGTATTTTCACAAATCTTTGTCATATAGCGATTATAAAAGCAGGATTGAATTTATTAGCACAAACCCATCCCTTCATCTGAAACGTATGTATGAAGTAATGAATTAGTGTCTCCACAAAAACAGCCAATGTTGGTCGCGCCAAAACGATGAAAATTCGATCCGGGTGCAAGACAAATGTAGAATATTCCCACAAAAGCGCATGCACGATAGAAAAAAGGCACAGTCTCCCACACATGCCTGAGAGGAGATTAAACCACGGACATGAATGAAGGTATGGGAATCAATTTTATGCTCCATGCGAAATAGCTTTTGCAGACACATTCCCTTCTAAGCATCTTCCAATTGGATATTATCCACCGAAACAGTCGAACCCCGTCCGGGGAAGCGTTATTCAATTGATCTGGATAATAAATGTAAATCTATTTACGAAGGACATTCGACCGTTGTCTCCCCCTTTTGGCTGGTACGTACGCAAATCGCGCATTGCAAAACCGTACAAAGAGTAGATGCAAAAATTAGTGAAAAACCTCATCTGTTGTTGCTGGGTGCGATGGGAGTTTGTCGTACGGGGATGCGCTCCGAAGGGTGGCACAGGATTGCGAATGCAAAGCGGAACGCGTAAGGGCGATGAATGACTACCAGCAGCGTGCGACAGGTGAATTGCAATTAATTTATTCTAAAATAGACAAACAGCAACTCCTTTGTGCGGGTACACCCTCTTAACGCAGAAGGGTTGTAGAAGTAGCGGGGAAAGTCACGTCCCGACAGCTACTACACCAAAGACGAAACTTCCGAGCTTGTTGTACGGGTTGATGGCGCAGAATTAATAGGTATTTAAATGGATTCCTTATTACCAGCAAGTCCCGGTGGAAGTACTACCGCAGTACCGTGCAGCAACATTTTAATACGAAAGTGCGTCGGTCCACCGTCGTCCGCCGGAATCGGGCAAATTAGTTCGTCTGCTTACTTACGCTGTCAGTGACGCCCCGTTCAGGAGTCAGTTTCGCTGCACATTTTGACAGGCGAATGCGTACGGGACGGTCCATTCGCGACCGAAGGAACCTTTCGGTGGAATGTGAATAATTATTGAGATGGTAAACGAAAAGCCGATGTCCATGCCGATCGGATGGCGGGGGAGTGAGCTGTGAGATGAAAATCCAACCCCGCCTGTTGTGCTCATTAGGTATGCAAAGACATTTAAAAGAATCATGCAGATGGGATGAAATGGGGTGGACGATGCAGTAAAGGTTTCTTCGGTGGGTTGGTTTCCCTACTAGCGGGAAACGATTGATTCCCCGTTTTGCTATTCAACTGCTTCTTACACATCGTTTAATGCCAACTGGTGTATGAATTGCAAATTATTTGCAAAGCGAAATCTACGGATTGGTTGATCGGTATTGCCTTAATTAATTGGGTCAAAGATTTATATTTTCTTTTTAAAAATACCAGGTGATTTTCATTACATAACCTTACATTTCATGTTTACAGAACCATAATTCTCGGAAGTAATTCAATTCAGAATCCAATTAGAGTGTGATATCTTCTGTGAATATTTTGATGTGGTTAAGAGGTTTGAAAATTCTTCGGGAAACATCGTATCAAATTTAAACAAATTCTTTATTGCTCAAGGATTAGGATCTCATCTTGATTAGTAGCTGATGATGTTGATGACCCACCTCTATCCCCAACAATGGTTTCAAAGATAGACCATTTGATAATTGCTTCCATTGTACATTGTAAATGTAAACCGAGTGAATGTTTGAAAATGTAGTTGCAGGTTGCAATTTTAAATATTCGGGTCTCTCTGGACTAAAATTAGTCTCATAGACGAATTCCAGAGTACTTTTAATAGGTGTGTCAGACTCAAAGTTCTAAAGATATTGGAAGAACCGTCCTAGTTATTTGAACATCACCTCTACTAGATATCTGTTACTTCAATAATTGTAATGTATTTAAATTGTAAATTGTGATTTAAAAATCGGAGTTTTCTAGTTCAACTATTTGGCAATTAATTGTAGGCGATAGCGAAGCCTATTTTCAAAATGGTAGGACCAGAGTTCAAATCCCATTCGGCTCATTCTCCCGTAGTGAAGACTGGCTATCCAACTACAAGGTTTAGATAAGTCTAGTAAGCCATTCTATGACTGGAATGTCCGACTAGGTCGTTATACCAAGAAGAAGAAGAAGAAAATGAAGGAGAAGAAGAAGACAAACTTCAAGAACTCTTTCAAGTCTTCAAATTTGCTAAAATCACAGAAATATATTTTATCTTTGATGTAATTGTAAGAAGTATTCTTAAAGCATTCCTCGGATCGTTAAATTAGATTCGCAGCATAATTTCTAGAATTAAACAGATCTCCTGGAATTGAATTATTGGGTTTTGTGATATCGTTTTCCAATTCTTTGGAGTTGTGAACTGAGTGATATTATTGCGATTCTTGAGATTCTTGTAGTCTGTTCAAATTTCTTGTCAAATTTAGGCCTTGGAAATGCACTTGAGTATAAGCAATATTTGATTATAAATTTATCAGCACCCATTACAAGAAATCAATTTTCCTTTTTCTCTCAGCAGCTCTAGGCCCCCCCAAAAAAAAAGCAAAAATCATGTAACTATCTTGCCTGGGAAAAAACACTCGACCGCTCTGTCCGGGAATATTGATTGCATAAATCGTGCACTTTCTGACCAACGCCAGACCATCCGTTCTGGTCTAGCGTGATGGACAACGTTGTTGCATCCCAGACACTCTTCACTTTCTACACGTACAAACGGCTCAACAGCCACCACCATAAGCCATAAGGTGTTGCAACCACTTAGCGCAAAGCGCCAGAAACAAGGGGAAAATTCCTGCCACAAATGGTCGACCGTTCGGGAGAAAAGTAACTGGCGCATCCTTCACGATCGATCACTACGATGCGCACGAAAACAAAAGCGCTGTTCGATGACGTCTTTGCGCGTCTTCGTACCATCTGGCAATCGCTTCCCAAGCGGTCGAACCCGTTGGCTAGCAAAGGAAAAGTGGTGAAACAGCAAAATCAATCACCATTTGAAACGGTTTTTAATTAAACAATTTATCAGATTTATGTAACTTCCCAAAAAACCGCTCGAACATAACACGATCCGTGGCGGTCGAAGAAGGAATGGAAGGAAGAAAGGAAACGCGGGTACGGGTGTCTCGGTGGTGCATATTAAGTTAGCCAAAGTGGTAACATTAAGAAACGATCAGTCAAAGGCCCGGTGCCAAGAACTCACGAAACAGCGGCATAAAAACAAGAGTGAAAACCTCCCAAAGGCAAGACACTTGAACTATGGGCACGTCTTTTGCGGCGTCTTTTAATGCTAAACTTCCACCGCGAGCCAACCGCCACCACCATCCACATGCCAAAACCATTCGAGATGGCCAATAATGTACGCGCCATAGTCGTGAGATGGGCGCGCGCAAAAATGTGCCCTAGCAACGTTTTTTTCTTTTCTTTTTTCTTCGCGGGCAGGGTGTCACATGACGCAACGTGAGCGGGCGCAAGTTGGCGGTCAAGGAAAAAAAGGGAAGTAAATTGATCTGTCTGGAGATTTTTCGAGTGCTGTCTTGAGGATTAATGTTTTGCTCTTATTGTTGTTGCCTGATATCGCTAAGTGTTGCGGTCGTGGGGCTTGTTTTTTGTTGTTCCTTCTCTTCTTCTCTCCCTCTCTCTATCGTCATCACTCGGTTCTTTCATATTTTTATGATGCTTTTTAAATATGGTTTCTTCCCGTTCGGGCCATTTTTTTCGGTCCCGGGCCGTGTGCGTTGTGGCTATCGGTTAGAGAGTGTGACTAATTGAAATGTTATTCAACCGCACAGGGATTGACATGTTTCGGTGCGGTGCCGGTACGCGATCGATACGCTTTCGTAATGGAGCAATGTCGCACGATCAGTGCCTAATCGGATATCTATTATGCTTTGCGGCAACGTGTTTTCATTTGATTACGGATTTCTGACGTTTGGAACAATTTAATTTAATAATTTTATTATCTGGTTAGTATGTATTGTGTAAAAGTGAAGATTAATTGAAAATAAAGAATAATTTGAATCATCAGCAATAAACTTACAAAGTGGAATTAAAGGTCATCAAAAAGAACATTAAATTTAAATAGAATCTTAATAAACAGCCAAAATTTCAGTAGAAAATGTGACATTTTAAGCCTCTTGCTGTTAAACTTTCGAGCAATTTACACTACAGTGGGTGGAAAACAAGTGGCAACCCCTGCATGAGGTAGCTGACTATGAAAATTTCATAAAAATATGAAGCAATTTTTATATTTTACTTTTTAAAATGTTCTTTATTCTTTAATGGTGCATTGTTTATATCCAATTAATTTCTAATTCACTGATGCTCTTAAAATGGGCTATTTTAGTGAGTTTTGCTAATTCAAACGATTTTTTAAACGTTAAACTTCAATATCAGTTAACTAATTTCAATTTTCTTACCATGGCATTGTTCCAGATTCCAGTGAAATAGCTTTGCAAAAACGTATTTGTATTGAAGAAGCGACACCCAGAAGTAGTGTAAGAAATTGAGAAGCAAAGCGAAAAGTTGACATTTAATTGGACTTACTATGCTTTGCACGGTTACAGAAAACCGAATCATTTTTGTAAAAATGAGACTGTATATTTTTCAGTGAGGTAAAATGTGACCGAATGTTAGAACAATATAGCAAAATTGATCCCACTACTCATGTCTGCTAGGTACTCCTCGTAAGAAACAGCTGCATGTGATTAAAATTATATTTTTTTTTTTCAAAATATGCCCTTTTACAGCATGAGGAAGGAAATGTATCCAAACCAATGTGAATTGTATAGTAGTTTAGATATAAAATATTTATTTTAATGCCGTTCTTCATGAATAAAAAAAACTTACTTGAACATTAATTTCAGCTAGCTCTTCAACTTCTTTTATTGTTCTAAAAAACAGGTGTTTGTATAGTTCTGTTAACCACTGTAGCACGTAAACAAAAATTGGTTACCATAAAAACAACTTCGCAATCGAAGCATCAGGTTGGTAACGAGTTTGATTAGAGCATAAAATAAAAAATCAACAATATTGTATCATTTGCAACAGCTGAAAGAATGTCCTTATAATGTTTTTAAGCATTTCATAACCTTATAAAATATGTAGAAAAGGTATTGAATCGCTTTATTGCAATCATAGCTACCGCATAATATGCTCCAACCCTTATCGAAATTTGGATTTTTACTCGAAACAAATCTCTTGCCTATGCCGATGAATAGCTTTGTTTACCTATTTAAAATTAATTTCTATAAATTCTTGAAATTTTAGAAGAGTTTCATTTTTCATCAAGTTGTTCTAGTTTTTAAGTAAATTTGTTTTTAAGTAAAAAGTTAGGCAAACAACACATAGCGTTAGTGAGCCTGTTTTCTTATCGGAGAGGAATACAATACCATACAATGCCATGTTACCCAGTTACAACATCTTCTAAAACAACTATTTTGACTAGTTGCGGATTATTCTCTATGTTTTACCTGATTAGTGTGATTCTTCGAATAAACGAATAATTCCGACTCATCCTTCATCAAAGTTGAAAGTATTTTATATTTATCTATACAAAAAACGAAAAAATTCTTTTTTGATGTTTCCAATCGTCACTCCACGCCACGTTAAAATCCCAAACATAGACGTACGCTTTCCAAACGACGTCCAACAAATTAGCTCTCAATGAAATTGGTTCAATTGTTGGTCCGTTTGTCGCCGTTGTAAGCCATTCATTCTTCCTCACAATCGTTTCGTTTTTTTTTTGTGAAAGGTATTCTACACTCTTCCAGCCATCCCGGTAACAACTAGACATGGATGCTGCGTGGAAAGGAATCGAAAGAAACGAACCTCGAAAATAGCTCGAAAATTGGTGTTTCTTTCTGTATTCTTCCAGATTCGATTCCTCTCGGAATTTACACGCGCGATGTGTTTCTCCCCCCTTCATTTCAATGTGCGCCTCTTACAGCATAAAGTACGGTCGGGCTGGCTGCCCCATTCAAGTGTCCGAAGAAAATTGTTCTTTTGATGTTAGATTTGTTCGCATCATCGGCCCTTCATCAGCATCACAGTTAGAGGAACAATTTAGCATCGGGCCAACGGGAATGGAGATAAGTTCTGTTTCCACCCGTAATAGGTGGTGATGGTTTTTGTTATTTTTCCCTTCACGACACGATGGTCCTACCATGCCGGGCCCTGTTGCGATGATCATCATCTGCTCGAAACCGTCCGCACACACAAATGGCGAGAATCTTTACGTCTCCTCAATTCATAGACCTCTCTGCAACAACAAAACGATCATTCTTCACCCTCTGTGTGTGTGTGTGTGTGAGTTAACCCTCCAAAAGGGGAAAAACGGAAAGGATCGGGATAGGGTTAAGGAGAGGTGCGAAATAACTCTATTAACGGAGTTCCAACAAAACGGGGTGTAAAAGTGCTGCGAGTCCAATTTCGATTTGATTTGGCTGTTTTTTTTCTCCTACCTCACTCTTGTTTCTGTTGGAGGAAGTTTGCTGTCTGAACAGCGAGTAACAACTGTCCGACGAATTATGCACGGTTTAAAGCGATATGAAAATTTCTTTCTACTGCTTTCTGTACAATTATGCCAAACAAACGTGGCATTGGGATTGCGGGAGCGAGATATACCGGGGATAAAGCATAATAAGAACAAATTTGAATGTCAGAGCTAACCCACTCCGCATCGGGGTGGTTGGTGTGGTGCGAACTGCAAGATGAGGTCTTCAATTTGGGTCATTTTGCAAAAGCCGATAAATGCAAAGCAAAATGGTGTATAGCCGGTTCCGGTTTAGCTTAAATAGGTTCGAAGCAAACTAATATTTTCTGGACGGCGAAAGAAATTACTTGACGTATTTGAGCGTTATGGAATCGATTGATTAACAGTTGATTTGAAAGGTTTATATGATATTTTCAAATGATACAGCACACGAAGACTTGCTTTGAATGAATTGATGTACAACAAACCAGAAGGAGTAGCTTGCGAATATTGTTTTACCCAGACAAAGCCATCTGGAGCGCAGAAAATGTGTAAAACTAATCGATCCGCAGACATAATAGTGTCGAACTGACATTTCCGTAGGCGATTGTTCTTCCCACGGTGGCATTTCCGATTGATCCACTGCACAGGACGTTCGATGTGTTCCTGCTGTGTTCCTTCGTGTGAAGCAACCAATGCTCCGAATATCTCCAATTGCACACACGGTGTACGCAAATGGACCGTATCGCACCCAGCGAGTGTGACAAATCATCGTCAACTGTCGCCGTCACAGGACATTCCCCATGCCCGGAAGTGGCTTTGCGTGTGCAAATGGCTGGGAAACATTCGCACTTCGCTACACCCCAAAATGAGTCGCAATCGCGCGTCAATCAGCCATCGGTTCGCTCGGTATGACAATCGCACTTCGACGATCGCCTAAACGGTGACCAGAATCAGAAGGCTCTATTCCGCTCTATAGTCTCTATATTCGGGTGGAATTTTCCCAACCCGCCCTGGTCGGTGGCGGAAATGAAAACGTGACTTTCCGATAGAGTCCTGCCGATCGGACGCCGTTCTCAACCGCCATCCTCAAATCCACACAAGAAGGGGATATAATCGTTCTAGTGGCGAAAAAAAGAGAAGAGAAAATCGCACATAAAATGCTACATCAGCTTGGACAATGGAAAAAGGGAGCCAAATAAAAAAAAACTCTCACACACACCATCCTTCATTGCATTCTCAGAAGGTATTGGAAATTAAACAAACTCATGTCGACAATGACAATGTCATTCACCATCGCCCTTATGCTGGTTGTTTTTTAACAGCGTTGGAGGTTTTTTCTCTTCTCTCGCTGATATATTCGGTCACCATGAAAAGTCACTGCAACATAATTGACAGGCAGTGAAAATGTGACAAATTGCTCGATGATCTTATGATGCCTGCTGGGGGTGGAAAGGATGTCGGTAACAATTGGAACCGAGAACATAAAACTCTACTGCAATACGGCTAGGTTCGGTTTAGCAGTTGCATGTAATTACTTGCTAAATGCAGTCGATTGATTTTGGCAATTTTCAAAGCAGCATAAAAGGTGGTTTTCTATGGTCAAAAAGTCGACTGGTTTGTCCTACGTGAGATCGTGTCCATTTAGTGAATTTGGTAGATAGAAAGAACGGATGCGGGACGACAAAATCAAAACTATGATTTGACAAATAAATACTCGTAGTTAGTGTTTTTTCAATATTATTTTACCCGATCGGACATTTTCTTAGTCTACAATTTTACTTTCGGTTTATATATCTTTTAAACGAATTCCAGTATATAACATTATGATTAAATTTTTGTGGCAAAGAGAATTTCATAAATTTGTTATGTTAATTTTATACAGATGGTTCAGTGTTTTAAAAATATGAATAGTAAATAAATGGATACACAAACAATTTAATTACTATTACAGAAACTTCCCCGCAAGTTATATACGCCTTTGAGTAATTTACTTCGTCCATTTTGACTTTAAATCCTATTAGTTGCGCACGATTGGGAAAATGCGGAGAAGAATTTATGGTCCGGTATACAAGTAAGGGCAATAAAGGAGTCGCTAGCTAGACGAGTTCTTCTAGATTTGTGTGATGCGTATTAAAGTCTCAAATCTCAGTTAGACATGACCATGTCATTGGAATGATGCCAAACAACCGAGACAGTACAGTTTTTTTAGGAAACCTACATTGGATATTGGATCGGAAGTAACAGTTGGAGATAACTGAAATGGCCCCATTGATGGTGACTAGAAAAATCAAAGTTGAGATTCTCTGGAAGTTTGGAAATATGAAAAACTATATTTAAGGGTAATTTTTTTACAGCTAGATTTTTTTAAATTGAAATGCCTCACCCATTAAGCGTCATGAGTATTTTGGGAACGGTTCGGATAAAACGACCCAGCAGAAAACATTATTCTCAGAGCAAGTCATTATACCGCGTAAGTAAGCCATAAAAATTACAGCATAATGGAGATGAAATGTTGTCGCCATACTAAGATTAAGGCTTGTAAAACAGAAGGGTACAGTGAACAAGACTATAGCGGAGTCGGTCTTCAAATGGCAGGACCGAGGTTCAAATCCCACCCCCATTGTGAAGACCGACTATTCAGCTACGTGGCATCAACAAGTCTAGTGAGTCATTATATGACCAGCATGACCAAGTAAGTCATTATGCCAAACAAGAGGAAGAAAACCTGTAAAACAAAATTAAATTAATCTAATTAATTGTGTTTCTCTTTCTAAGGATGAATGACTGAATCTTATGCCAATTCTACTTAGTATACTGTCGAAGTAAGAAGTATTCATTTGCAATGTTTTGTATTATTTTGAATATTTTCCTATGTCTTATATAAATCCGAGATGCAATAACCAGGGTATCACGATTCAAAAGCTTCCAAAAATTTGCCATAAGTAAGTATATTTATACATGAAGCCTGCCAAATTTTCAGCAAAGTACTTCGTTGAAACCGTCTTGAAATCTTGGAATGAAAATGCATTATTTTCTTCTGTGTGGTTATTAGAATTATTTTTCGTGTCACACATGAACTCTGATGAGGAAAACTCAAATAAACCCGATACAAAGTGTTCAACGCTGGCTGTTGTGGTCCAATGCAGAATTGAAGTACCATGGGATGAAATTGCTCCCATAGTTTACATTGGATAAAGGATCAAAGCACGTTTGGCATGTTTCATCGAAATTCGAACTGTCGCCGTGTTACATAGAAATGCGGTTTTAATATATATGACAATCGAAACGCATCCACAGTTAGCAAAACATGTGCCATAAAATAAAACAGCGAAGGGTTACTGAGGGATGCATAAATTTCTAGCGAAATTGTTTTATCCATTCGGTCCGGTCAGCTTATTCCGCCTTCGGTAATGAGGTGTAAAAATAATAATTAAAATCCTCGCCTTGTACAAAGGCTTATGCTAAAAACCCACCAGCCTGGAACCGGTGCACGGTTCATTTGGTCGGAAAATGGAAATTAGTGCTAATGAAACACGGTGCACACATTACACTGTGCCGTTTTTTTCTGTTTATTGTGCCCAACGGGAATGAGATGTAAGCAATCGCTGATTGATCAGTGAGCGATTACATTTCATTTGAATTTGTTAGTGATTTAATGATAATTTTGTACCAGAAGTTCCACTTTAAATGACACTAGTAATGATATTTACATTAAATCGTCACTGCAGACACCATTATTACAGCAATAAAAATGATGGATCCCTTGGCAAAAAAAAACCCCTGCCGAAGGAATGTTAAAAGCCCTTTTGTTCTCGTCACACTTAAAATGGCAACTCGTTCACAAGCTAAACATATTCTTCAGAACAGAATGATCGTTTTACCTTTTTGCGGGGATTAATTCCTTACCCTTTCGAGCTCACCCCAATGATTAGGCAAATTGATTTTCATTCTTCAACACTAGCTTTTGTCCGTGTCTGCCAATCGGTTCAGGGAGGGCACAGTGGAAGAATTCATTCAATAAAAAAGCGAGTTGCATTTAGTGGCCCAAGATGCCAGTTGTCTATTGTCTCCTCAGTTTAAAAAAAATCTTCTGATCGTGTGCAAATCGCGATCACTTAACCATCATCGATGGGATGTGATGGGTGTCGTTGTGCTTTTCGTCTTCCTCTCCTTCCTCAACTGCTTCAATATGCGATCGACACCTTGCTCACGATCGGCGAACAGGCGGTTAGTGGTGTTGGGTTTGTGATTTTTTGTTGTTTTCGCCATTGCCTTATGGTGCGGTGTGAAATCGATACTCACGATCTGCGGTTTTGAGGTGTTCAAATCATTTGTACGAAACCCTAATGTTGCCTGCGCATGGCGTAAAAGACGCATGGTGAGTGATGCTTGACAGAGGGGGGGAATTGAAGGGGGTTTTGCAGGAGAGGGAGAAGAACGGAACTGTTTCTCTGTTTGGTAACCTCAAAGACACTTTTTTCCCACCAAATTATAATAAGGGAAGCCGAAACGATGTGAGTCACTGTTTGATCTGGCAAACCAGATCATCGGAAGATGTACTGTTCGACCACAACAAACAAGCTGTTCCGCAGTTGGGTGGAACAATTCCAGATGTTAAGCCAAAGAAGGCACCCAAACACCCATTACGCTAATCAAACGAAACGGCATTCGGTGAAGCGGCCAAGTATAATTTTATGCCAAACTCGCGGGCTCAACATGTTTTTCCTCAAAAGAACACACACACACACATATGTACACATGTTGCTTTCCACCACCCCTTTACCTCTTCTCCTCCCCCCACCCCCTTCTAAGAGGCGCATAAAAGGAAGAGGGGCACGATTTGCATCGAGATTAAAATGGAATAGACAATGAATCGGAAAATAGAAACAAAACAGTTTGCGGAGAGAGGTCGCTGTAGGTCGACACACGAGCGAGCTAGTGCCAGAAGCTGGTGGGTTGGTTTGTGTCTTGCCAGAAAGCTAAAGCAAGAGAAGACAAAAAAAAACAAACCGAGTCAATTTATTCTGAAATCAATTAAGCCGTTTCAAACAGAACAGAAGCGCGATCTTTCCGTGTTTTGTAAAACCCCCTGAAGGGGGGAAACGAAGGAGATGGAGGAGATGGAGGGGGGAGGGGGACCGTTTGGAAGACCTCCAGGAGAAACGTGGAGATTTCGCGTAAATTTCCATTTCCAACAGGACTGATTTAGGAGTGAATTTGTTTCCCTGGTTTTGGTTGCGTTTTTTCTCATGTTGTTTGCATGCCAGCCTCGGGGTAGCATATGGCCGTTGCCGCGGTCCGCCGACCGGAGAGCACATGGAAATTGAGTTATTTTTACACAATTAATGTAAGGAATTTTAAAAGCCTTTTTACCACCCGGGTGGTTGTCTAGGGCGGGGGATGGGAAATAGGGGATAGTTAGCGCGGCACGCAAAAACGGGCACGATTTGAATTAAGCAATGGCGGATGTTCGCGGGGTGACACCAGTACGACCTTTTTATTGGGGTTTTTGGAGATATTCGGCAACTGGGGGTATAGTAGGTTGGTGGTTAAGATTGATGTTAATGGAAGAAGTTTTCGGATTGAGTTTTAGCAGAAGTTGTGTGTTCTTGCGAGTTCTGTGATTTGTTGCCCAATAGTGCAAATATTATTGTTTTTTGTGAGCTTGAAAAAGAGTATTTGGAGAGATTGACATTAAAGTTTTTTTTATTTTATTTAATTGTCAATAAATAATTAATTGTGCTTACTTATACACATTTTTCCACGTTACAATGTCTAATGAAGGGTTCCAACAACTGGAAATTGCTTTGCCGTTTATGGTCAAGTGTCCATTTCAAATTCACTATTGTCCCTTTAATTCGCTCAAACGTCTGATTCGGAACTGCTTGTTTTAATTGTTTATAATTTTATTTTGTCTTAAGCCATGTTTGAACTACTGCTGAACATTGAATGGTGTTATGTACACCTGTTGTTAAATTCTATTATTAGCATAAATAAACCACTAATCGCTTCAAAAGCTGAGAAAAAATGCAATCGTATCGATCAAAACAAACAGCTCCGAATCTGACGTTTGTGATAGCTAAAAGGACGATTGTGATATTGAAATAAACAGTTTAAATTACAAGGGAAAGCTTGTGACCAACTGATAAACAGTTGTGTCTTTCAAAGCAAATATTATCGCAAAGTACTAGATAATTGTGTAGCAACATTGTAAAAACCCCTGTAAAAACCTTTGGCATTAGTTCACCATATGAAAATAGAAAAAAAACTGGTAGTACGCAATAGTTAACGAAAGAAATAAGATTTTGAAGTGTATTTTTATTAACTGACGACGTTATTTATAACTTCTAGTGCTGTGAGAAGAAACGAGGAGTTGAAAGGAGCGAAATCGCTCTAAGAGGTTATTGGAGTAGACCGGTACGATTTTTGGAGTGGAACTTATGAAAGGTTTTTGAAGTCATGTTCATAGGAACTTTTACAGGATTTTTTTAACGTTATTTGAAAACTTATTCTGATTCATAGAAATGACATTTCGGGTGACAGTTCTCTGGAACTCATGGACGACATTTGGAGATTGCTAATAAGAATGGTAATTGAAACCGAACCGATCTATTCGTCCAGGTTATTTAAGAAACAAGAATATATTTACTAAATAAACTTGTATTAAATAGTATTCAACAAAATTTAAACTTGGTGCAATTTCCTACATCGCACTCATAACGCTCATTAGAAAGAGCTGCTTAACTCTATTAGACACAAGTAAAATTAGTTATTCAACATAGAAAAACAAAGATCTGAAACTCGAAAACCCAACTTGCAGAACGTTCTTGGAAGCAAAACCCATAAATATGTTGATTTACCTCCGCAATTGATGCAAATTGGCAACGCTCAAAATAAATTGTATTAATTTGCCTAGCAACAATGCGAAACCGAACCACCTACGCGACCGGTGTCGGTGCCAACACTTTCACTTTGCCACCCTCGTGCCACCCCGTGCACGCCTGAAGACAACGATAATTTGTTTTGCAAATAATGAACCAACAGCGGCGCATAAACGTACGGTGCGGGACGAAACGTATTAGCAAACAGAACATTATTTTGTACCAACCGTGACAAGACGAACAATAATTTACTGTGCGAGCAACCCATTAGCTTTCCCGCTTGTGTGAGGTGGAAAGCCATGGCGGCGCCATAAATCATGGTTCAGTGATCATCCCGGGCGAAGATCAATCCGAGCGAGGGATGAGAATTTTCCACTCGAGCGGTTTAATGGGGAGGAAGGAAATGAATTAGTTTGTGCAGTTCTACATTTTTGGTCCGCATTGCTTGGCCATCTTGAAACGATCTACCGAGTCAGATCTAATGTGTGCCTCGTAAACTTAGTTTTTATGACTTTTCCTTCCGATGGATGAGCAATAAAGGAATATTCTTCTATTGTTGGGGATGGAATTTGCTGAGCTAAATATTGCCACAATGTTTTGTGAATAGAGACATGTTTTTTTTCTGGTTTGTTTAATAGACCTTCGCACTGGATTGACACGCGTGACAAGAGTGTTCGAAGTGGTCAAGGATGAGGAGCTTAAATAGAAATTTTAAAATTAGCTACGGTGAATTATTTTGATAACGCTTACATCAATCTCAAACAGCGACTCCAAGCGTCTATAGTTCGAGGCATCGTTTGCGTTACTTAAGCGCCCTCGAGGCAAAACGTTTGAAGAATTTGAAAGGTCTCCATTACGATCGCTTCACAACAGCAGCTGGGCTTCAGGGGGTGTTGGAACCCGGGAACGGTTGACATTGGAGGATTTGAAATAACAATTATTCAAACCCATTGACGCCGTCATCGGGTGCTTGAAGGCACTTTGGTGGATTTCGACAAAACGCAACTATTCGAACGCTTTAAACCGAACGAAACAATAACGAAAGAACCTCATGCAAACGGGTCGATCGCACCAAGATGCATAACATTGTTGACCCAGTTACGTCCGTCGGTTTCGCCGAAATTTTGCTCGCGCAATCAACAGTCGCAGCTAAATTCCACAAACCCCCCCCGAGGGTGGCGTTCATCATCTTTGTACCCTTCAGCTCACCATAACTTCCCGAGTTCCCGCAACAACTCCGTTCTCCTGTAACCGTACACCCGGGCATAAAAGGTATTCAGGCGTGAAAATGTTTTCCTTCGCCGGACGCCGTTTTCTGCGAGGTTTTCGGGGGCGGGAAACCAACGCTGCAAGTGATATTAATTTGATTGAGTGTGAATAATGTGTATCCACTACCAACCCGTGCCCCGGGACGGTTTGAAGTTGAACATAAAGCGAAACCGGAAAACCCGATCCTTGCCAACGTGGTAGATCGCACATGTAGCGATGGGTCGGACGTGCAAAACACGACACAAACAAGCAAAAAGCGAAAGGCTAAAAAGGAACACGATTTGGAAGGATCAAATTTCACTGAATATTGGCTTCTCGATAAACCTCGTTGGACGGTCAACGTGGCGTACGAGCGGTGCATTTTTCACGGATCGTTGACTCCACACAGGATCTTCTAGTTCGTTCCCTTTTCCCGTGCTTTTCCTGTTTCGGACGGTTACGGGTACATTGGTTTTTTATGTTCTTCCTAATCTCACCAAAAGGCTACTACATTTACATGTGGACCAGTTTTAGTTTTTTTTTTGGTTGCTGCATTGGAGTTCTGGGTACTGATATGTGTGTCTGACTCCAAACAGATTGGTAAATGGAATGGAAAACAGCAGGGACG